>LJPI01000276.1:0-138034 GCA_001430955.1 Chrysosporium queenslandicum | reverse complement strand
CTGTGGAGGTGCTTTATAAGCAAGCTATACCCTTTAGGGTTAGCTCCGACGCTAAGGATAGGAGGGATTGAGTCCACTGAAGCAATACTTAGCCAGAATCCTGGAGGACTGGGAGCTGTCTTAAATCTAACGTTTCTTGATGCCTATGAATTTTGGTATGGCACGGAGCACCAGGTGGTGGAATCTGGGATGAGAATTTCCTAATTCGAGAAAAAGAAAACTTGTGTCAACCTGCTAAAGAAACAAACAGAACAAGTACCGGGTATCAAACTTCAAAATGTAAGAAATACCATCCTCCCTGCAACTCCCCCTTTCCAGTACTACCTTGGCACAATTCAGGTCAATTCAGATGTGTCTTGAACCCATCATCCACAAGGGTCATGTCTGCTACCACATTGGCAACCTGGTCAGCTTCATCATACTCAACTTCTGAAGATGAATGCTCGCGGATCCATCTTCTCCCTTCATCATCAATATCATGCCCAAGTGCCTCAATATACGCAAGGATCATATTCTCCCGGATATAAGAGCCACGGGTACACCAAGCCCTTGTGAGTTCTGGGAAAGCAATGTCAGGGTGGTCTGTTGGCTGGGCACCTGACTTCTTCATTGTTTTTGAATGATGCCGCATTGCTTCGAGGTAGTGAAAATAGAGATATCGTGCCCGGGGTCGAAAATCATTATTGAAAAGAAGTTTCTTTCCATGAATGTCTCCTAATGTGACACTACCGTAGATCAGGAGCTTCGAGATATTCTTATCAAGGACCAGCCACTTATACTCTTGGGGGTTAGAATCTGCTTCAAAAGGAACAATAACCAGTTGAAATGCGTCAAAGGCGTTTTCAACGGTCTTGTGGAGCCAGAGGCCATTCCGAGCATGGTTAATTTCCTCGTTGGCATCCTGGCCAAAGATGTAATTCATCGTCTTCTGCCCGTATTGTAACGGGAATATGTGGGCTGCTTTGAGCGCGCCTCTCTCCGCCCATCCGCAGACTGGGGTCCAGACAAATTTCAACTTTTCGTTGCCGACCTTTTGATGAGGCATTGCTCCGTATTCTTTTGAAAGGGAATCGATGAATTTTGATTGGTTCACCCGCGAGGTCCTTTCTCTAATAGTAGATAGGAGATGCACAAAGGCTCCTCGCGCGGCCGTGAGATTATTCGCCGCTGCAAGTGTCGTGAGTGATCTACGGACACTGTATCGCTTGGCAATATTCCTCGCATTGATGGCGCGGAAAGTGAGCGCACGGTAATCTTGTGCATGTTTGTTCCTCAATCTGTCGAATTCAGGGTTTCGGCTTTCATTAAATGCCCGATTCGCCACCCGCTCCTGCAATTCAGCAAGTTGGGCTTGGATTTCAAGCGCAGAAGTGATGTTATCCCAGAATTCATTGGACTCCCGGTCTGCAGCCTTGGCCTTGTTATTCGCATTCTGAAGGCACTTATCAAGGTTTTTCTTTTTCTCCTGGTCATCAGGAGTCCATCCTGGGCCAAAAGATGACATCTTTCCCAATAGTTGCTAAGAGTAATCGGGATTATGAAGAGTACTGTTGTGCACGGTGTTGATCGAAAATGAAGGCGGTGTCTGTTGGAAACGAAGACGGTGCCCGTTGCAAATGAAGACGATGTCTGTTGCAAATGAAGACGGTGCTTGTTGGAAACGAGAAAGGGAGGAAGTGAGGGCCGACCAGGAGTATTTATATCATAGAGACAATGCAGTGACTGTCCATAGTTCGGCATGTACCAAGGATAGTACTGTTTTAATGCAGGAGTCATACTAGTGACTTGGTTTGCAAAGAGACTCCTATTGGCCCATAGGAGAATGATGATTCACTACTCTATTATATATGTCTTGGTAGAGAGCTCACGGTCACATCCATTCAAACTATCATATATTCTGACAATACCTCTAGAAATGCATTATGGCCGCTATGGACTGCTGTAGAGAGGATGGTTAAGCTCAAACTCAAATGAGGTTAAATCCAAAAATAGAACATCCAAGTTCAGACGGGATAACTGTCTCCTCTTGGCCCCTTGGGGTTTCATGGCCGTGAGTCCTGGAGATCCATTTTCTCTTAAGCTGCAAGGGAAAACGACATCCTCACAATGATCCGACCAAGAACTGCCTTTCGAATCGCGTTCTTGAGCATTCTCACCTGGCTAGGTAAATTCGGCCCTGTTTTCTTTGAAGTCGAGTTCGGACCGGGAGGAGATTCAAGCTTACGATGTCTAGTGCTCGCGTTTATTTATATCGCTTTACCATCGCCGGCACCCAGAGACGATGGCACCAATTATCCCACAAAAGTCCTTCTCGCCGGAAAGACCCTGACAAGGATCTACTCGTGAGTCTCGGGTCTCCAGATTGTGCAACCCAAGGAACCTAACAAACGCTCCAAGAACCGATGTCTATTTCCCGCGCGGCGAGTCCGGCCACGAAGCCGTCGACAAAGCCCGCCTCACCGAACAATCGCGTTTCTCCCTCTCCTTCACCATCACATCGACTCCCTCCAGCGCGCGCGACCCCAAGCTCAGTCTCACCATCGACGCGTCTCCTATCCCCTTGCAACCCCCGCGCACGACCAGCCAAGGCCAAGGCCAGTCCCAGCATGGCCCCGATCCCGATCCCTCCACCGCCCTAACGCCTGCATCCAAGCCATTCACGGTGCGCACTCCAGCCGGCGAAACCGACGGAATCAGCCTACCATGGTTCAACGAGGCGGACGCCGCCCTCCTCAGCGCTTCCGTCAGCAACGGCTGGATGTACATCACCCTCCGACCCGTATGGAATAAGCATGGAGAGCTAGAAATCCGCACCGACGGACCAGACTGGGTAAATCCCGTTTTCACGGAGAAGTACGAATTTTCAAAATAGGTGCCAGCTCCACTAACCACGTTTAAAATCAATCGTAGGATTTGGATGAGCCGGACAAGAAGCCGGTCCTAACGCTCTCCCTCTCTCCCACACTCTCCGCCACAGTCCCCGAGCCTCCCTATTCGATCTCGCCCACTTCCACCTTTCCAATCCGATATGCCATCCTCTCCGTTCTCAGCGTGACTGCCTGGATTCCGTTGGGCCTTGTGGCAGGCATCTCCTTTGTCGTCTCCTCCATAGCCACATTGATCGGATTTCTGTTCACTATCTTGTTTTGGGGCGCCATATTCGCGTTATTGATACTTGCCGGGCTCTGGCTCTACCGGGGCCGACCGGACATCGACACATTCATATCTGACGTCAAGAGCGACGTCGTACCAGTTATAAGCAATGTTCAAAGACAATTCACGAAACAGTGGACAGCGTGGCGCTCTAGATGGCCGCGTGGGCGCGGGGAGGTTCTCCCTGTGAGCGAGCCGCCTATGCAATCCTCTTCAGCTTTGGATAAGGCAGGATAAAAGGTAAGACAAGTCTTGGACATAACGAATACTTTGACACATACTTCTACTCTACGCCTAAGGAGATGGTATATGAAAATACTTTTTGGATACTCTAGATCGCCTCTTAGTGCTTCTGCGAAACAGCACGCAGGGCCTCGGGGACCAGGTTAACGTGAATAGGCACAATAACTAATGGATATTTTGGTCTTCGATAAACATATGGCAGGACAACAGATGCGCTCTTCTTTTTACCGCATCACTCTCTGCCTACTTACCCCTTTGGAGCGTCAATGAGCTCCCACTTCCAGAACTGCCGCGAAACTTCTTTCCACAAATCAATCAACATGGTGGTGACATGCGCTGCGTGCGTGTCCCGCGTCAATTTAAATGCCAATGCGAATTCGGGTTCTGCGGTTCCAACCAGAAGATGTCCAAAATCGTGTCCCAATTGAACGGAGTCCGTAAGTCCTTCACAGCGGTCGCACTCTGATTTGGGATGGAGGTGTTCACAGTGAAATTCTCTCAAGACGAGCGATTCATCTACTGTCACAGCAAGGAGGCCAAATATAGAGCAAATGAGCTCCAACTGCGCGTCTGTCGTCAGCGCCATTATTGCAAGCGCAATCATTCGCACTTTGGCTGCCAGACAAGGCGCTGTGTCTGGCAGGTAGTCTTTTCGACCCGGGTCATGGCGACTATTTATGTGAGAAAATTCGTTCGCATATATTTTCTCTAGCGCATAGTATAGGCGCATTGATCCCAATATACCTCCGGGAATCTCAGCAAGAAAGTGCCTGAGCACGGCTGAAATGATATGCATATAATCGTCACTCCTGCCACTTCCGCCTACATTTAGTTGTTCTAGGGGAAGATCGATTGGTCTCATTGTTTTGTTGATCTTTTCCTTAAGTTTCTCAGCACCCAATACTTGGCCAGCGAAGTAACTGTATAGGGCATTGACTAAATCTTGGTTGGCCAGCTCCCTATGGATGAATGGAATAGCGGTACCTGCATCTCAGTTACTGTCAAGTTCGTTCAACGCGCAGAATGAAGGATTCTACCATGACTTAACAACGCGTTGACAGTTGCCGCAATACAAGTTGGGAGTTTTAGCGACCCGGGGAAGTATCGAGGAGGGAGCTTTGCCAGTATGCTTTCTCCTCCAAGTCGAGAAAGATCCTCCAATGATTTGCCGGTCAGTGAGCCGGGGCGGTACTGAGTGGTAAGGCTTGCAAAAGTCTTCATGCGTCGCAATTTTTGTCTAACCATGCTGCCTCTTCCTATTGTCAAACTTGATTTTGCTGTTCGGATTCGTCGGAAGAAGGAATTTGGTTGTTTAACAAGTGAAATATCTGGTGAAGGAGCCCTAGTTAGGGATTCAAATCCTAACTAGAATGGAGGATTGCTACATACTCGAAATCGGTGCCGCGCTCCGAGGCGGGTTGAGCGTTTCTAGTTCAAAATATGGAGCGGAGGTATTAAATGCGAGGAATGCCCTTGACCGTGCGAATTCCCGCCGTGCAATGTCTCTGCCTTCCAGGATTCTTCGTGAAGCCGCGTCAGATGAATTACTGGGAAATCTCAGGGTCGAGTAGTTACCGCTCGGTGCCATGGGCGCCAAACGGAGATCGTGTTTCGCTCCGGAGTTGGGGATTTCCTCAGATGTTTCCAGTTCAGTGCTATGGTCTCGGAAAACCGTACTCTGTGAGAATAAACGATGCGAAGAGGCGCCCGAAACTTGTCTAATCGCATTGCTATCGGAGAATGGGTCAACAACAGTCTCCGAGAGAACCCTATCTAGCGCAATTGGACTATGACATCTCTTCGATGGGTCACGGTGAACAGTCGTGCTGGATTGTTCAGAAAAGGCACTACGATTACTCGTGTTTCTCGAAATCACAGTATCGTCTTGCTGTTTTGCGAGTGCAATGGCTTCTGCCCTTGGTGATCGTCTGAGCTTTTTCGCAGGTACTAACCCATGGGGGCTCGGGGTTTGGGAAACCGGAAGATGCCAACTGGAGTGGCTGCAATCCGCTGCATCGAGTCGAGTATTGGAACCAGTTCGTTGCTCAGCACGATCAGCGGCTCGCGGGGTTGTCAGAGCCAACCCATAGTATTTTGAGTTGTGCTCTGATGGTACACTCTGCTCCAAGTTCTTGCTGCTTTGTCGTGAGCGCTGAACGAGTAATTGGTCTGCAACATCAAGGTCAAGTACTTCCACAGGGTTGGGAGAAAGCTTGATCTTCTCAACCCAGTCCATGGGCATAGGCTCGATAGTAGCGACTCCAGATCCATCTCCCTTTAACTCGGTTGCACCCTTCGGCGCTCTCCTATAGAGCCGGGACAAATACTGGCGAGCCTGAGCAAGCCCCATCTTGTAAGGGCGTCGTGCTTGTCGTTGGTTGACTGTTAGACCACCTGAATGCAAAGCAGTTCGTGCTTCTTGAGGGTATGGAGGGACGTCACAAAAGGCGCTGCAGGGAGAGAAAGGGCAAACCTTCGGGCTTCGGCTGACGAGCAGCTGCGACATAAGGAAAGCGCCGTGAAGTGTTTGGAAGGAACTGGGCAATTCACGGATCTGGGGAGCATCGCAACTGGGAGATAATCGGCCTTCATTTATTAGTTGATGCCTGTTTGACGACGCATCTGCACTGACTAAAACCAATTGAACACAGAGCACTCCCACATTAAAAATACCAATCAATCCCAAAGGGGCATTTAGCCGACGCATCAATCGCGCCTGTCGCAATGGTCTTTTCTATGCAGTAAGCCAAAAGGGAATAACCGAAGCTGTCAATCTTCACGGAGGAAATCCAAAGGAAGAAAACAAAAAGAAAATGCCAATAGAAATGCCCCTTCCTGTCCCAATTACCCCCTTTTTTACAGCAGAGAGGCCGAAGAAAGCCAAAAATCCGAATCCAAGACCGCCCCATATACCATGCATGCTCCTAGAACAACTCCATCCTTCTCTAAACTCCTGTATCTCGTGCATGTATTTTCTTATTGGGGTTCGTCCTGCTCACCCTCGATGACTAAGTAATGAAGGATGTCGCTAAGTGTGAGAACACCTTTGAGTCGAAAGAATTCGTCTACCACGATGAATCTATGAACCCGAGACTTCCGGAGAGTGTCAAGAATTGTATCAAGACCATCGTCAACAGAGCAGGTGTATATTCCAGGAAAGTCCTGTTAGGCTATTAGTTTGAATTTGGTTGTTCCAGATATGAGATACGTACCGGTGAGCGTTTCTTGAGTGCCTCCCCAACAGGCAGACTGAGATCATCGTATACGCCGCCCTTTATTAACGTAATGACGTCGACGGCCTCAAAGACATTGTAGACCACGCCTAATGAGGTACAAAAGGTGAGAAAGGGATTTCCTTGGCGGTAATTGAATGGTATCATCAATTCGTATACTTACCTTCCGAGTTGACAATTGGGACACTGGAGATGCTACGCTCGACCAGCTTATGAATTATGTCAATGACCGGAGTATCGATTGACGCCGTAACGATGTTCTTATATGTTCCAAGGTTGATTTCTTTAAGCGGTTTGCGTAAACTCTGCGTCTGGGGCACGTTAACTGCCATAAACTTGAGAATTCGATACTGTGTGACAACGCTAACGACTAAGGGCCGGTCGGTCTGACTGTCGTGTGATACTAACGGTATCCTACGGGCCCTGGAAGATAGCATATATCGGCATGCCTGATAGAGGGGTTTCTCGGGGTCGATCGAAATTGTTTCTGGCGGGGCCACGCCAAGTGCTCTTTCAATTTCTAGTAGCACCAGACGAATCCTTCGTTAGTGTTTGATATCCAAACAAGAAGTCCCATTGCAACGAGATCGACGATACCTCGGAGACTGCTTAAGCGAAACTGGTCTATCCTCGCCAGTGCAGCAGGGTTCTGGAAGTAATACTGAATAACATTTATGTAATCCGAGGTCGTGAGCAAGCCGGCAAATGTCGAGGTGTTTGAGTCCCAAAGAGGAGCAGAAACGATTCCTATAGGCTCAGGGAATGGTGGTTAGTGAAGGGACTTTCACAAGCCTCCAACGTGCAACGGGTCGCGGAATCACAACTGACCATTCTGTATGAGGATATTCAGGCTCTCTTTTACTGACAAGGAGGTGTCGAACACGATAAGACGGAAACTAAGGGGTAAGACGTCATAACTGGTATGATTTTTCAAGAAATCTCGAATATGCCACTACGGGGGGGAACAGGTTAGCCACCGCTGGGACCGTCAATTTGAAGAGAAGAGTGTCGATGAGCAACGAGAGCGTAGGTTCAAGTGTGATAAGAAACCCAGCGGGGAGATATCTCTTTGTTGGAGAACTCACCAGTGCCTGCCTTTCATCACGATCAACGGGCCTGTCAAGCGGAACAATTGGTCGAGAGACACCCCGAGGCCGCAGGTAGGACGACGGCTGCACAAAGCCAGCCTCGTGACCGCTCCTGGATGCGCCGTAGGGTGGTGAGCCCGGATTCGAGGCGGGATGGGAGGATTTTGTGGAAGTTGTTGCATGAGGTCGGTTCAGAGCATCATCCGGCATCATTGCGGTGTGGGCTCTGGTGACAGCGGCTGCATAAAGCGGGAGCGACAGAGAGGGAGATTGGGGGGAAGACGAGAGACGCCCAAGAGATTAGCGGAACAGCGGGGAACTAATACCACCTTTGTGTGATGGGCTTTGAAGTTGTGTTCTTTTAAAAAAGTGAATTGTGATTCTGGCTGTTGCAGAAAACATCAACGAGGCACAGCGTACGGGTTCAGTTCTCCTTACGGAGTAGTTAACTTAATAGCTCAAAGGAGCTTCACCACGGAGTCCTGACATTCATTCAACCTTAATGAAGAGAGGCGCAAACGAAGAGAAAACGGCCTACGGCTAGTTCAAACGCAACCAGGCCATGAATCGACTGTCACGACGCTACCCATCCATCCGATATCTAAGTGGGATTTGCCCGCCACCATCGAGTTACTCTACCTAGCTCGCGACGGTGATGATGATGCTCCTCCTCACGATCTCCTCGAAGTGGGATGTCTCGGTCCTTTGTTGTTCCGCATCGCCTGTTTCCAATCCGTCGCGCTAGATCGACGAGCATCCGAGGATGGCAACGATGCGGATCGTTGTCGAGGATGCCGTGTAACGAGTTCACCGTGACGAATCGAATTTTACCCGGAGCCAGAGGCCATCGTTGCTCTAGTAGTAGTATTTATCAAGTACTATATTCTAGACGGGTATCTATTCTGGACATGATAGGGACAGACTTAACGCTTCTGTGAAACTATAAAGACTATTTTGAAGAGAATTATGATTATAAGGTAATAGGCTGAAAGGTGAAACCCCGAAAAGGAGCTGGAAAGCGACCCTGTGTGCTGCCCGATCGCCGCGGGCATTGTTACGCTGCCACGGCCTGCGTTTGGGCAGCAGTCGGACTGCTAACTTCCAGCTGATCAAACTTCTCTTCCATTTCAACGGTGTTGGCCACTCGGGACTCTGCAAAGCTCTTCCCCGGCCCTCCCTTGAGGTAGTTTTCATGCTCGCCCACGAGTTTACCGCCTCTGACCCATCGTTCACGGTATTCTTCCCTCCGCTGAGCAGCCAGAGCATTAAGTGCTGGCCAGTAGATAGAATGGTCGTACTCAAACTCAACGTCTCCATTGACCGCCTGCCAGAGCTGGGAAGGCGGGACATGCTGTCGAAGGTCTTCGTTGAACTTGAGCTTTTCCCTTGTTTGTGGGTCAATAAACGGTGTGATGATCTTCATGAAACCCAGGATGACAAGAGGCACTACGTGAAAGTCAGTGTAAATTTCTCAAGTAAGACACGTACCACATTGGAGAGCTTACTATTGATCACCATGGCCCGGCCTAGGCGCTCTGGGTAGTGATTTTGAAGAATGTGTAGAGTCTGCCTGCCTTGACTGATCGTTGCATTTTGCCCGGATCTCGTTTGCTTGAAATTAACCAGCAGCGCCAACGACTCCTGGTCCGGGCCCATTAGGTCAATAACTCGCTCGATCATAAAGACAAGGTGCTGTATCTGGCGTTCGCTGTGCTCAGTATTCTGTCGTGCTGGGTTCAAGTACAGACATGGCCGCCCGCTGTTGTCGAAACCCAGGATGATTTGTTTGCCAGTTTCATTTTCCACCGAAATGTATTCTGGACTATGGTCTTTCACACCATACTCCCGTCGCCAAGTTAAGGTAGCCTGAAGACGTTGAATGGCATCCGCAACGTTCCATTTCGTGGCCCGCAGGTACCGGAGCAAGCATTCTCGGGTAAGAAACATTCGCTCGTCATCTGTAATGGGTTCAGTCGACGCATTCTTCGCTGAGGTAGTTGGGATCGTTGTCCACTCAGAAACCACTTTCAGGACAGCCTCATATTTAGTTTGTTGCTCAGAAGTCAATTCAGGAGGAGGTGCGGGCTTGCAATCATCGAGGGGACGGGGAAACGGGGTTTTAATGGGTCCATCGGCGGCCGACAAGGGAAGGGTATCAGCAAAAGATCGGTTTTCGACTGGGCTTTCTGCCGGTACTGGATTGTTCGCATCCTCCCCGTTTGGAGCTTCAGTTCTTATCTCTTGTTGAGTTTGGGGCTCAACAGGGGGGACTGGGTCCGCCTTGGTTTCTTCCATTACCGTTAAAACTCACAAGGCAGTCGATAGATTACCAAGAATGAATATGAGATAGCGTACAGCAATTGCTAATTCAAGGGAATGCCGAGCAAGTCTAGGAAATAGTTTCAATCCATCAAGGAGCTGTTTCCCAACAAGCTGTCGTCGGAGCTTCAACTCATTAAGGCGGTGTAAAGTCTTAGCCAATGAAGTCTCTTCAACTCTCGCAGTTCGGCAGAAAAAGCGGTTCTCCGCAAAAACGTTATTCCGATATGAACCACTCAACGCGTCCAAACGCGTCGATCGCCCAATTCAGGCGGTTGGGATGAAAGACTGCCTGCACTCGATTGACATCTCCCAGCAACATCAACCGGCGATATCACACTATACCAGCATGGATGACGTTACGGCAGAGCTCAATGAGCTTTTTGCGGGAGGCAATCCTGACGGACTGCCGCCTGACGTTCTTCGAGAGCTTCGGTCCATCATGGATCTTCATGCCTTATCCGCGCAGGAATTGTTTTATAAATGGGAGTCATATTCCATGAAAATGGGTGCAGAGGAGACAAAGTTGAATTTGGATACTGTGCGCGCTCTGAAACGGGATATTCAGGATACCTTGGAGCGGGAGTCCAGAGGAAAGGCTCACTTGAAACCATCGGAGAGAAGGAACATGGCTTCTGCGGCCCCTCGAGCTACTGGCAATAACCAGGATGTATTTGATATGTATGTTGCATTGTCTTTATATCCCTAGTCCTCTCTTGTTTGCTGACTCTCGTGTAGGTTGGGTGATTTCGTTCCCAATACTCCACATCCAGCCGGACGACCTGTCAAGCGGAAAGCCGGATTTGACACGCCCCTGGCCTCCAAAACGATCCGGGGGAAAGATTTCAGTTCTCCTCTAAATTCACATACCCCTATGAAGCCCGCTAGCGGGGCATCAGACGTGCCTGCGTATGAACATTCCTCGTGCTTCCTCTATGTCCAAGCATTTCCCTAACAATAAGAACAGTTGCACGCCTTTCTCCGAGCGCCAAAATAGCGGACAAGTGCTGGAAACGTTGAACCCCGAGCTTGGAACCGCCCAGCCTCCCATCGCACCCTACTCAGAGTCCCGCATAAAGCTGGCTGCGAATACGGATATCAAAAAATTCTCGTACAAGCCAATGGCTATGAAATTGTCGGAAGCTTCCGAGGTTCTCGACGATAGGATAGACGAATTTGCCTCCATATATGAAAAGCAATATGGCTCTGGTAATACGCCCTTTGGAAATGCGGCGCAGCAAAGTACAAGAGAAATTATTGCCGTGGGTAGAATAGCCTCCGACAGCATGGAAGGGAAGCTCAATACGGCATCATTGGTCCTTGAGATGTCTCGACGCACAGGCGCTGGTCTGCGTGTGCCACTTAAGGTTGATTCATTACCATCAGTGCAGCTGTTCCCAGGCCAGATTGTTGCTATCAGAGGAATCAATGCTTCCGGTGAATATTTCTCCGCGCTTGAAGTCCTGCCCATCCCATTACTTCCTCCGGCCGCTTCTACGCCCGCAACCATCAACTCCATAAATGAACGACTTACCGAGTCAGGCACTGGACCGCTGAACATAATCATCTCATCAGGGCCATACACTACAGATGACAACTTGAATTTCGAGCCGTTGAACGAACTATGCTCCAAAGCGGCCGAGCAATCTGCTGATGTGCTGGTCCTTATAGGACCCTTTCTGGATGTTGAACATCCACTAATTGCAACAGGCGACTTTGATATACCGGAGATACCTGGCCTAGATCCAGATACCAATACGCTCTCGGTGCTCTTTAGACACTGCATTTCGCGCCCACTGCACCAACTAGCCAAATCTGTTCCTAGCATCACCATCGTTTTGATCCCTTCTGTGCGGGATGCCGTGAGCAAACATGTTTCCTGGCCTCAGGAAATGTTGCCGAAACGAGAACTCGGTCTACCAAAGCAGGCGCGCATGGTTCCCAATCCCATCACCATATCCTTGAATGAATCTGTTTTTGGGGTTTGTGCATATGACGTTCTATATGAGCTGAGAAGCGAGGAGGTGCTTGGTGGGAGACCAACCGAAGGAAACATATTCACCAGATTGTCGAGGTATCTGATTGAACAGCGACACTTTTCTCCCGTCTTTCCCCCGTCTGCTAGAGAAACCTTGCCGAAATCTGGCACCCAAAGTGGAGTTGCGACTGGTGCTATGCTGGATCTGCGATATTTGAAGCTGGGAGAATGGTGGAATGTCCGACCAGATGTCCTTGTTATGCCAAGCATTCTACCCCCGTTCGTCAGGGTGAGCTTAATCTCCTATTGCCTAGCTTGTTCTTCTATTCCCGGGAAGGCTTGGAAGCTGATATGCAGTCCGTATAGGTTATTGAAGGTGTCCTGGTCATCAACCCCGGCACCCTATCGAAGAGAAGAGGGCCAGGGAGCTATGCACAAATAGCAATGCATCCGCGATCGCTCACAGACAGTGAACAAAACGCGAAAACCATCGGTCATAGGGTGTTTGAAAGAGCGAGGGTGGACGTCATCAAAATATAGGCGGCGATTAGAAGCATTTTGGAGTTTTCGGCGTCTTCGTTGACGAAGCTATGACGGGAAAGCATTGGGCTTTTCACAATCAGAAGTGGCTTCCATTGCTCCATCACGATGAACATTACTGTATGATAGCAACGTCCATGAATTTGGGGATATCTAATGACACAATCGATGCAACCCATGGCCCGTATTTTGAATAATCCGCACTCCAAGCCATCTAACTCCACGCTCAAACCCAGCAAGTGCAATGCAAAATCTTGGCCTCCCAAAACCCTGTCATCTCAAACAAACAACCTTCCTCATCCTCCGCGCCCGACTACCCACCAGCTCTCCCTCCCCACCACCTTTCCTCTCCGCCCCACCCAGTCTCACGCCCCTCATCAGCTCCTCCAGCCCCAAATCCCGCCACACAGGCTCCCTTCTCGCATCCATCGCCCTCGTGATTCCAAACGCCGCATGCTGGTCCGGCACCACATCGTCTTCATCTTCCGGGTTCACAGGCTGATATTGCGGGAGGACGAAAATGTCTTCGATGGGGAGGAAGGACGGGGTCTGCGAGGCCGGAATGGATTGGTTCTGGGCATGGTGGGATGGGTTGGCAATGGCGGAAGGGTTGTTGGCGGAGGAGATGCTAGCGGCGGAGGTGTAGGGGCGGTTGAAGTCTTCGAATAGGTCGGCGAGGCGGGGGTGGTGAAAGTGGATGTATGTCACGGAGGAGTCTTTGGACTGGTTTTTTGGCTGCATGTTAGTTTTCCTAGCAACTTTAATGGAGGAGGAAACCACAAGTACCATTGCGACGGCTGTCTCGTAGAGTAGAGGATTCAATTGACTCGGTCCTTTATATATTTGCTACCAGGAGTTTCAAAGTACTATGGATTGCAGTGGATGTCATCCAGGTGTGTTGTGTTGGGATGTTTGTTTCTCTGTCAAACAATGGTGAGAGTTAAAGTTACAAGTCCGGAGCTTAACCTCACGTCAACGCCTGATCATTGAGACAAAACGAAGACGCTCTATCAGGATGGAGGAAGCAGATTCAATGTATCTATGTATAGTACATACTCTGCACTTGTAGTGCATGCTTCCTGCTATCAGTCCCGGCTTCGAGGCCGAAGCCAATGGAGCGCGCGCACGCGCGCTTGCGAAATGACACTAACTGTCAGAAATTCACGGAGCCTATCCATATCCAGCCCTGCCTTCCGTGTCACATCACTGGTGAGCTGTCCACTTGGGACGAGATCCGTGATGTAAATCATCGGTTGTCGCGGGGACTCGGGCTTCGGGAGGACAGCCTGGAGCGAAAGACTAAGGTCAGTGGGCAAAATAACAATACTGGACTGGCGGATAACGAGAAAATCCTTACCAGCGGAGGTTCTCGAAGCCGAGGTATACCATCCTCAAGGTGCCAAATCTCCAAGGAGGCCGTGATTGGGCCGACCCAGTCCTCAATCGTGATGCTGCTGTATATATTTTCATACATGTCAGCATCTGACACATCGGAGTCGGTTTCATCCATGTGTTCCCGGCGTTTCGCCTCCCCTTTGCCAAACTGAGTTAACAGACGACTCAGACGCTTCTTAGCGCATGGGGAGGCCCGCCTGACGCGCAATGTTGCGTGGTCTTCTTCAATGTTGAGCAGGACAACCAGGCGTACTTGACCTCTGGACTTTGTGAGGTATTGCCGAGCGTCGCTAACCAAGTCATCGTATGACTCTGATACTCCAGCCTCAAAAACCACAGTAGGTATCCTCGGAGAGCCTGGCGGTCCAAACAATAGCGCTGCATCAGGATACTTCGTCCAAGCAATTCGCTTCTTTGTGTTCGCCGTACCCTGGAATTGTGCGCTCGCCAATTCGATGGCCGAAATACCCAGCTCCAGATTGGCCCATTCTTCAGGAGCCAGAAAGCTGCCTAGAGCCGTATCCCGGAACGTGGTGGCAAGCTTGAAGATAACGTCGTGCATGGGTCGCGCCATACCGTAAATCCTGAGAGTAAGGGACTCAGGGTCGTAGGCTACCTTGCGACGTTGTTCCCGGACTTCAGTCACAAATCTCTGCACTTCGTCGCTATCATATACCTTTTTGGATATTCGCATTCGAAGATCATAGAGTTGGCCCTGTTGATGATACAGATTCAATTGCTCCTCGATGCTCTGGAGAGATTTCACTTCAATGGGCAGGCATGGAAACTCGAAAGCCCTTGCAGCCAGCAAGCTAGTTGGGAGATTCCGGGAACCTTGTACACTCCGCCCGCGTTCGAAATCTAGAGAAGACATTCTGCAGATAAAGGGGTGGAATTTATCAACTGTTCAGAATTTGTTGGCTTTCAACAAGTGTGGACTCCTGCAATCAGTTCAGCTCATATGCCCTGTTAACCGAATGTTTCGGTCACTTTGTGAAAGGCTTAAACACTGCAGTTTTGCCAAAGCCTAGGCTACTCTAGATTTCCTAAAGTGCCATCCTATTTGACCATGTTAACATACAAAACCAGAAGTTGGAGGCAACGTTCTCCAGAGAACATCACATACCAGGGTCTAAACAAGCTGGACAGCTGAACTAGTGGATATTGTGCGACTGGTTCACACAAGTTCTACAACGATGGATGGGAGTCGGTTATATATGTGTTGAGAGGTAGCGAGAGCGGAAGCCGCCCCAAACTTAGTATGCATAAGAGAGCAAGATTAATGTCACTGGATCAAGACATACAATGGGCTTACAGAGTTCTAAACAAACACTGACCAGAGTAGTTTAGTATCTCCATTACTATTGACATGTGTAGTTTTATGGGTTCAGTATTGGATCATCATTAGTTAAATCATAACCCTTTCAATTACCCCCTATGGCTAATTATGCATTGCGAACAATCCCAGTAGCAATCACACTCCTTCCCCCTGCGCCAGACTTTTGGAATAGTCACATAGATAAATACACATCTGATAAGAAGCCAGGTTGGTAATCCAGACCATCCAGACCCATGAGGAACAAGGAAGAAATCAACTGGCTCAGTGGGAAGTAGTTGCAGGATGAATTCTCGAAAAATAGAAAGATGATGCCGAGACCATCTAACTTGATCTTTTCTTTCACTTAATGCTTCGAGTCTTTTTCTACGAGTTCGCCGATCAGCAAGAGTTCGCACATTCGACGAGAAACAGCACTTGAAAGCAAACAACTAACGGATTCACCCACCTTCAGATTCAGTACTAATACGATGCACGATTGGCACCGCACTAGGCGGCAAACTTCCCATTTCCGTAATAACCATATCGATATACTGCGCGGGCGTGACGTCATGCATGATATTCAGCAACTGCAGGTTTTTCATGTCGCGCCAGTTCTGCAGCGGGAAATTAGGGTCCGTCACTAACGACGTAGGACCTAGAGACGAAGCGATCGAACTCGTATCTGCATTTGACCCCGCGGAGGCGGCTTTACCCGTTGGCACGGGAGTGGGAGGTGATAGTTGTGTGACTTGCTCAGACGGCTCCGTGGCGACCAGTTCATCTGCATCCGCAATCTCGTTGACGACAATACTGTCAAGGGCGACTCGGTCCGTGAACTTGGCTGTCTCGCAACAGACGATAACGGGGATATTAATGCCTCCCGCCCTCTCCTTGGCCGACATGGCGACTAGTGCAGTTCCCACCCTTGAGAAGAGACATCCATTACTGGTCATGGCATGAGCGCCGAGGAACACCTTGGTGGCATTTCTGATGGCATATGTAATTCCATTTATAAGTGAGTACTGCACCTGCAGGCCAGCTTTTGAAAGCGTGCGAGCCAGGTTTTTTCCCTCGAAAAGAGGTCGGGTATCAATAATGGAGACACGGAACTGCTTCCCTCGCGCATGGGCTGTGAGCAAAGCTCTCTGAACGACGCTGCTACTGGCGTAGCAGAGTATAACGTCCCCGTCATTGATCTTATCTGCAGCACTATTCGCGATTGCCTGAGAAGCGACAGTATACTTTTCGCAAATGTAATTGTCGATAAAAGCGTAGATCTGTTGCTTCGCATCATCTTCAGAATCGCCAGGGTCAATAGTTGTGATCTCCAACTTCAGCGCGCGGATAGCATTCCCTTGACTGATTGCAAGGGGACGGCATGTTGTCAGATAGTTGATCTGATGTGAGAGGTAGGTAGTCAGATTTCGAGAGAGGGACGTTCCAATCGGCGTAACATATGCTTGAACGACCTAGATTCAACCAAAGACTCAAAATTAGCCCACCGCGCCCGCTCCGCTCCCAGATGGTGTAGACTGAACATACCCTTCTCAAAGCTAATAACGTCGCGACACATCTTGCCGAGCTTCCACAGATCACATAGTCCCGCAACTGCATCCCCAGCGCGACAACCGCCGGGTGAATCTCCTTCCCCACCCCCGCGATCCCAGCCCGGCGCGAATGCCACGGCAAATGTCCAAAGACAGCAACAACATTCTCGTTCTCGGCCTTCTTCTTTTTCTTCCTGCTCTCCACGGCAGGCACATGCACTGATCCCCTGCGCTGCTGTGCTCCTCCTGCCCCGCCCTGCCTCTGACCACCGCCGCCGCCAGCACCCTTTGCGCCAGCACCACTCTCCCCTTTCTTCTGCGACTGCTTGTTCTCTCCCTTCTTCGCGCCGCCCGCTTGCTGGCCAGCCTGGGCCTGCGAGGCCGGTCCGGATTGCTGCTCACGTTCCTGCTTCTCTCTCGCGCGCCTCGCAGCCTTCTCGGCCTTGGCCCGCTTTTTCAACTCGGCATTGGACAATTTCGGCTCGTCTTGGTCTTTCTTCTCCGTAGATGGCTTCGCGTCTGCTGCCGGCTTCTCTGCATCCCCATGTTTCTTCTGCTCAGCCCCACCGTTCATGGTGGGAGTCGAGGTCGCGTTCGCACTAGTGGTAGGCTGGTCACTTTTCTTTGATGAGTCACCTCCGCCCAATTCTTTTGGCATGGGTCCTCCGGTCTTCACAGTGTCCTGTGGGACTGACATGGCTGTATCAACTTGCGAGAATCCCTTGTCAGCAGTCGTGTTTCCATTAGACTTCTCGGGAGTGGTTGTGTTGGAAGGCTTGGTGGTGGTGGTCGTGGTGGTGGAGGATTGAGTCATGGGTGGAGCTCTGGGCGATCGTGACTTTTTCAAGAGCGAGATCGTCCGCCGCAACTTCGTCCGCGGCCATCGCAACCACCGGCGCGACATCTCAACCGCCTTGCCAAAACTACTCTTCTTCCCAGGTTTAGCCATTTTCGCTGCTAGATTCTGCAGAGAAAGCAGGTGGGAGAAATGGAATGCCACCAGAACCAACACAGCACACAGTATTTGTGTTCCTGATCCAGTTTCCATGTCTGGTCTTCTTTGATTCACTGTTTGCTTCTTCGGCTGCTTTCATGCTTCACTGGGTTTCATTATAACAATAGCTAAACTGAGAATGATTCATACTATTTATTCTCGCGCAAGGCGGTATTGGCTACTTTGATTCTTCTAGCCGAATCCTCTCCAATGAGTTGGGCGCTTGAGAGCCATTCAAGGACACTCAACTCCATTCAGCCTGCTGGAATGAACACTTCAGCCAGTACAATTGGCACAACATCAAGGCTGGCAAAAAGCAAGAATTATTATTTGCCCTGTGGTTTTAGCTCTTTTTTCTCGACAAAAAAGAAAACAACAGTTCTGATGATACACCATACAGAAAATCATTGCAGCGCAAACAAAACCTGGCCTACAGCAAAGGAAACCCTTCCCCCAAGAAGCATAAGAATATTTGGCTCAAGTCATGCATAAAAGTCGTCCTTCAATGAAACATTTAATCAAGCAGCCGAAACAAAAGACCAATGTGCTCTGCAAAACTTTCCATCACAAAACTCCAAGCCCCAGGGATTCCATGGAAAATTCCAGCATATCATTCAAATCATCTATTCATGGTCACTTCGGAAAGGGTTTTGCGATCGCTACGGCGTCGCCGCTTGACACCGAATCTCTCACAGTCGTCGGCCAGCTTGCGGCGAAAGAAGCTCAAGTCTGAAAGCAGATCCTCCATCTCAGCCTGGACCTCGATGTCGATTTCACTGACAGAATCCTCCCAGATAAGGTCCGGCGGCTCCTGTGGTGACACGTTTTCCTTGCCAAAGCTTCTTTCACTTCTTGCATCTTCTATATCGGATGCCAGAGTGATACTGCTGTTCCTGTTGCGCCGTTTAATCACTTCGACGGGTGGTATCGGATTTTTCAGACTGTCTAGCGCAAGCCGCAAATGGAGTCTTAGAGCTTCATTTTCAGTCTGAAGCTGTCGAATCTTGTTTTCGCTAACCATCTTGGTTTCTTCCATCAACCTCTGAAGCTTGGTCACTTGTTTCTGGTATTCCTCGAGCTTTTCGTTTTGCATTTCCATGTCGCGCTTGGAAACCGCCTGTTGACTGACGCTCAGCTGCAGAGTGCGAATTGTCTCAGCCATTTCTGCTATTTGTGCATCCCTCTCTGCGGCCGAAACATGATCCTGGTTAATAACAGCGCGGGTTCGGATGCGTTTAGCTTGATCGGCGTAGCGGAGAGTTGATAAGGTTTCCTCGTAGTCAGATGGGGCTATGCATGCGATCATGGCAGTCTTTGAATTTCCTCCCAGACTATCCTTGAGCAACCAGGTCAGAATGGAATCACGGTATGGAACGATATCTTTGTTTTTACGGACGCGTCCGGGTTTGTTATCTGCCAGTGCAGCAATTACTCGGCCAAGCGTAGTGAGCGACTTGTTGATGTTCGATCCTTCTCTTAGCCGCTGCCCGGTGGCCTCTGTTGCCTTTGCTCGCTCCGACCCGGCGAGGTCGACAAGCCGGATTCGTGCAGTCCGTTCAATGGTTTCGTCAGTCGCCAGATCGTGATGGATTTGTTTCAACATGATCGTGAAAACCGCATGGGATCGGGAGCTAGTGTCGTTCATCTTGGTACTAGCAATTGTACGAGATGTGTCCCCTTTTCTCATGTAGCGCATCACTTCGGCGAAATTTCGAACAGGAACGTCTGTTAGATCCTTCACATAAGGGCCATCAATCGGTGATTCTCGGATTTTAAGATAATAGGGTGGATCGGTTCGGGGTACAAGCAAGTCGCGGACATGCTCGTTGTAGACTTCAAAATAGGACACTCTAACGTGGTACGTCACATCGGGCGACTCGGAGTTCTCGATACGTTGAAACAAGTCTTCGCAGGTTCGAGGGATCAGACCTGGGTTCTCTGGAGTTCCCATCATTGTATAACTTTTTCCAGACCCTGTTTGACCATAAGCAAAGATACAGGTGTGATAGCCTTCAAAATTGTGATCGAGAAACTCCTCGCCCAAACAATTATAGACGTCTTCTTGAGTAGCGTAGTGGGGATCATCTTCTTCATGTGACCAAAAGGAATTGTCAAATGTAAAGGTCTTGTCTTCAACCACCTTGCTGCGGCTTTGCGCTTTGTCTTGAATTGAATATGGTGATGGTGACAACAGTGTGGTGCTTTGGGTTGCGGGGTTCATTCGAATCAGACATTGCGCGCCTCGTTTGATTTCTGTGAGAGATGAATAAAAGGTCAGACATATCAGCACTAACGACATCCAGAATTTCGAGACAGGACGCACCTCTGGGCAAGAAACCCCTAACTCTGACGACGACTTTGACGTTGCCTCCGCCATTCACGGGAGTGCCAGGCCTAGTCACAGGGGCTACGGCTCTCTCTTTCGATCGTAATGAGGGGCTTGACGCGGTTGACCTAACTCCGGCAACAGACGCAGACGTAAAAGAAGCCATACTCGGAGTAAAGCTTCCATATTCGGGGGGATAGTTTGACGACGCATGGGATAAAGACGGTCTCGGCGGGAGGTGGGCAATACTATTGTAAAATCGCGGATCCAAAGACATCTTCTTTGTGTTTTTTAGCATCCAGTCAATCTGCAAGGTGATGTCTCGGTGGCGACAGAGATAATTAACAAACATACGATCGATAGGGCACTGAACAGGTTTATGGGTTCATCATCCAGTTCTCCTGGAGTTCGGATTCCTGCGACTCAATGGACAGCTGGTGGAGTTGCTGCCAGCAACGCGCAATGTCTTCAGACAGAGAGTCCAGTCTTCGGTCATACACAAGCAATGTCTCTGTGTAACTGTCGATTGCTTTGAGCAGCTCCGTGAGCCGTTCTTCGTGTTCCGGTTGCTGGATGGACTGCTGCTTGCGTTGTTGTGAAAATGCTGAAAATGGTTAGCGTGTGCCCTGAGCCCTGAGCTAGTGCAGGATAGGCTGAGTGTGGTTTAGAGGGGCAGCTTGGTAGCTCGGATGCCAGGGAACTTACAGTAGAGCTGGATGATGATATTAACACCGCTTCAAAGATGCTTGTTAGCATGAGAGTCTAGATAGTATGGGTTGGTGTAACTAGAGCAGCCAAACTACTAACCAGAGAACAACAAATAAGAGAGATATCCGATCAAAACTACATCTGGCAAAAGCATCCATTTTCTGCTAGTAAGAACTTTTGCGAAGCCAGGCACTAAGGACTGGGATATGCACAGAGAATTAGAAGAAAGGAAGACATCAACTTGCTACTTAACTACTGCTTCTGAACAGGTTGGGTGAGGCTTGCTAGGACAGAGTGTGTTTGAAGTTTTGGAAAGAGTGCGTGCCGTCAGTAGTACTACACTTGTGCATACAATTCTGCTTGCTCCTTCAGATCCAGTTTGTATGTGTTTCATGGTTCTCTGCAAGGTCCAGGCACAGGGCCCAGACAATAGGTCGTGCATCTGTTTCATTCCAGATCTCGTCGCCTTTCGCCTGATGAACTGGATTTGCATCCAGACTAAGCACCAATGATGTAATAGAGGCTGCAGTGCTGTTGTCATGGCAACCTCCGGCACTATTCCGGATAATTAATCCTCCGCAGACCTCACCGTCCTCAAGCTGTCGGCCTGCAGAGAGTCCAGATTCCAGCAAGAGTCCACTTGTGACACTCCTTTGTCATGGTAGGTTTCTTCCTGGCTGCCAGACCCGATGTCTGCTTTAGCAGGATGAGTACATCTAACCGCTAATGTTACCTATCAGCCACCAAAACGCCGCGGGACGGCAGCCTCTTCCGCCCCCGCCCAGGCACAGCCCAAGAAAGCCAGGCTCTCCAAACTAGCGAAAGAGAATGACATAACTGCCGAAGAAGAAACTGAAATAAAAGAGGCCTTCCATCTGTTTGCTCTTACAGACTTGCCCGATGATGCGGAGGAATACTCGTCCGAGAAAGAGGGGGTGATGAAAACGGAAGATGTACGACGGGCGCTCGTGTATGTCACAGCTCTCGAATTCTAAAGACCACGGGCTGATGCGTCCACGAATACTTATTAGAGCACTTGGTTTGCCTCCGAAATCCCGATCTGAACTTAATTCTATTCTATCTGCAGTTGATCCGTCGCGCACTGGATACGTCGGCTACGAACCCTTCCTCTCAGTGTGCGCGCTCAAGTTACACGCCCGCACCGAGGAAGCCATGTCGGAAGAGGTCGAGCACGCTTATCATCTTTTCACACGTGGGACTGATGGACCCATTCTACTATCCCATCTGCGACGCGTTGCGAGAGAGTTGAAAGAGGATGTGAGTGACGAGCTTTTGCGAGACATGATACGAGAAGCGAATGGGGGCGAAGGACTTCATGCAGGCGTAAATGTTGAGCAGTTTAGAGATGTCATGAAGAGGGCAGGAGTCTTTTGATTGCTACGTTACGTGGCAATCCCGTTTTACGGCTCCTGGTTCGTATATACCTGGTTCGGATGCTGCATTTGGCTGGAGTTGGCACCGCGGATCTTTTTATAGGAAATGGCGTTTGGTGTCAGGCAGGACTAAATGATGCACCCTATTGCGTATCGCTCTTGAGCATCCCTTCCCTTAGTTTAGCCTGATCATATTAAAGGTTTACACATTGAACGGGCACAGTTTCAAGCTTCTGGCCAGAGATCTTGTCCACCGACAGACCGTCCATTTGGATGCCAAACATTTCTCGGTAATGGCTCTAAGAAACCCTTTCTTCCCTCCTGATCAAACAGGTAATTTTGTACTCCGTCACGTGACCGTTTTCCTGGATCCCCAGATGGTCCCATTGCAGGTTGTACGTTAAACAAATGCAAAGCAAAGCCAAGGGCCCAACTCACCAAAAGATGTCGGATCCGCAACTCCCAGTGCCTCCATGACCAGCCCTTTGATTAACCGCCTGTTCCGCTCCGGCGGCAAAGGGGGCGGCCGGCTGCTCTCGAGCCCGTTCCGCCTCGGCCTCTGGGTCACCGGCGTCTTCTGCGCATGTAAAGTCTTCAACGAGCACGCCTACGAGATCCAACTGTCCTCGGGCCCATCGATGTACCCGACAATCCACTTCAAGGGCGACTACCTCATAGTCTCGAAATACTACAAGTACGGCCGAGGAGTCGGGGTGGGGGACATTATCACATTCAAACATCCGTGGTATGTGATGATGGCGGCGAAGAGGGTGGTGGGGATGCCGGGGGACTATGTGCTGGTCGATCCGGAGGAGAAAGCGGGCGGATTGGAGAAGATGATTCAGGTGAGTTTTCGAAAGGGGACTCGAACTCTGGGGAGGGATGCTCAGACTGGAAGGGTTCGGCTGACCTGGGGTAGGTTCCTGAAGGTCATATCATGGTTACCGGAGATAACTTGCCGTGGTCAAGGGATTCGAGGGACTTTGGTCCGTTGCCAATGGGATTGGTCACCGGGAAGGTCATTGCAAAAATGTGGTGGCCGCTCAATTTTCAGTGGATGGAAAACTCCTTGGGACTTGTCCGAGAATAATGCGAGGCACGAGCATTAGTATTTACTCCATTCATCGCCCGGCCATGCAAAAACACCATTGGAAATTTTGGGATCGATTGGGAGGATACCCTTGTATGATACAACTATCTATCAAAGTGCCTGTGTAGTATAGCCCTATTGTACAATATAGAATTGGACGAAATAGCCATTCGAGCGCCATCAATAACACGCCAAACCTAAAAACGCTCCTTCAGTGGGATTATCTAAACGAGGATGGGTTTCGGCGTTTGTATGGCAGAGGCTCAATCCGTTTCCGTTTCAATTCAAAGTGGTCTTGCTCAAGTCCAAGCTTAGACATAACCGCATCCATATCCTCATCCCATTGAGTCCTGAACATATGAGCTCCAATTGGGTTGAGCTGATGCCTGGTCTCGAGGCTTCTAAGGCGGAAGCCCTCTCTTTGGACCTTCTCGGCCACAGTCTTGTAGTCCAATGGTTTCTGATCCTTCTGTTCCATGATGAAAATCGAAAGTCGGTGATAGGGGCTTCCTTTCTGCGCGGTTGGGGGGAGCCACGGGAGGAGGACCTGCGACTCGGCAGATAATTTGTCCAGAGAAACGGAGATGTTGGTGGGGGAGATGGGTACGTTTATGGCAAGGAAATGACAGTGATAGTCAAAACCATCGGTTTCGAGATTTGGCACGTCGGGGTCGACGACTGCAATGGTGACCAGCTTTTGTCCCTTGCTGAATGGCTGGATCTCAAGTGTAGGCGCCACAGAGCTGACACGAGAGTTCACGAATTCGCCGGGCTGCACGCTCTTTCTGTTGAACGACAGCTTCACGTCAACGACTGGGTCAACATGCGCCAGCACGTCTGGAACAACTTTCATCTGCGTGATTCTTTGTATGAGAATTTCTCGTCGGTATTCTCTCCACTTCTTGTCGGCCAGAAACCGATAGACGGGTTTTGTCATATCACCTATGCGGACTTGTCAGTGAATCTCCGACAAAAGATTACTGGAAGAGATCGGAGAAGCTCACCCAAGCCATCTTCAAACCGCCTTTTGATCATAGGGTCATTAATATCCGCAAGGACTTTCAATTTCTCGAGATACTTTTCCATGCTCTTGACTCTGGTTTGTTTCTGAGCCTCGCCGCCTACATCCTCCGGGTTTGCAGCGCGTAATCTCTCCAAGCGAGCTCTCTCTGTCTCAATCTGCTCCAGCTTTTCTGCCCTGTCTTCTATCAGGACCTTTCGAGCTTCCTGGAAGCATTGGTATGGCAGCTGCTCGAAGGGAATATTAAGGGAACCCTGCAAGGCGGCTCTTCGTCTGCGCGAGCCAACGGGGAATTTGCCAGCACGAATAAGCCTCCGCTCTAATCGAGGGCTCGTCACTAGAGCGGGATCTGGCGCTCGGTAGAAAGGCTGCTGCTTCGAGGCTTCGGCCTGGGCTCCTTCGTACGGGGTGGAAGTGGAGGTGAACGGACGGGTCGATTGAAGCTGCAACGCAGCAAGGCCAGTCTTAGAGGATTGGCGGACGCATCGTAGCAATTGCTTTGACGCCACCTCACAGTGCGCCATGATGAGTTGACGAGCGAGGACCGGGTTAATTCGACAGTCGGTCAGTATTGAGAAGCAGTCCTTCGTTGTTCGAAAGGGAATTTTTCGTTGGCCGAATTGGGTTCACTAGCGCCAAAATTCGAAATTCCGCAAAACGACAAAACCACCTCTCGCGACGAACAGTTTGGCCCTTCATCTTAAGCCTTTCTAACCTATTCAGAATCTCAAGCCAAATTGCTGCGCTCACCTCAAGGTCACGATGAACGGCAGCAAGGCCCTTGGAGCTCTAAAATGGTTGAGTCGCAGCTGTAGCTGGGCAGGTGCCCTGGAGCCATCCAAAGTATGCCCTTGATGCATTTCGGATTATAATTGCACGGCTAACTGAGTTCTAGCAATGCCTGTCAAAACAGTTCTCAAGATCAATGGCAACAGAGACACAGATTCCGCCCGGTGCCTCCCTAGCAGCGTTTGCAGATGCCCACGTAACCTCCACCTCCCCAGCCGTCGACGATATTCCCACTCCCACATGGAATTCTGCCCCTGCCATCGCTACTCTCTACGATTTCGCGACAATGGAGCCGCTTCGATTCCTTGAATATAAGCATGATCATCTTCTTCTTCCTCTTCGACGCGACCTATTGCACCGTGCTGTGGTCTACGAGGGCGACATGACGCGGCAAGGCACCGCAAGCACGAAATGGAGGTCCGAAATACGAGGTAGTCGCGCCAAACTTCGCCCGCAAAAGGGAACCGGAAGAGCGCGTCTGGGTGACAGGAAGTCGCCCATGTTGAGAGGAGGTGGTGTCGCTTTTGGACCCCATCCACGAGATTTCTCCACAGAGCTACCACGAAAGATCTACGACAAGGCATGGCGGACAGCCCTGAGCTACCGATACCGCCGAGGGCAGTTGATCATCGTTAACGACAATATCTCCATGCCCGAGGATGCGACGGTGCATTACTTGAAGGAGATTTTCGACACACATAACTGGGGACAAAAATTTGGCCGATCGCTTCTTATTACGGAGGTGAAGAAGGAGAAACTATTTAGAAGTGTGGCTGAAATCAGTGAAGAAGCCAGAGTATTGGACCGTGAGGATGTGGATGTGAAAGATTTGCTCGAGACTGGACGGTTGATCATTGAGAAGATGGCATTGGACCGGATGCTCGCCCGTCATTCCAGCGATTTGCCGAGTGGGCCGAAAAAGGCCTGATTGAATTTATATTATCTGTATCATAGATTTTGATTGAAGTATCTACCGTCATGCCTCGTTTTTGCCTATCCCATTCTGTGCGTTTTGGCCGGCGATCTCGGTAGTAACGGGAGTTTCTCGTATGGCAGCTCTAGAAAACATTGTATTTAGCCTATATCACGGCGCTCTTCCCATCGGAATCTGATCCCATTCACTGTATTCATCCAATGGTCTACCTTTGCTGCATTGCTCTGCATCGAAAGCGCAGCAATCAGTGTGCAGGAATTGTCCGAGGTCAACCGAGCGGAGACGAGAGAAGCTCTCCAACTTTTTTTCCATCACCACCAAATCGCCAAGTCTGCTCCACTTCGGCTCGAGGGAAGAGCACTTCGACCCATCTGTGACACCCTACAGGCTCATTCACTGTTTATTCAACTTCGGGGAATTTACTGTCGCAGGCCCTTCATGCCATTGATGTTCCTCCGATCTAGTTGCGTCCGGTCATCGCCGCTGAGCTGGTTCTCGCGGGCTTCCTCAAACGCCATGCCACTGCGAGGGAAGGTCGTAAACCCAGCGTTTGCAGTGCAAGCAAGGGTGAGTGATTGATGCGTTTCAATTGACTCTTTCTGGTATCGTAGAGTTGAATTGACTGACTATTTGTGGTTGAAAGATGGCGACCACCGAAGCAGAGATCCCCAAAGAGCTCCCCGGCGATGAACCCGACGATGTCGTTTTCAATAATCTCTACGGTCTTCGGTCGATCGAGCTCAACAGACCAAAGAAATTGAACTCTTTAAATGGCTCTATGGCACGGAAGATTGCGCCCAGGCTGAAGGTGTGCGAAATACTCGATGTTCAATGGGCAGTGCGAATCTAACGTGGTATTGGTAGGAATGGGAAAAATCGCATCTCGCAAATATTATCATGATCTCCGGCGCAGGGGAAAAGGCCTTTTGTGCGGGAGGTGACGTTGCGACTCTTGCCAGCCAGAATACTCAAGGAAAAGAAGGACAGCAAAAATCCAAAGACTTCTTCTCCCTGGAATACAAACTCGATCACCTTATCGCAACGTACTCGAAGCCGTACATTGCCATCCTCGATGGCATTACGATGGGTGGTGGTGTTGGACTCAGTGTACACGCTCCATTCCGAATAGCCACCGAGAGAACCCTGTTTGCGATGCCCGAAACCACAATTGGATTCTTTCCTGACGTTGGCGGATCTTTCTTCCTCCCACGTCTTGATGGAGAAATTGGAACCTATCTCGCATTGACTTCGGAGCGGCTCGCAGGCGTCCAAGCCTTCTATTCTGGAATCGCCACACACTACCTCCATTCCAGTTCCCTCGGAAATCTTACGGCACGTCTTTCTGAACTCGTCTTCAAGGACTACGCTCCACTGCCAGACCGTCTTGCATTGATCAATCGTACCATTGCAGAATTCTCTACCGGTTTACCAGACGAGAAGATCCTTCTTGGAGGTAGTCTGCGTCAGTCCATTGATCGCTGCTTCTCTAAACCAACAGTTGAGGCAATCCTTGCTGCTCTCGAAGCTGAAACCGAGAACAGAGAATGGGCACAGAAGACCATTGAGACTTTGAAGACACGCTCTCCGACGGCTCTCAAGGTAACTCTCCGCCAACTCCGTGTTGGGCGCAAATGGTCCATTGCCGAGACGTTCCAACGCGAGGAGAAGATTGCCGGCCGCTTCATGGAGCACCCTGATTTCGTGGAGGGTGTCACAGCGCGTCTCATCAACAAGCCTCCCACGAAGCCCAACTGGCAGCCCGCCACCTTGGAGGAAGTCACTGACAAGGACGTTGACGAATTCTTCCGCATTCCGTCGGGAGAGCAGCGCCTTCCGCTCCTCAACCCCTCTGGAGACTACATGGAATATCCGCATAAACGATTTGCACTCCCTGCGGAGTCAGAGATCCAAAGATATGTGGCTCAGTCCGGTGCGTCAAAAACACAGACCATTAAGGAGTTCCAGCAGAGGTGGAACGGAAAAGAGGGCGTGAGGGAGAAGGTCTCTGAAGTACTTGACCGGAAGACGAAGGTTACAGAGGATGGCGGAAGAGAGTGGGTTGACGAAGCTTGATAGTTTGTGGTCTTGCATACTGTTTCCCATCCATAAGAAAGAGTACTATTCCAATAGAAAGTGTGTATATGTAATCTACTATAAAATGCGCTATCTGAGTGATCCCGGCATTCTACTCTGTGTTTGGATGACCGCGTTTCTGATCTTAATCATAAGCACGGGTGTAGGGACTCTTAGGGATCCTTAAGGACTCCTGGGTCTTCCACTGCCCCGGTCTCCACAACGCTTGTCTCGCAATTAAGGATTCTTACTTACGCATAAGGACGATGTAGGGACTGTTAGGGGATGTTTAAGGGCTGATCAGCCCTTGATGTGCCTTAAAACATTTGGCTTGAGGTGATTTCGCTCTGTTTGTTGTGTTTGCACCCCACTGAATTACATGCCTGGCAGATCTGCCGCTCCGTAGCTAGCGCGGCGCATAAAAAGAGAATCTTTTTCCACACAAACAAAAGCTTCTATCTCAAAACATCATTGTCAGGGACCAAATTCTGGTTCGCAGACTCGTCACCACCCCAATCAGCATCTTTTACAGCTCAGACTGCTATCAGGTTACTTGCCAGGCTCCAAGAATTCTTTTGATGTTACTGTTATCATTAGCTGACTGGTTGACAGCAGTTGCAATTGAGCAAGTCCAGCACCGAAGAAGTCTACCGGACTTTTGCACCAGACAACCAGCACCATCGCCCAAGCCTATCTCAAGAACCATCCAGCACCTTACCGCTAGCTAGTCTCGCCGACTGCATTCCAAAGATCTCTGGCTCAGGAAGACCCTAGAGGCAGACGCCCTATGTGATTCTTCTCAGATGATCAACATCACCCATTCTTGAGATAGGTGATAGGTGATGAGGCTCTCCATCCAGCACCTAGAACATACTGCAGATTGGCTCAAGTTATAGGACAAAACTTGGATCTATCTACCTGTGGAGATCTCTCTGCTGTGTTTGAATCTTTGATTCGAGCAGTATAAGCACCAGACTACAGGCTCATGATATTTGGGGGGTCTCTGGTTTGACTGGAAATAGAGGTGTGGTCACACTTAGCCCTAGATCCTCAACCGTGTGTATCCTCCGGTACCATGGGCCTTAGCATCAGTTGCGTAGCGCCCGTAAGGGATGCAGATATCAACTCAATGAGGTGAACAAACAACCTCGGTACGGTTGCTCTGTTTGCCCTTGTTGTGTTTACGAAACCTTTCGCGATGAGTTTTTCATCGACGGTTCTCGGAAACCATTGTCCGAGGCTTCCAGTCAACATATGAGACATGTGATGACTTGATTGTCTCAAGCCTGCGTCGCAGGGAGAAGCGAGGTCGAGAGCGTGTTAATCTGCTAATCTTGCGATGTCACCCTTGCACCGTTACTCCCGAGTCGCCTGTACATATTCGAAGTCCGAATCTGCCCTCCTGTTTCTAACATCCTATTTACGCTTCTGCATATGCTAGAGCTCGTCGTTGCCGAAAAATTTCAATTTTTCCCTGAGCGTGCGAGTGTGGACGAAGAAGCAATAGCGTACTATAGAGCCACATACACAACAGATGGAGTGGACTCTACCCATGTCGGCCAGCCTGGTTTCTGGTTTCTTTCAGTAGAGACAATGAGAAGCTAGGTATGGCTGTGCGGGAGACATGCTTTTGTTGGAAGCGTCGATGAGGGATCTGCATACAGTATTGCGATAGTATGATTAAGCCTTTGTGGTGCAATAGATTATAATAAATACAAGTTCAAGATGGACGAAATTTTCTTTTGGAGTCATTCCTTTTTCGTTAACCCAAACCAACGTCGACTATTCCCTTGGGACTGAGCCAGGAAGCCGCTTTTGAAATAGCTTCAATATCCCATCGAGCCCTTCATGACTGGCCTTTCTTCCAAAATCCATCCGCATCCGGATGGATTTTCCAATTTGGCCTCACACCTTTTCTCTCCTCCCGCTTCTTGTGGATATCGATACCAAATCTTTTCTTGGTGGTATCCGCCAGTTCCCCAATGCCGCCTGGGAAAGCCTTGTTCACCATTTCTTCTGACAGAAAACTTCCCATGAGCTGAGGAGCACCCATGGGTACAGCGTCGCCCCGATCAACCTGCCACATGTGGTATGTTTTTCCATAGAGAGGAACTACGTTGTCCATCTCTGCGAGTTCAGCTTTATCCCAGACCGCCGTCGGTGTGCCTGTAATTGTTTTTTTTACCCTGGTCAGCAACCCTAAGGCAGCGAAACCACCAATGGAAAACAGCCCATCATACCTTTTGGAGCCGGCATAATTAACATCCCGCTCTTGACTTCGAATTCATGTGAATGCCATAGCCTACGCTCTTCTTCAGGGAGGGTCTCGTATATCTTAGGCGTGATCATGTATTCTACGCCGATCAGGCGGGCATTCTTCTCTGGAGAGTCATAGATGAGGCATTGTCTGAAGTCTGGACCAAGAGGGTAGGGAAACAGTTAGCTGGAAGAGTCCGAGAACCCGATGGCACAACCGATACTGACCGGCATTTACGTGACTGCAGTAATGGTTCGCTTCCACGCACCGGGTGGGATCGTCGGCGTATACGTGATATGCATGGAGATGGGCGCATATTTGGTTGACGGGATTAAAATTCTGCACCATTGAAGCTCCGGTTGTGAGCACTTGGTTCTGCAGTGTCATGGGTTCGCCAGGAACCCCTTTCGTGCCTGATTCAGCCATTGTTTCTGTGTCAAACGAACGGTTGCCGGTGAAAGGTTCAGAAAGGGATTGGACCTCAGAGCAGAATTGGCGCGTTCAGCTATCAAGGATTTATAGAATGTTCACCGTTCTTTAAGGAAGAGCATGCTTGCACATTGCGTCTCGACTCTTGGAATTGACGTCATAGGGTCCAACTCTCGCAGGGCGTCAAAACTTCATATATTTTGCCAAAATACATACACTTCGAAGCGGAGAATAAAATCAAGAATATAGAGCTAATGTTGAAACAATGGATCCACAGCTGAGTGTTCCCGAATGTTCCCCGCTTTCCAGGCCCCTTGTCCATTATTAGAATTGATCTTACATGGCATTCTTCATCTCTCTCAAAGCGTTCATGACATCCACAGGATTCGTCATCCCAGTGGCTTTTTGCATCGCAGGGTCCTGTGGAGAAGGGCATGTCAGTCACTGAGCTTGGTTTACCATCGCTGATGGGATGTCCTTGATACGCACTGTCACTCTCATGAAAACGTTATGCAACTAGAAGGTTTGGAATTAGCAATCTCTCGGACTAGGCTAGTATCATGGATGCATCACACCTTTTCATCCCCGATCGTGAATTTGCCCTCAGTACGTTGGTTACTCTCACAAAATTCGTGGAGCTTCTTGATCGGTTCGGTTTGCGACACCGAGAGACAGAATTTTACATTGGATTTCGTATACTCATGACCGGGCTGCGAAAAAAGATTAGTAACCGTCCAGAATATGACCGAGTCTCTCCAATCCTCCGTTAGAACGATTCTATCACAGGTGTGATACACTTACGTAGACCTTGGTGTCATCTGGGAGCCCTGCAAGCACCTCATTGAGGGCTTTGTTCATTTCTTGGGCACTACCCTCGAAGAACCGACCACATCCTATTAGCGCGATAAGCAAACCTAACCAGTCGCCTCTGCAGTGCACGACATACCAGCGACAAATAGAGTATCGCCGCTAAACACTGCTCGCTGGTCCCCGTCTTCAACAAAATAGCAGATACTGTCCTGCGTATGGCAGGGAGTATGCAGGGCGGTCACAGTGATCCGGTCACCAATCTTGAATTTCTCCCCATGAGCTGGAGTCTTGGTAACCATCTTGCAGTCTTTGCCGCCAACCACGGCGAGATTCTTGAATTGCTCAAGCTGTATTATGTGTCTTGTTAATTTTGATAGTCCAGTTAAGCAGTAGCCTCGGGATAAAACATACAATTCCCTCGTTTCCGCCGGCATGATCCCAGTGACTGAGAGTGTCAATCCATACTCCCATCGAAGCATCTTGGAGGTGTATGTACTGACTGGTGTGTGTTGATGATAGCTTTCAGATCAATCTTTCCGGAGTCAATATGAGACTTTAGCACCGGAATCACTCTAAACTCCTGGTCAGTAATTTATTTCGATCAGGAACTTCTTAAAAAGAAGACAGTGGTCTCAAAACATACTCCGGCGGGTTTGCAGGATCAACAACCATCGTCTCCTTGGTCGGCTCATCGGTTATCAGGTAGGCATAGTTATTGCCCTTACCAGTCCCTACAGCACCATCCCGCTTCCATCAGCAATGTCCAAGCATTCGGAGTGAAAGTGAATCATTGTTTTGGATTATCCGCATCATCTAGCTTTGCCCTCGTACCGGCAGTGGGGGCACATACACATGGGAATCGATTCGATATGCATTTTGCGTTTGGTTGGAAATCTGAATATGCCCGAAGATGACAGTACCCGTGTAAGAGGGCGTCGTGCCAGCATGAGTTGTGAAGATGGAATGCTAATATACAACTGGGAATGCTATGAAATCAGCGCGAAGGTGGGCGATCCAGATGGGTGATGTTGTTGAATTTGGAGTTCAGCTCGGTAACTACGGAACATTCAAGCCGCCAAGAATCCAACATGGAGTCTGATATCCAACAGTTGGTTCAATAACATACCCACTAGTGTTCAATGAGACATTCTCCTTTTATTTCTCATCCATCGTACTCCGTATATCTCCTTCGAATGTGTAGGCCAAATGTAGTGAAGGGGCACACACTGAGTGACAACACCCAACACAATTGTGACTACCCAGGGCATCATTTCCTCTCCGTGTACTCGGGTACTTTCGCTCGGCCTCACTAGGCAGTCCTGGCCACGAGAGCGAGACATCGGCTGTCCCTGCTGGGCATCTGGTTTCTCGTCGTATCTCCAGAACTGTTGCCTGAGTTATGTAGTGAGCTCGACACCTCTCAAAATGATGATCAAGCATTAAACCATGCCAATGGGCTTAAACGCTCGCATCCGCTCTATATTCCAGCCATAATCTCGCAAGCCAGCCGCGTCTGGTGAGACTTCTGATTCGTCTTCCCCGGATTTTGAGGGAGCACTCTTCGTTCTGACAGTTAGATCCAGGTCGTCGTTGGAACTTTCAATTAGACCGCGCAGTCGATTCCTCCAGTGGCCCTCTTCATCGCCACAAGCTGCTTGAGCATATGATAGTAGCAGGTATTGCCTTCGGAGCACACCCCATGAACTGGATTTCACAATATGCTCAAACCAAGCGAACACGCCTTCCTGATAGGGATCATGTGCCGCGTCTGGTGATGTCGAGCATATCAATACATTTGCCATTTCCTCTGCAAACTGTGTCAAAAAGGGCGTGTAATGGCGGCATATCTCCTTCAAGAATTCGTCCCATGTTGAGAAAATGTTGACCATCCGATCCCCGAAGCTTCGTACAGGGCGTAAAGTTAGGACAAGTAACGAAAACAAAGTCATTAGAATGGCAACTCACCTCCTGGATTCCGGTATCAATACGCCCGGACGCAAGAGCGCCCTGGCGAGAAGCGCACTGCCTCGAACTTCTCGCTCACAAATGATTACAAGCTCACGTATGCTTGATGCCGAACCCTGGCTCTTGGTTCCGTCACTTCGTCCAGTCCTGCTCATTGCAATGGGCTGCAGAATACCCCAGATGGCATCTGCCAACTCTCGTTCACTAGGTTGCCCAGTCTCAAATGAGTCAACATCTGCAGGACTGTTGTTTCCGATCTTCGCCCAATAGAAATCCCACAGCCACTCAAGCGACTGTTGAGCTGCGTTTCGTAAAACTGCCAATGACGGAAGGTCGCGATGTGTCGCTTCGTGTCGTAGCTCCACAAAAGACGCCGGCACCCCAAGCATCATGGCCTTTTGGTACATGGTTTGCTTCCTTCCATGCAACTTAGAATCCACGAGGCCAGTAACAAATCTAAAACACCACTTTAGCTACCGGGCAGTAGAAGCAATGTATTTCATTGCGGGATCGTTGATGCATGAAAGTACGTAGTTCGCCCTTACCTACAAAACGCGGATGAATAAGTCGCTCGTATCGAGAATATCGAGTTCTTGCTTGCATCGTCGTGTAGAATGGCGTCTGTCAGAAGTGCCGTCGCCTCTACCGCATGCGGCAGGTTCCCGCGAACTTTCCAAACCCATACCTATTGCATGCTGTGTTAGTGTCAAGAAGCAAATAGATAATGACCGTAGACACAAAAGAAGATATGATACAAGGCGACATACAAGGGCAGAGGCTTTAGGCCGCATGTCTGGCCCCTGGTATCCGACTGGCGGATAAAACTGATCTCGCACGGCGATGAGCTGAGAGTGCTCCTTCCACGGCGTAAACTGTAATTGCGGCATTGTCGATTTGCGATGGCCTCTCACGTTTCTTTTTCGGAGATAAAGACGTTCAATCCTCAGTCTAGCTATAATAGTCGTACCGTACGTCTACTCCGTACAATGCCAGAGGTCACGGGTATAATAATTAAATGATGAGCTTGTTATCAACGCCCATTGACCAAAGATACAGAGAAAATCTCAGCAAAGCACAACACAAAAGCTCAGTGATAGATAGCTATATCATGTCTATTCCACCTATACACCCACAGTGGAAGCTCCCCTGAATCCCCATGGCATCGGATCTCGATGGTTTCTCTTTGAATTGAATTCGAGATTTAAAGTTTGAATTTGACTGAAGCTAAAAATGCTTAGCACAACGGCCACTCACTCTCCACCAATCAAACTGCTTTATTTCCCTTCACTGTTGCTGAATTCGCTTTCTGCAGCAACAAGGCCTGTACTTCTTGCAATGAATTGAGCTCAAAGAATATCGACTCCCCAATACCTCTTCGGGTGCCGATAGTCGACGATGAAGCTAGGCAATTGAGTTAATGACTTAGCAGCCATGCTAACTGCGGAACGTGCATCAGATTTCTGTCTGGGCTTGTTATACTACTCAACAGCGGAAGCGAACGGATTGATGCATCATAAAGATATTCTGGATCGTAACTTCTATTTTGTCATTAATAGCTAGTAGACAATAATACATTATTCGTAAAAAGTAATGGTCGCTAGAACGCTCATGCAATTATGCAGTTCATTAAAGACTAGTGAGCCTGTCACACAGCCGTGGAATGGTCGAACGACCCCAAGCGTGGAAAACCGGCTATTCAGCTTGTAGTTTCTTCCACGTCATCATCATCGTCACTCTCAATGGGCGGGGGACTGAAAGTTTCCTCCAATGTCAGCCCTTTCCCGAGAAGTCCAGATCCAAGCAAGGGGCCATCAAGTGTCGCAACCCTACACTTATTCGTGGATCCTTCCCATGAGACGGCGTCGGGTTCGTCATACAGTCCAACTCCGACAAGAACTTCGTCCGATTTGCTGATGCTTTCCGACGGCGGAGTTTTCGGCTCGGGAAATTCTTGATATGAGAACAGTTCCGGCGAGGAAGCTGCGGTGGTATTGCTCGATGCAGGGATGGTATAGTTTAAAGGCGTGCTTATCCGCGGTGAGTGGGAATACTCGGAGTCATTCGACGAGGATACCATGGGTATATATGTTGGCCAGTCGGATTCAGGTTCAGGAGCGTGGTAACTCATAGGCCGTTGCGGTAAATAGCTGTCAGCCGGTGGCTGGGTTGTCTCCATGTCGAACGGTGCTTGGTATCTGTCAAACGTCGATGGTTCCCAGTTGGCAAAATCGGCGTATGCAGGGAAAAATTGGGTGTGGGCTGAGGTATTCTCCGTATCAAAAGACATTGCCAATGGACGATGAGTTTGGGAGGTGTGCATATGGGTGGTTGCTTTCTGAAGGGCAGCATAAAAGCTGGCAGCTAGCTTATCGCTTTGAACGGAGAACCGACGACTTGATCCCGTCCTGGACATCACATCTCCTCTCAGGTAATTTCGTGGGCTATTTCCAGCACTAGCAGCGATCTTGGAAATACGACTCGAGTGTCTCCTTGCCAAGCCGCCGAAATTCAATGGGTGGAAATATCCACGACTCACACCCAGGTCGATTGAAGACATCGTGTCGAATTGAGCCATGATGTTTGTGTGGAAAGGATAAACGATTAGGGAAGAGAAGAGAGGAGTGTTCTTCTTGTGACGAAGAGGTTCTCGAGCATTTAAAGGAGAAAAGAAGGAGACGAGGGAGCAAGTAGGATTTGCAAGTTTAACAACCCTACTTGTATGTGCTGGCCTGCTTCATAATGGAAGGGTCAGACTGGCATGCGTAACATGGAAAGTCCGGCTGCTTGGGACTGGATATAAAATGTCCTGCTAGCCGTGTACGGTGGAGGTGTGTGGGTGTGGTGTACCCGGTGCGGTGTCGTGAAGTTACCATCGCGAGACCACTTTTTCCAACTTAAAGAGAATGCAGTTAGTAAAGGACTAGAATTGTTTGACAAGCCGAGCTTCCAGAATGTATCCCTGGATGACACGCAACTGGGTGACTGGGTCCAAGCCAAACAAGGTAGTGGTTGAGAGGGTCGTTGTAATTAATGCGGATATTGGCAGATCGAACTTTTTTTTTTTTTTGGAACGGAACCAGGTGAAAGGGCCAAAGGAAAGTAAGAACGAAGAGACCAGAAAGAAAAAAAAAAAGAAAAATTCCTTCGGTATCCAATTTTGGGTTTGCGGCTAATCGCTGGGGAAAAAACCACCTCCTGCAGGGACGGAACCGGGGACGAGGGACATAGCAGGCCCAGCCGCGGACTAGCCCGGTGATATTGTAACAGATTTGGCATATGGATCTCCAGAATTGGATCTTTTTTAAGCCTTGCGAGGCCCCGAAGCCCAGAACCGCAGAAGTCTATCACCCACAGGGGGGCTTTGGCCTCATCAAACTTGACGCCCGGAATGGGGGTTCCCTGTGGCTGGCCCCCCAGCATGTCTGGCTTCGGACCAGTCGTTACGCCGTATTTCCCGTACAGGGTGACAGAACGAGGCACTTACAGTCAGCACTTGCGCAAGATGACAAACACAATACTCGCGAGTTCATTGGTCGGAAGGGGCAACGGGCCAGAATATTGCTGCTGCCTGGCCCTTGCGGTATTCATCAAGGTCTTCCCACGTTACATGATTACCGAGTTACCCCAGCGAGGCAAAAATTACGCGTACTGCACCCATACCCGTACCTCTCAATGTCACATCACGCCAACTGCTATTGAATTAGCGGGATTAATAAGATTGCCCCGTTAAGAATCCGCCATGCAAGAAGGGGGCAACATGTGATGACACCCTGCTAAAAAGGCCTGTAGCTAGCTTTGCAATTTAACTAGCGGCGTATGGGCACCGTACGGTGATACGAGTGGTTCATATGTAAATTACATGGAACTGCGCGCAATAACACCCAATACGCACCACCTGGCCCTCGGCTATGGTCGTGATTCGACAGCTTGAACAAGGACGAACGAACGTCAAGGCCTTGAAAAGTCAAGTTGGGAGAACAGGAGGAATTGGGTTGCTCCACCCTTGACTCGACTCTCGCCAGAGCTTGGATGGACACATATAGCGCAGCAATTCGCCACATGTTGTGACCAAGTGGGTTAACCGCCCACAACTGGGTGCCCTTGTGCAAGATGGAGTCCTACCGATATTGCATATTTGAGCTCATACTCCGTCCAACCCTTGCATGACTTTGCGGACAGATTAATACGTCATAATGCATCCTCGAAAGAAACTTGGGTTACAAGGGATTTGCGGGCTTTATCACGTGTTCGTATCCGAATGAGATGGAAGAAGGAACCTGAGATGAGCATCAAGAGCTTCATGTTTTGAATTACTTTGATTGCGATGGGCGAATTGGATCCTCCTGCTCGTGGTTGATGTTGGAAGAACAAGCTGCCCTCGCGAGCTGCGAGGATCTCCCCTGTTCCACATAGAGCGGTGGGAGAGGGACGGAAAATGCGGTCTCATCACTCCAAAACAGCTCTTTTCTTTCCGGATTTGCAGAAGGAATACTTAATTAGTTTCTTTCATGGTCCGGGGTTGGCAAAGTCGCCGCAGGACCACAGGAGCATGACCAGCTGCAGAGATGCACGTCTGCATGGCGGCGGATATTGAGAGCAACGAGGGATTTCAACCAACAGGCTTTCAAGAACGCCATGGCAACAAACTCCAACAAAGTCACAGCACCGATTTGTGGAGTTGCGAGACAATGAATGGAGTGCACTTTCGGGTCACCATCTTGCAGTAACCAACCAGTGTCTCAAGGTTGCTTGATCGAGCCTAATAATATAAACTCGGCCGCTTTGGGGTACATTCTCATGTAGGTATACAAATGGGGGGAGGGTTTTCAAGCAAGCGACAAGGCTAAGGGTGTTGGGGATTCAGGACCATGACCACTGACGGCGGTTCCGTCAAATAACCAACCGAAATTTTAGCACCAGTGATGGAGCGACGGCGGCTTTCTTTGCCTTAAAAAGATACCATGGAGCACGCTACTAGCCAACAGGTCGTTACTTTGCTAGACTCTTCGCTCGAAACAGACCAAGTCTATATTTGTCTCCATGTCAAAGCGGGAAAATCATGCATGGTCTCGTGGATGTGAAAAGAGCCATTATTATTATTAGGGTTTTCGCAACACAGCTGAGTGCACGCAAGGATCTGGTTTATGCATGCATGCCTTACAACTACCCTAGATCGGGGTCATGGAGCACAAAGGAGCAGCAAAGCCTTCAAAACACGCGTAGTATTGCTTTCGATGTGATCGACTCGAGTTGTGAGGCCAAGCGAAGGAATTTCGAGCTAGGATATTAGTCTTTCAGCCTTCCAACGATCTAGCTGATCAATCTGGGACTGCTGGAGTGGATTTCCCCACATGCACCATGGTCGGCAAAAGTATGAGATCATCATCATCGTTGGCCCGGAGGATATGGAGCAATTTTCCTTTTAAGAATGGGCGCAGTCATATTCTGGAATAACGGTCTTGGTATTTTGGATCCATCATATGCAAGTTCCAGCTTCCCTCAAGTACCCGTGTTGTTGTCCGAGAGAATTAGCTCACGCGTCCCACACGACAAGCCGATCATAAAGGGTGATGAACATAATTCCGATTTTCGAATAATAACCTGCCCACCGGAAGGATGTGTGGCGGGACCACATCTTACGTTCATGTGTGAGTTACGGAGGAGTCAATCCGGAATGGCCTCAGCGGGAGAGTCAGAGACCAGCGGGACAGGACGGGACATAGTAAATGAAAGATGCGATCCCGCTGTATCCACGTCTGCTCTGTGCATACACATCCGTATCCAACCTCTGGAGATGGATGGACTGTGGTGAGCGCAGGGATGGAACAGTTTCAGAAGTATGAGGGTTCATTCTTGAACCGAGCCCGAGTTCTCTCAGGCGCTGAGTCGAGTCCCACTATGGCCCATGCCTGTTTGCGGAGGCCACTTCACCAATTTCTTAGGCGTGTTTTGGCTAACGAGGGCCCCCCAACGCGCCAACGCCCCCCTAACTAAACGTAATTTTGTAAGGTGTTCCAGTCCCCCAACCCCACAGCCAGAGTGGAATGGGTGTGCATCGCACAAGGACTGGATCCTTCTTGGATTCTCGATGATCCTTAAGAGAAAAAATCCTTTTCTGGTCACAAGGCCGCTCCCGGCTCTTTTCTTTCAACTCAGCTAGCCAGCTCAAAGAGTAACTGCAGCACTGCGACTAAAATCTCGGGGCCTCGCGAATTGGGCTGGAGCGGGAACACGACAGCCAAGTTGCGGCGCTCCCACCAAACCAGCTCAAAAGTCACGTCCACAAAATCCATACAGACAGACTACAGACATCCCCATGGGTTTCGCGGATTTTGCATGTGCAGCGCGCGATCTCCTACATTGAATGCCGTCTTGTCGTTCCTCTGCCCCACACCGCATTTGAAACATGTCTTCAACCCAGCTGCCGTGCAAGAAAGCAAGGCCTCGAATTGTGAATTGGCTTTTCGCGCAGTGATTTGTGCGAGGACGTGTGATGCCCCACCGTATGCAGCATGGAGCGAGAAGCAAAAAAAAAAGGTGAAGTAAAAAGCAAAATGCGAACGGAGGACATATCCTTGGTCGTCCAACGAAAATCCATCCCTGGAAACTCACACTAGCTAGCCGCCGAAGGATAACTTGCTGGGGAAAACGCACGGCCGACCAAGTCTTACCACGGCCCCCTTGGAAGAGTCGAACTAACGAAAGAACTAACGAGCGAACGAACTAGATGCTACCTTAACGAAACTCACCGCATGACGAGGTTGCCGCTCATAACTCCCCTCGTCCCTGGTCCTTGGTAACGCCCTTCATTAACTCACTAATGCGGTCCTTCGGCTCCCACTCTGACCATGCACCAGCCCCCTTCCAACCAAAGCCCTCTTTTTCGATGCTCCGAGACAAGACTTGTTAGACCGTCCTCGTATCCAGAGCACGATTGCAAATTCCGAAAACGAGAAACCAACTCATGTACTCCGTAGCTGGCGTCAAAGACCCTCGTCTCGCGTCATCGCATCGACACATATGGGAATACAGAGTTGCTAAGAAGCTAATAATAAACTTCTTCGGGCAGGGCATCTTATCGAGCTTTCGATCGAAAACTCCATAAAAAGTGACAGCGTGGGTTACGTGTAGCTCGCCCAGTCGGCTAGTTTTCATCCAGTCTCCCTTGCTTTCGTCAAAGCGCCAGCCCAGCCTCCGATGATGTTGACTGCACCTTCGGCTAAGACCTGCTTTGACTGTCCATCTTGCAGCTGGTCGAATCCGATCTTGGTGTTCCCAATATGCACATGTCCTGTTCTCGTGCGACGCAGCTTTTCAGGTCGCGCTGCGGAAACACGCCGTTTTCATCATCGACGGTCTTTTTCCACAATAGGTACTCCGTACCTGTGACCAGCTAGATAACTTTCCCACCCTGCAGTGAATGTGCATTTATTCCTGTCCACCAGGCTTTGCGATCTCCGTCGGCGGCGCACGCGTGGAATTTTTCATTGCATCCCGCCGCGAAAGATTTTTCGGTGGCAAGGCGCGAATCAGTTGCGTCCCGTAACCAGGTCATTCCCTTTCTCAACATGCCGACAAGCATTTATGTATACGACACGTCGATGGCCCAAGAATATAAAGAAATGACGAGACCTCTTCCAGACCCCTGGTAATACATCCATCAAAGGAGTTGACTGAAAGCTTGCGGCATGTCCGAGACGCTTCGACATTGGTTACATTTTCCCACCTGGATGGAACAGGAGATCAATTCCGTTTCCGGTTTGACAAGCATCTTGCAGTCCATGGACGCCAGGATGCTGGCGTTGCTCGCCCAAAGAGACAATCCATCAAAACAACCCGACTTTTTCTCCAAAAAAAAAAAAAAAAAAAAAAAAAAAAAAAATTTAATTAGCGCTACTCGTAATTTTCCTTTGTAACTGAGTTACTATTCATACCGGGCCTATTGACAAGATCTTCATAGCACATCAGCGATGCTTGCAGACCTCGTTTGCTTCACAGCTTGACAATCGGACTGCATTTCATAGGGCCATTCTTGGCGGTGACTGAGCAATGCGACTCGCACATTGTCACTCTTCCTCGCGGGCAAGGAGTGCATTGGATATCCCGTCTTTGAATGGAGCTTTATTTAGCTGATCCCAGGTTAAGCATCTGGATGGTTATGCAACCTGGCAATCCCCCTTCAGAACCCGACAATTATGATGCCGGACATCCTCATTGGTTCGGAAGTTTGAGAGTACAAAATATTTCTATAATATAAATGACTGTGTTATATATGTTCCTTTGAAATGCCGGTGTTGGTTCGGCCTTGAATAATATGCGGATGGGTTTGCCGGTTGCAATTTTACAACGGCCATCGACCGAACCCACTACGACGATGGTCTGATCCTTGTTTCCTCTCAGGAAACGCAGCCGAGCATCTTCTCATTACATGGACAGTTCAGGTAAAAATCAAGTCTGGCCCAATACTTGTTGACTTAATGGTTATCAGATGCCTCGACAAATGTATCCCGTCCCACCAGCCTGGGACGAGCCAGTCAGGGCGATAATAAACAGCTCAAGGGCTTGGGCGTTGAAAGACACAACCATTGGCCGGAGACAGTTTGGTCCATTCCTTCATTTCCCTTTGTTGCTACCGTGTCTTAGGAGGCTGTGAAGATGTGATTTGAAGCGGCTGCTATGATCAGAAAGTCCAATGTGAATTTCCCGAGACCTTTTACTTTTTCCGGCAAAGAGTTGGGAACAGAACCATCAGCGCTGTCTTTGGTCGGACTGCGCAGAGGTCAGCATGCACACCACCTTGATTGTGACCTGGGATTGGAGACCACTCTAGGCCTAGTGAGCGCCTGAAAGATGATACTGGGGAAAATTGGGATTGTGTTGTGACATTCCAGCATTTTTTCCGTCATTCGTACAGAGATACGCATGTTCCCCGATTCAAGAGGCCGAGCTTCTGCCAATCTCAAAAGGCCTGTCTCACAGATTGACGGGCCATTTCCCAACGGGGTTGCTGCGTCTCCGATAAATGCATGGAGTGGGATTTATTGAATATCATCGTCGATTTTCTTGCTGAGCTGGAGTTTTCGTCTTACTCCAACGGGGACCCATGTTACCCTCAGATAGCCGTACAGATGAAGCTTTTTCCACCGCGCATGGAAAGGGCATGCGTCGTGATTGTTCTCTATCCTTCCATACGGACACGAGGTTTCCATATGCGTAGTAGTATTATCCAGCTGTAAGGGTACCCGTACCCCAGCCAGCATGGAGGATGCTTTATCACGGACAAAAGCTCCTGTTGCCCGTTCGCCAACGGTCCCTGTGATCCAGCGAGCAATTTCTTTTGCTTTCCGTCTGTTTTCTTTTTTCTTCACCTCCCTTGCATACGGGGTACGGGGGTGCGGAGTACAGCAGGCAGTGTTGTCGAGTTTTGATCAAGGTTATTCCGTCTTGGTGAAACGGCCAGAAGCTGCCGGCTTCCGTCGGATGATCCAAACACACACACACACATGCACGAACGCACGTCCAGACAAGCTGCAGCAGCCGCAGAGATTGAAATTACTAGAAGCCTTGTCAGGATCATTCTATCCCATGGAGGGCTGCTGCGGCTGCTTCATGATCATTACCCATCCTGGTGATTATCGCTACCCTTTAACAGTGTTCCAGCTCTTTTAAATTTTTGTTTCTTTGATTTGGCTCTGCTGGGTTCTCTGCTTCAGATGTGATTAGGATAATCCCAGCTCTCTGGACTCCGCTGCTCAAGACTCATCAAATCCTCTTGGCACAAGCACCGCGTAGGATTTTGTCTATGAAGTTGTTCTCCGTAGGCAGCTCATCAGTTATGACGTCTAGGGCTGGTTAGTGACCCGGATAACTACTCCGTCCGCTAATTGAGAGTCAAGATTCGAGTTGTCTGGCTTGTTGGACCTTCGCAACGTCACCCCGCAGAGTGATGGCAGACCCCAGGTACGAATTGTATGGCTTGAAAGGTGAAAAGTCAGTATTTGGTGAATTCTCCTAGGAGTTATTCTTGTGAATCAAAGAGTTGCCTGCTGCCAGACGGGCGTGGCCCTGATGGCTATGACGACAGTCGAACGCGGGGAGGCGAGCTGAGTTTACCGCCTGTTAGTTAGTTACCCCAGACCTCTCCATACAGGTCGTCTGTATGTATGTATGTACATATGTATGCCCCTCGGTTGACGGCAGCCAGAGAGAACACAGCATCAATTGGCTATTTCCGGAGAAGTGATACAAAGTGAATTATTCGATCAACCTGAACTGTCTACGTTGCTATTGCTGAGCCGCCTGGTACTCTTCATGGCCAACCCTCGTCTCGGCGTTGATGCGCAACTGCACCCAGACATGGTGAGTGCTTGTTCAAACCTGTCCCCCTGCACCGCTGATTCGCCGCTCCGTTGCTTTCCCATCCTAGTCAGGCTGAAGAAACAAGTTGATTCCTAATTATTCCTCTTTTTTTGCTTTCCCACGGGGATTTAGGCTTCTCAGATCGATTCAGACGATGAGTCTGACCTCCAACACCGCCTTGAGGTAAAGAGGCATAGATGGGCAACCCAGCCCCCTCCTTCTCCGACTGTTTCAAATTCCCGTGGGGATGGTCGAATGCTAACCCGACACTTGTTTCTTTTTTCCTTCGGGTACAGGTGACCTTTGGCACAGATACGAACCATCGTCGAAAGTCCTCCTGGGTATCAGCTGATGCCCCTCAACTCGCCCACCGCCATACAGAACAGCCAAGCAGCGCATCGTGTTTTGTCCACTCACTCCTCGGGAAGCCAAAAGAACTGCATCTGCAACCGCTTCAGGAGTCGGTCCAGGAGATCTCAGATGCCTCGAAGATCCCTGGAAGAGCCAGCGCCGTGGTGCTGGAGTCGAGGCTGCTCACAAAGAAGCAACTCTCTGACATGGCTTGGAACGTGCGAACGCTCTCAAAGAAACTGGGAAACATTCGGTTGAGACTCAACGTCAAGAGTGTCTTTCTTCTGACAAAACCGCAAGACAAATGTCTCGTGCGGCTGACCAGAGATGTGACCCGATGGCTGCTGTCAAAGGACCGGGAGACGAAATACATCGTGTATGTGGAAAAAAGACTTGAGACTGAAAAAGACTTTGACGTCGCTGGCATATTCACTGATGAACCCTCCGCGAAGGGAAGGTTGGAATATTGGGATCTGGATCTCATCCGTCAGAGCCCGCAGCTGATTGATTTCATCATCACTCTTGGAGGTGATGGCACTGTTCTCTATGCGAGCTGGTTATTCCAGCATATTGTTCCGCCCGTCCTTTCCTTTTCTCTGGGTTCGCTTGGTTTTCTGACCAAGTTTGATTTTGGAGATTTTCAGAATACTCTTCACAAGTCTTTCCATGAAGGTGTCACTGTGAGCCTTCGCTTACGCTTTGAATGCACAGTGATGCGGAGTAAGAAGCGCAAAGCAGCAGATCCAGCCCTGAACCAGAGGGATCTGGTGGATGAAATCCTGAGCGAAGAAGCCGATGATGATGTAACGCATTCACCTGAGAAGTCATTCCAGATTTTGAACGAGATCGTCGTTGACCGAGGACCAAATCCAAGTACGTCTGGGATTTGCCTTTTGCACTCCCTAGCTGCAGGATACTTACATTTTTGAATAACAGCAATGTCCTCGTTGGAAATATTCGGCGACGATGAGTATTTCACATCGGTACAGGCCGACGGAGTCTGTGTCGCAACGCCAACTGGGTCCACAGCGTATAATTTGGCCGCAGGTGGCTCGCTTTGCCACCCTGAGAACCCTGTGATCCTCCTAACAGCTATTTGTGCGCATACACTCAATTTCCGCCCAATCATACTCCCTGACACCATCGTGCTCCGAATTGGTGTGCCGTATGATGCCCGTACCAGCTCATGGGCAAGCTTCGATGGCCGTGAACGGTAAGTCGAGCTGTTTAATCCCAGCATAGCAGTAATTGACCGATTAACCGTAGGGTGGAACTCTTACCCGGAGACTATGTGACGGTCTCGGCTTCAAGGTTCCCTTTTGCGAATGTGATGACTTCCAGCCATCGTAGCCATGAGTGGATTGACAGCATCTCTCGGACATTAAACTGGAACACAAGGGAAAAGCAAAAGTCGACCGGTCATGATAAGTTCTGTGCGAAATTCAAGACCTGAGCCTTGGGAAACACGGCCCAGTATGGCCTGAAACCTAACATGCCTTATCCGAGTGCTTTATGTGTCATACATGGATGAAATACATGGAACACCAGAGACACAGTCGCAAATCAAATGAGCAAAAATCAAGCAAACCTGTAGCAAAACAGCGAGATCACTTTGGCAAGGTTGGATTGCTCCCAGTGAGCAGGGAGGGAAGGGCTCCCTATGAGCATGGACGGAGATCGCAAGCTGTTGCGCTTTTAGGGTTGGGATAACCCGCCAGAGTCTGTATCTATTCTCAAAATCTTGTAGATACTGAGAAAATAAAGTGCTATAGAAACTCCATATTCCAACATTGAGCTCTCAACGTCTGGGTGGATATTCTTCGTTGTGAGAAGTGGCTTGGCAGTGTCTTGATGTTTCGAGAGACCTTGACTTCAGCACATGCAAGTAAGAGCTCATTTACAGGTCAAACCAGCGTGTTACTACAACACCACTCGAATAGTGCTTAGGCAACCTTGCTTCTACCATCTGACACCAGTGAATTCCTTCCCAGCTCATGTCCCCAGATCAGAAACCAACAAGACAATGAACGCACCACCCGCAAGACACCCAACGCACATCCATGCTGCGTCCACCAGCGCAATCATGAACCAGCACCGGGAAGAAAAACCACAGTCCCAGCACCACCAGCAATCGCACTCCACACCCCAGGCACCACTGGAAAAGTCCACCGGACTACGGGTGCCCTCCAATCGCAAGACGATATACGATCGGAACCTGAATCGCAGCCGCAATGCGGAATCGAGCCGAGCGAGCTTCGCGTACCTGTTTGCGGAGATGGTTACATATGCGCAGAGGCGGGTGACGGGCGTGCAGGACCTGGAGAGACGGTATGGACTTCCTCGCCCTGAAATATCCTTTCACCCTGCGCGGTTCCCTGATGGGCGCCGCGAGTCCGCGTTTGGGAGAGGAAATGAACACTCGTTTGTTTCTACTCTAGATAGCAAAACGGGGAGCATTGAAGACGCTGATCGAACCACGCAATTGGAAAATCCAGGCTCAACGAGCAAGGCTACCCCCTCGGCCTGCGACTGCTCGATCTCCTCCTCTACCGCACCCTCACCGCCTCGTCCTCCAGCAGCTCTTCCACCCAGCCCGTCCGGCCCCTACGCATAATCTCCCTTCTTCAGCTCATCCACGGCCCGCTGTGGCGGCTCCTGTTCTCCCGCCCCGCCGACGCCCTCGAACACTCCGTCTCTCCCGACACGCCGAACGAGTACATGATCACGGACAACGACCCGCTGACGAACATGTACATCTCCGTCCCGCGGGAGATGGGCCTGCTGAATTGCGCGGCGTTTGTGGCGGGGATTATCGAGGGTGTGTGCGACGGGTGTGGCTTCGAGGCCAAAGTCACGGCGCATAACCAGGGGAATGAGATGTGGCCTAGTCGAACGGTGTTCTTGGTCAGGTTTGGGGAGAGTGTGATGGAGAGGGAGAAGATGTTGGAGAGGGCCGGGGTGAAGTAGACTGCTTCCGGGGATTGTTAGAGGTGCTTTGCCAGCCTTCGTTTATTGAATTACGGTTCTAATTAGATGGGGTGTGGAGAAATGGGAAGGAGTCATACTTGGATTTATAACCGGCGGGCATGCAAGGCGTTGGGTTCATTAATCGCAGACTATGGTTTAAGGGATGCGAAGATTTACATAGAAGACATCCTATCTTCCGAACATTAACTCCGTTACTTGAAACTTATTCATATATGGATCCGGTCGTGTCAGCAGAAGCCAAGCGATTTGCCCTATATATCTGAAGATAATTGAATCCGATATTCAAAACGCCATGCAATGCATTCATATGACTAACAAATCACATACGAAAGAGAACCCGAGCATAAGATGTAATTTTACGCGCGAACGTCGACCCTCCGTCTCTTCTCTCGATCTGAATATGGCGATGGGCTCCGTTTCCTCCTGCTCCGATTGTCGTCTCTATCCCAGCCCCTTCTCGGAGGGGACCGAGATGTTGAAACTGATGGAGAACGTCGTCTTCTGGGGGTTCTCGACAATGATCTGGATCTAGACCGATGCCTCCGCCTAGAGGGCGACCGACTTCGACTCCGTCTTCTTGGTCTGTCTCTTTCCCTCACTGAACTCGCATTTGCCCCTGTAGGGCCGGAAGGCTTGTCACGATCCGGCAAGAACCTCTCATCGGTGATTCCGAAGCGAGATGCACTACTCGCGGGAGCTGCAGACCGGTAGTATGAATCCACACCCCATCGTCCGGTATCTTCCGTCTTCAAGTCCTTATATTTGGTCCGCCCCTTTCTTCCAATCCTCGTTGCATCTCTGACCTGTAGGTACTCAGGTAAGGCTTCACGGTTTCGGGCCTCATCGACGTATCGACTGCCCATCAAATCTCGTTGGCCTAAGCCATGCTTTTCTAGATCAGGCTGGAAAAAAGCGCCCTTGTGGAAATATCTTTGCATAAATCCGGCCTTGCCCCGTCCTTCTCGTTCCTCTTTCTGTTTGGCGAGGAATTCGCGGTCTTCACGTTCTCGCTCCTCAGTAGTTAGGTTTCGGCGACGCTCAATCTCTTCTCGCTCCTTTTCGGCCAATTCGATCTCTTCACGTTCACGTTTGACTCTCTTAAGTTCGCGTAGTTTCCAGGCCGCGAGCTCTGCGTCGGGGTCGAGACCATCAGTGTCGTCAATATTATTTTCATCGACGCCGGCGCCAGTCTCGTCATCATCATCCCACGACTTCTTTTTTGCTGCTCGAGATGCCGCTTCCTTTTCTAACTGGTCACGAATGAGCATGTCTGCCTGTTGCTTTCGGATAGTAGCCTGCTCCTCATCTGCAGCTGATGTTGCCGCGAGGGCTGGGCCAGGAGTCGCCGACTCTTTGCGCTGATTCTTTTTGATAAATGTCGGTCGAAGAAGCATTCGTTTGGGCCCCTCATCTTCAGAACTCGAGTCTTCCTCTTCCGATTCGCCTTCCTCATCTGAGCTCTCTTCACTTTCGCTGACAGCTGCAGGCTCACGGCTAGAAGCTGTTGTAGGTTTAGGGAGAGCTTCTTCAGGTTCTTCTTCTGTCACAAACCCTTCTTCGTCCTCATCATCCTGTATTGCCACGTCTCTCACGCCACTCGTGATGTGTTTTGCATCTCTGGCCGGGAAGGACGAGGCTTTGGGTGGCGGCGGTCGCCTTGCCTGTTGTTGCCTTAACCGCTCCTGTTCCTTTTGTTGCTCCTCCGCATCAATTTGTTCTTCTTCCTCCTCCTCATCCTCCTCCTCATCCTCCTCCTCTGACGATTCTCTTTCTTCGACGATGGGTTTTCCAGGTCGATATCTCTTCGCTGGCTTGAGTGGATTGGCCGTCATGCGGCGATTAAAGGAGGGAAATGCAGGTGGAGGCATATCGGCGGAATATGGCCACTAAGGCTTGAACATAGTATAAAGAACAGCGTCGACAGCCGTTGTGCTGGGTCCCGTCGGCTAGCCAGCTGGCGTCGCGATGCGTTCAAGCTCGGAACGATGTTTGCTTGCTTTGATTGACGGGGGCGGAGAAAGGATTCTTCCGAAGCCACGATCGCCAAGAAATCCGCGACAATCTTATCTTGTCGCCATGTGATCTGGCCAATGAAAACCCTTGGCTGCCAACCACGGCATCTTGTTTCAGATTCTCCTGGCACCCTCCGGTTCTTCTGACAGCGACGAGGAAAATAAAGGATGTCCTTCTCTTTAAGCCAGGCCTTTCATTGACGTATTCAACTTGGACCTTCTTCTCACTCGGTATTTGCGTGGACTGGCGGTTTGGAAGGATGCATTTATGTCGAGCACAGTGCAGAATCCAGGGGCAAGGGGCTCAGACCACCATCCTGCAACAGACAGGCATGCCAAGCGCGGTTTGGGAAACCAGGGCCGGGCTCTTACTGTAGATAGTCTAGTTTGACAACCTTAAAGTGTTTACGCTACACCACAAAGGGCAATGATCTGATTGCTAGGTGATCCCTTTGATCTTGTTCTCATTTGCAAAAGATCGTTCTTTCCTGTGCAAATATGACAAAGTAACCTCTCCTTCCCCTTCTTATTTTCAGTTTCAAGTCGTTCCTTCCCTTTCTCATTAACTCCCACATTCCTTCTCCGCAGATAAATACCACCCGAGTCGTTCTTTCCTTCCTTCCTTGAGATCCTTCTTTCTCCCCCTGGCGGGGCCCTTTCTATTTACCAGTCGCTCCTTCCATAAGCACCAGCAAGCTACAACACGACCATTCAGTCGCTCCTTCCCAAGACATCTCCTGTTATTCATGTTTCCGCCAGCAACTGACTCGCAGTGAAACATCATCCCATCACGTCGGCGCCTGCTCCAACACCTTACGCTAACGGTTGATATCAGTACTATACAAAGCATAACATACACATCAAATACCAGCAATGACAGCCTCCAGACACCTGCCGGTTATCTGGCTATTAACCCTGATTGGCGGGCTTATATCTCCCACGGTAGCCCAAACATGGACAGAATGCAATCCCCTGAAACGGGACGACTGCAAGCCAAACCCGGCCCTGGGAATGGACTACGCATACAACTTCACCGGCATCCTGAACCCTGCCGTCTGGAATACCACTTCAGGAGAAGTCTTCACGGGTGATAAAGGAGGCGAATTCACCATTCGACGGAAACTGGAGTCGCCCACAATTCAGTCACGCTTTTACATTTTCTTCGGCAGAGTGGAGGTGCACATGAAAGCAGCCACTGGCCAAGGGATTGTTAGCAGTGTCGTTTTGCAGTCTGAAGACTTAGATGAGATAGATTGGGAATGGGTCGGTTCTGAAGAAGGCTATGTTCAGACAAACTACTTCGGAAAAGGCAACGACACTAGTTTCGACCGCGGCAAGAAGCACGAGGTCGAAAACCCCATGCATTCAATTCGCAATTATACCATTCTTTGGACTGCCGAGAAACTTGAGTGGTGGGTGGATGAGAAACTGGTCCGTACCCTGAAATACGAGGAAGCCGAGGGCGGAAAGTTTTATCCTCAGACTCCGGCCACAGTGCGTCTGGGAGTCTGGCCTGCCGGAGATAGTAAACGCGAGGGTACCGTTGTATGGGCCGGTGGAAAAGTGGACTATGGCAAAGGCCCGTTCACTATGATGGTTGAGCGGTTGAAAGTCGAGGACTTCCACAAAGGAAAGGAATACGTCTATGGAGACAGATCTGGCGATTGGGAGAGTATCAAAGTTATTGAGTACGGACATCAGCCCCTTGAGCGATCTCCACCATCTTTGCTGACCGTTGACCCATTACAGAGGAGTTTCGAATGTTGCAAAGGAAGCCTCCAAACCACCACCAAAATCGCTGTCCCAGAAGTGGAAAGACCTTTCAGCCGGTGCAAAGGGTGCAATCTTTGCTTCTATTGCCGGCGTCGTTGCTGTTGCCCTGGCCATCATTGCTTTCTGCTGTGTCAAGCAACGCAGGGCAGGCCGCAAAGAATACAACATGGAAAACAGCAAGTTTGTCACGGAGCAAACCAGCAACATGGCTCTTCGATCGCAATGGAATCATAAATACCGGGAGGTTCGCGGCGATTGAAAAAGGTCATGCCTACAGAACAAACAATTCTTATTTTCGAATACCCTACTTTTCTTTGTTTAGAGACTTGGGCCCGTTGCTTGGCCGGTCCAAGCAGCTCTACGTATCTATCCATGATATCCAAGGCCGCCTGTCGTGTACAAAAGTTAAGCCGATTCCTAGCCCTAAGCACACGCCCCTATTTCCCAGACTGTTCATTCTTTCCTGGTCCGCATTTCGGAACACGCGTTCTTATCAATCGTGGAGTTGGCTGTGGTGCTCATATTTTGTCCATCTTGCTCCCTCCTGTTCATAATCTGCCGCTTCGTGGGAGCCATTCCTTCTCTTGCATGTACATATGAGATAACGAAACTTTAGTGTCTGTTTCTAGTGGAAGACTCAGTCTGTCTATCTTAAATCAATCCTATCCTCCATGCCGCGACAACCCGTGGACAGGCTTGATTCTAAGTTAGCTCATCAGCGAAACTAGCCCTGATTCCCTTGCAGGCTTCATACTATATCTGATGTTGTGGGTTCCGCGTGAAACGGACCATGAATATCTTTTACACTTCAAGAAGCAAGGTTATGATGCCGGCCTGGTGACAAATAGCTTGTTACATTTTCCTTTCATGACTGCTTGGAAGCATTGAATACGAGGAAACGCGTTGAGTGAGACTCTCTCAACACGAGCGAGGCTCGAAAACACATGACATCACCACCGTATTTCTCTGCCTTTTAAACATTGACAGTTCCCCAGATGACACTTGGTGGACTTTTCTGCCTGGGTATCTTCTTCATATTCTGAATGCTGAGAATCCAAGAATGTCGCGCCACGCTCTTGTGCTCGGTGCCTCTGGTATCTCTGGCTCGGCTTGCACCAACCAGTTGTTACGCGACTATCCCCGGCCTGGAGTTTGGGGACGTATCACTGGTCTGACCAAAAGGCCTATGAGTGACGAGGAACCGTCGTACTGGCCCAAGGACGACAGGCTGAGAATCGTCTCCGGATTTGACATCTATTCCGAGTCTGAGAAGGTGTTGAAAAAGAAGTTCAAGGAGAAGATACCGGACATTGAGACGATTTCACAGGTCTAGGCCCGACGAGGAGGATTTCCCTTTATTTAGATTGCTTTTGGTCTGAACATTCTAGTTGCTGAAGGGAAAAAAGGAGTGTAACCAGTCTTTTCGGGGACAGATGAACGTGAATCTGGCATTGAAGACTTCTCGCAGTGCATGACCCCCCTGCTAGCCCTGACGATAAGGATCCACATGCAATCGGCTTGAATGGGCTGCGTAAGACCGTGGCTATTCTTAACGATTTGGCACCAAACCTCGAATTCATCCATCTTCAACAATCTCGACTTGTTGGATTACAAGCGAGTTATTTGAAGGTTTCCCGGCCCGTGGAAATCCATACGGGTGTGACAGGAGTATGATGTCAGTACCAGAAAGCAAAATATATGCCCGTAGCTGCTTCTTACTTCAGGGAGAGGCAGGTGTGTTTATATGTTCGGGTGTTTTCCTGAGCTTTGTTGAATACTGTTTTATGTCAGTCACTCACCTGTCCCTAACAGCCTTGAAAAAACATCTAGAAACCATCGAGAAGTTGTTTATCGAGAAAAGTATCCCACCAAAATGACCCGTGTGAGAAAACACCAGCGATGTCTAATGAAAGAGCAGTCCAGAGGAACAATGACTCTTCGCACGCCGCTCATTCACCCACCTCCTGATCTCACAACAGATCATCTGGACATCAGAACCCCCCCGCAGTAGGCGACCCCCATGCCTTGAGGTTGACACTGAAGCAGATCCCGAGTAAGTCTAAACATCAAGATGGTCATGAGAAATGAAAGAAATTTCAAGGCTGATATGTTGGCGCAGAAATTAATTCTGATGCATGAGGCACCCGTCAGAACACCATTATGCATGCAGAGCTAGAGAGCAGAGTCACTGAAGAGAATGAAAATCTAATTCGGACTTATCACCATGGCCTTTCTTGCTTGACAGATGTGTATTGCGGCACTGAAAACAATGGGAATCACTTCTAGATAGTATTCCCAATGCAGGGTGTCTTGAAATTCCCAACACACATTGCAAACCGCGAGGTTCATTTCTTTCCCAATTGCTTCACATCGAAGATGTGGCGGTTGCTGGGCTTGGACCAGCATGATCTTACATAAGCACTTGTTTCAATTAACACTCTGACGCGGGTTCAGCATCGTCAACACAACACGCGCCTGCAACATCCACAAGCACCTGTTGATTAACGCATCATTTCAGCTGTTGACCCGGAGATTCAAATTTAAAAAGTTCCCTAAGCCAGTCCGCCGCAATGGCCTTCTCAACTCCCCGTATCCTCCCAGAACACCTCCACGCTTTTGTCCCCACCAACACCAACCGCGCGCCCAGCCCGGTCCGCATCTTTGGCGTTGTCGCGAAACTGCACGGCGAGACCGCCACTTTATCATGTCCGAACCACGGGGAGGTCACACTGGTGCTGAATAGGGATTCTCATTTGCAGATTGGACGGATGGTTGATGTGGTCGGGAAGGTGGCAGAGCATGAGGGAGTGAGTTTCTGAACGAAGGATTCTCGTCTCCCCGGCTTCTTGTGGCCGGGAGAAAAGATGATGATCATCTCGGTGGTGTTGGCGGTCGGAAGGCTGATGCGTGGAATAGGCAACTGTGATACGTGTCTTGGGGGCGTCGGATTGCGGAGATCCAAAGGAGTCTGGTGAGCGAGTTTCCGCTATCTTCCTATCTCTTTCTGCGCGTTTCCCCTATAATCCATGATGCTGACTATCTCCTCACCCCCCCCGTGAAAAGATTATCAAATATACGAGCGTATCGTGGATATGACCCATCGGTTCAAGGACATATTCTATTCTACGAATTCATGATTTCAGACCTGGAGAGATTCTCAAGCACCTTTTCCGGTTTGCGCAATGACCGTCGATGATGGCATGGGGAATATGGGGGAAATCTCCTTTTCCTCCTCTTAGCTTTTGGAAGTGTGCCAGTTTATGCCGTAGCCAGCCGGGCGGAGCAGTGACAGCTACGCTGACTTGACATTTCGGCCTGTCTGGACAAAAAATGAGCACTCTCGTCGGACTCGCTTCAGAGCTGACCCTACACGATTTATGATACTTGAAAATAGATACCTCAATGGAAACAGAAGAACACTCATATCAAATCTGTTATGATACTTATCCATACCCGCTAGACGTATCAAACCCCGGCTCTAAATAAAACAAGGGGTTCTTTGCATCACCACTTCACGAACTTCGAGGAATGGATACCACAAACCCGACCCTTTCAGTTGATTTACACAAAAAGTGAGCTATGGGCCGATGTTTTATCAGATCGTGCAGTAATTTAACTAGATAAGAATCATATTCATGACTGACATGACTGTCGAAGTTCGATCGAACAGCTAAAAGAACAACATAAAACTCAGCGTACTCCATAGTTCAATAATCGATCAACCGACACCCAGAAGAGGCATTGGACAAGATACAAACACCAATTGGAAGCAAACAAAATAAACCTGAACAAAAGAATGGACGCTGGTATCCAACTGCTATGCCGCAAATCAAAGTAACCACCCAGAAGTATGAAATCGATTTTGAAGTGATACTAGAAAATCCGAAATTGCGGGACTCCGTAATAGGGGATAAAACGCGAATAATTGCATGCTTTTAGGCCGTACCGGTTTCACCAGTAACTTCCTGGATAATGGCCGAGATAACTTCAGCGTCGAATTGCTCCATTCCACTATTCTTGGATGGAGACGCAGTAATACTGCTGTCTTTGGGCCACATGCTACTAAGTAGTTGTGGATCAACTAAAGAAGGGTCGAACATATCAGAGTCCGAGATTGCAGACGGATCATTGAATGCCGTGTAATCAGTAGCAGTTGCAAGAAGGAGGGACCTAAATTCCGCTTCTTCGCTAGCTCGCGCGTCGGAAACGTCATTTGAGGAATCCTTGCTCTCAAGCGCATGGGAAGTCGAAGGTCGAGTATTACTGTCATTGACAACTGTTCCATTCTGACAGGCCTTGCCATTGGTGCTTCCTTCGGCTACCTGGGAGGTTTCTGGAGAGATATACTCAGATGGATCCCAATCGACCCAATCGGCACTTGCGGGAGCTTTTGGCGGTACGAAAGGATGAAATGAATCTGTTTGTGCAAGAGACTCCTCATCTGATTCGAAAATATTCAGAACTAATCCATCAATGGTTTCAGAGCCTTTGAAGTCCGGGCTATTCCAGAACGATGAAAACCCGGTTTCGCCATTTTGGCTCTTATTTGCACTCGACACTTGTGTAATGTTTTGCTGATTTTCGGACGTAGTCGGCCGCGCAAGCTGTTTTGATGGGGTTTTGAGGTTTTCTTTGTCAATAGTTTTTGCACTTGGTATACGGGTTTTCTGTCTTGGAGTTGGGCTGTTTGGTGGTTCAAGGCCAAGGAATTCATCATCTCCACCTTCGAAGAGATGATCAAGACCATCACCTAGTGACTTGTCTTCCGTGCTCGTGTTTCGTTTGTGTTTGGAAGCTGACCGGGGGCTACGCCGTACACTGTTGACTAATGCCTCACTGAGCGTTTTCATGGCACTATCGTCCCTTGAAGACTGGAACAAAGTTCTTCGAACAGAATTAGGGGTGAGGTTAGGCTCCATAAACGGAACATTGCGCGATTCTAGGTTCCGGGCTGGGCTGGATTGGATGGCTCTTCGCAGCGCTTCAAAAGCGTCCTCTTGTTGCCAACGGTCATTCTTACTCGTTGATTTGGGTGGCTCTGCACTGTTTGCTCTTCTATTACTCGAACGGGATTGGGAAATAGCGTTGTTATCATTCCCGTTTTTTGGCGTGGTATGTTCCTCGGGAGATGACGACTGAGTTGGAGGAGGTGAAGATCCAGACCGTTTGGCAGCCAAAAGCCTCATCTGTGAGCGAGTCGAGGCTGCAGGGACAGCCGGAGGCCTTCTGTTTGACTTTCGCTTTCTTCGATCTTTCGATTGAGGTTTGTTCCATTTATTCTCAGGCCGCATGTTCTTGCACTTGTGAAGCCATAACCCGCAAGCTACATCTGATTAGTTCGAAATCCCAATTAATCTCGTCCAAATCTACTTACGATTGCAAAGAAGGAGCTGCGTATAATCCTTATCCTCATTTGACAAAGACTTCTTGAATTGTCTAAACGATGTAACAGTGCCATCGGGGTCGGTGTCCACTGCCTCCCAGAATAACATCCCTGGGTCATTGATGCAAGCATTGGCGTCTTCCGCAGTTCCTTCGATAACCTTTGACCAAGCCCGTCTCCAAGTCGGGGTTTCAATGGCGCCACAGTTTTCGCAGTATGGAGGCACCGTTCCTTGCTTTATGCATTGGTCTAGACGGGCTTGAACCTGCTTCACGCGTCTTGCGCCGGCGCCGCTTCGGACTTTTCCATCTGGAACGTTTGTGGGTGCAGGAGTGGATACGGTTGGCATATCACTCATCGGGTAAGATGAATTTTGGGCGCTAAGGTGCTGTTCTCTTGTTTGAACAGGATCGCTGGCAGGAACAGGCGGCAATGCGAGCCCAGACTGCCCGACGTCGGCTTGTCTAGGAGGAGCCGGCGCTGGAGCGAGGGGTTTTGAAGCCCTCACACTTGCCCTGGAAGATGGCCGAGAGCCAGCAGATTTTCTTGGTTGGGGAGGGAGCACGGGTGCTTGATTTCCAGCTGGCACCAAGCCATCGCTCATAATCTGTCTTTGTGAGTGACATGCAGTTGAATTTCCGCTGGTCAAAGGAACGACGGGTCTCGTAAATGTCTGTTGGTTAGTCATATTTTGATGCGTATTATTGTACTCATTATTCGTATTATCATCATCAAGGGGATCGAGGTTTCCGCTCATGAACCCAGAATCGTGATCAAGTAGTGGCGGGAGAACTGGACTGGAGGTTTGGGGACATGCCGTATCCATTATTGGGGGCGAGGAAGGCATATTGAAGGGCGTTTCAGATAGGAGACCATAACGTTGTTCATCGAATGGTGACGCAGCTGATATTTCTGACGGACGCTGGTCTTCAGACACTAATTGGGGGGCTTGTGAATGTTGGCTAAACGTCGAAGATTGGCGTCGAAGACTGCTCTGGGCAGCGCGGGCTACTCGGCGATTTGGCGCACTAACTGAGGATGGAATTGGTGTAGGCGGGCGAACAGGGTCATCATTTGAAGCCTGGGTTGTTTGAATGGCGGGATTCAGAGGCGTCGGTCGGTGTATTCTTACGGAGGCGGCAGTGCTAGCGGCGATACGAAGCGAACCGGGTTGCCGTTCAATATTCATGCTCGCTTTGTCCAGATCGGCCCTCATTAGCTTCGCCCTCTTTTGCACTGGGCCTTCGCCGACCTCATCTGAGCTTCCATATCCTGAAATGACAGAGCCTCGGCGTCGGGCGGTGGCGTTAACGTTTTGAACAGAGCCCCTGGAAGACGGCCTGAATGTCTCCTCCATACTTCTCTTCTGTTGCTGGCTCGCAGGCCTCACAATGCCCGGGGTAGAAGTTCGACTAGGAACAGCGTTTGTGAATTGGGCCGGCGAATCGGCACTGAAGCCGTGCATGTTGGAAAAGTCACGAGGCGCTGAGCCTTCACTTAGAATTCGATGAACATTCTCAATGCCTGACCTATCCATTGTAACGGCGTCACGCTCGGGGGCGGGGGTTGCATTGCTGCCAGCAAAGAGACCAGGATTGGACTGAACGAAGCTGGTCCAGGCCTGGGAATCGAACTCTTGCGGGATCACGGTGCTGAGTTCTCGATACTTTTGCATGCTGTCTAAATATTCACTTTGCAAAATCGTCGGTACTGGGACCAATCTTAGTTTGACCTCCAAAGTCTCCTGTGCACCCCGCGCAAAAAGTCCAGTATTCTTGCACACACGTCCAGTCACCATGGTCTTCGACTGATGCGCAGGTGCATTAGGCGTTGGAGAGGCTGAAGCTAGAACCCATGATAGCATTCCCTGGCCTACCAATGGTGTTTCATATTCTGAATAATCGTAGGCGTACACGGTATAGTCTCGGCCTAGTTTTGCAACCAATTCGGGGCTGTGGTCGAGAGTAAATGAGTCAAGGCACGCATGTACGCAATGGCGACGTGATGAATGAGTCATACCTTGCAGAAACAATGGCTTGGATACAGGTCTTCAGCTCAATAACCCCGACCTGAGTTTCCTCGTCCAGAAAGGCAGTCTGGATCTCAAGGAGATGTGGCCACCGGGCTAGACAGTTCGTTTTGCTTTCGTCATCAAACGTATAGAGGACTTTGACTGTGGCAGGAATCAGATCAACTATTAATAGGGGCAATGGCGAGTGACGACAACTCACGCCTCATTGGACGAACGGCGATGCCATCTTGATCCTCCATGACGGGCCCGGACGATGCCAACACCAGAAGTTTGGAAAGAGGGGTATTCTTTCAGTCTCCACGAGCTCGCAAAGAGAAAGATGAAGTCCCAGCACAGTAAGCAGAAAAGAAATTTCTCGCCAAAGTCGTGTTCCACTTTGTTTAGACTTCTCAAGGTTCCATAGTCAAAAGAACTGTACGCGAGAAATTAAGTGAAGCTGCTGGGGACCGGCGTCAAACGGCGGAAGAAGCTGGTTTGTGTTGTCCCCTCAGTCCTGGTACGTAGTGAAAGGCAAGCAATGAGACCGGCTGAGTCGTATCTCGGGGTACGTGAGCTGGGAAAGAAGATGGCAGCAGTGAAGGTGACGCGATGATGAGGATGAAGAAGATGACACGGAGGAAGCCCGGGAAGAAAAAAAGGAAGAAGGAAAGATCGTTAGTAGTCCAACTCCCAAACTCTTCAATTGTTGGGGATTGTGACAATTGGAAGAGAGTGAGAGAGGTTGGGAAGCGAGACGAGAGAGACAGAGCGAGAGTGAATTGAACGTGTAGATTGACCCGCGAGACGACGCGATGTAGCTCAAGGCTTGGCAGCGGCTGCTAATAGATATCCGAATCCGGTTTAGCGTGTTCAAAACCCTGTTCCGACGCGTCGTGACCTCGGAGCCGGATTTACTCGATCTCCGGCAAATACTGTCTTGGCACGCTAGTCCAAAAGGAGAGGTGAATCTTAACTGCAGCGACACTCAAGCAGCGCAACGAGCTTTGCAAAGAAGACTTGAACCTGCGCATGCATTTGAGCTTCCCCGTCGTCCCTTTTATATTTGTCCAAGATGTCTGATGTTAAGATCCAGTAAGTCTACCCTAGCCAAGTCAGATGACCTTCACTCTCAACCCCTCATTCCCAGGCTACCACCAGGAGCAACTGCCCTTTTATGAAATCCAACCTGGTCCCGCGTCTGTACTTCTACTAGCAAGTCACTGACTTCAAACAGAGATCTATTGAGCAAGCCTCGCAGTGAGCTCACGTACGTTATTCTCTCCGGTTTTCTGCCTTCCATCACAACCTCCATTATGCAGCCCATGATTGCATCCCGCTTCTACCTATCAACGCGCCCTACATCTGGAGTTCTCGCTACTAACCCCATCTCCCGTTGTATCCAGTGAATACGAGGTCTCGATATTAGAAGAGCATGAGCTCACCACCGGACCTCTCTCCATCCTGCAGACTGCTACGCGCTCCCACTCCCAAGTCCTAATCTCATGTCGCAACAACCGGAAACTCCTTGCCAGAGTAAAAGCTTTCGACCGCCATTGTAACATGGTCCTCGAGAACGTCAAGGAGATGTGGACAGAGAAACCAAAGGGCGGCAAAGGCAAGGGTGTTAACAAAGATAGATTTGTTAGCAAGATGTGAGGCTAACCATATTCCCCTTTCCGGAAGCAAACCATGCCACAAGGAGTTGAACCCTCAAGCGGCTACTGCAGAACTCTTTTCACCAGTGAAGTCCACTGATCCGTTTACTATACAGGTTTCTAAGGGGTGACTCCGTTATCCTTGTCCTCCTCAGCTGAGCGGGGTATACTTTCGATACCCTTGGACCCATCATCCGAATTTCCCGTTTTCTCCCCTTCCAACACTCCATCACTCGGCACTGTCGTACGTATGCCATGTCATCGGCATAGTGTGCCTACCTACCTATATCGCCCAAATCATTTCGAACCACGTTACACATCTCGATACTTACGTTCAACCGACCTTTGGTCGAACATTCCCAACTTCGTTCCCACCCCTCCGCTGTTATCTCTTCCGAGGTTGGGTTGAATAAAACGCTATAGATATTGGCGTCGCTGGCGTTGTTGAAAATTTCCTAGTCCAGAACTTTTTTGCTGCTCAGGACGAGAATCGCAGATCAGTCGAGTTTGATTCAAGCCGAGTTTGCACAAATTAGGAATAGGTTTAGATGAAAAACCTCTCCGTTTAATAAGAACTCTTGATGCTTAAGAAGAACAGGGGGTATCACTACTATTCCGGTTTAGGCCCATGACCCCATACGAGTAATCCTTGACCATACATCCGAGCTCTCAATGTGCTTAACGTACACTCCGTCAAATACTCTCTGCCAGGCCGTTAAGAAACTCACTTAGCCCATATGCTCCAGGGTCAGGAATCTTGCCCATCCACTCATCTTCGCCACCGATATACACCGTTCTCCCGAGACCAGGCTTCATGTCTTTGGTGGATTCAGCGCACTCCTGAGCAGCAGATGCAGCAGCCTTGATGTCTCCCGACTCAGCTAATGTGTTAATAAAGGGAACTAGTGCATCCATGAGTGTTCGATCTCCAGGTTGTGCCGGCGTATATTTCGCCAATGCGTTTAGCGATTGTTGTAGTGCATGTGCCCAGATCTCAACCGTGACTGGAACTGGGTTAGAGGTAGGGTCTTGTTCGCGGAGGCCATGGGCGAGGGCGTTGAGGAAAATAGCGTAGATGGCGCCGCTTGTGCCGTCCATAGTCGTCTCGACCAAACTGATTATTCTGTTCAGGCTACGGAGGATGTCATTGTTTAAAGTCAGAGAAGGGTTATTTAGAAGCCCGAGTATGGCTTCGGCGCCGCGCTTTAGGCCGATACCACAATCTCCGTCGCCTACGATGGTGTCGTAACGGGTTATTGTGCTCTCCGCTGCGATAAGCCGGTTTAGCCCGGATGCCAGGGCTTTTTTTAAGACGGGGAGATCCACTGCTTTTTGGTCAGGCCAGCCCTGTTTGATTTCGAGGATTCAGACTTACCTCTTAGATTGGAAGGGTTTTCCTGAACGGATGAGGCCCGTCTATTGTCAAAGACCGCATCCGACCGGTTCTCCCAGGTGGATGTCTGGATGGGGGCAGCCCAGCCAACAGCTTCGGCGGGGGCGTCTAGGAGCTCGAGGAGAGATTTCCCAGGCCCGAGCCCAGTGTCGGCAAGCCTCAATAAGGAGATACTGAAGCCCATCCCATTCAGACTCGTTAGGAATGTTCCTTGAATCGTTCTGACGGGTTTGATTTGATAATCCCTTTCTAACTGGAGAGTTGTTTCTGCAGTGATCCCAGACAATTCCAGTGTGCTCACACCACCCAAGTTATTGATAAAGAGGACAAATTTGTCAGAAGGACCCCATTTCAAAAACCCGCGATCATTGTCATTCTGGTCCAAAAGCTGCTTGAGCATCGTCTGGACCAGCTGCTCTAATGTAGCTTTCACTCGGTGAGAGCCGGGTTCGTTATGGATGCCCATACCTACTTCAATCTCATCCCTTGGTATCAGTTCTGATGAATTGGTGTCTGGTATTTCCCTTCCAGGGACATGCACATGCTCAAGAGACGATCCAACTGTCACAGTATTCTTCGCAACCAGTTGGGCAGTGGCATACACTTCACTCAGCGAAGCCCTAATACCCAATATATCATTAGCGAAGTCCAAACCGATGCCGCAGGGTTGGCAAAAATGACCTACCCGGCTTCAGCTAAGGCGCCTGTTGTTTTCAACACAAGAATGCTACCACCAATACCCCTTCGGCCAACTTTGCCACCTTTCATCCTTCCAACGCCAACGTCATCTCCAATGGCAAAGAACTCAGTTATAATCCCAGCCGCTTTGGCCTTCTCTGCAGCCATGCCGAAATTGAGCACGTCGCCCGTATAATTCACGGTAATAATCAAGACGCCGTGGGACGTCTCGACTCGTTGCATGATCGCTCTTCTTACTTGCTCTGCGGATGGAGAGGCGAATATTGTTCCCGCCACGGAGGCCGTTAAGAGGCCCTTCCCTACAAACCCAGCAAAGGCAGGCTCGTGCCCGGAGCCTCCACCGGAAATGATGGAGACTTTGGGCCGCGCAAAACCATCCTTCGTAGGACGTCGGTAAATGATCTTGTTATTTGCGTCAAAGGCAAGTGATGGGTTTGTGAGAGTGAGGGAGCGTAAGGCGGAATTGACGAGATGCGTCGGGTCGTTGAAGAAGTGTTTAGCTAGAGGCTCGTTAGTTTCATGTCATTGCTTTATTTCACTCTATTGTGGAGATGGACATACTCTGCATTTTGGTGATTGAACGTCCACCGTAGGGACCGCGCCCGCAACAGGCTTTAACCTGATCAACTCAGAACGTGACAGCTATAGCTCGCAGACTCGGGCCAAGAAGGATCGGTTTATGGCTCTTTGAAAGAAGAAGTGAACGAGAGCTCTATAACTGGGGGGAGCGACAGGAAGTGCAAGCTATGTAAAAGCAGTCGGTGACGGCGAAGACAAGCGAACGGGACTGGCTACTATTAAAGCGATTTCTCGTTCGAGGGCTAGCCCGGTAGAAAGCTACACCCGGTACATAGCACAGCTGGTGTATAAGACATGTCATTCAAACCAGTATAGCCTACAATATTATCACGCCTCTTTTGGTAAATCGAGTCCAACAAGTAACAAGCAACAGTCTGCGGCGTTTTGCTGGTGGGGCAGCTGCTCACAATCGTATCTTATCTGATGCGGACCAGTGACGTCATTCTTAGCACCAGACGGAGATGGAGTGGGCCAACCGCCCAACCTTAACCCCTTCCTCTTTGTTGAGATGCCTCTCGTTGCTCCTGAAATGCCTCTTACTCGATTTCATCCCCCATTTTGCTCAAATTTGGAGAGGATCCGTCCTGAGGATCGATCCCAACACCGTTGCGGCTCGATACGATTCGATCGGGATCTCGAAGCAAGAAGCAATACGATCCTGAATGGGGTAAGATCCAATCCAGTGCAGCCTCCAGCTGTACACATTGAAAAACCACTGTGAAACCCTTTGCCCATTCGAGGTTGAACTATGTGTGCAAATGGGAAGCCCCATTGAAGCCTTGAAGACCCCCTTCAAATTTGTTCTCTCATCTCTTTCGAAGGATCAACGTTCCATCCAGTAAGAACCGCCAACAGTCAGGCCCTGGCCCTAATCCAAGCACGCATTAGAACGTTGCTTTCACTGATATTTTCAATGTCTACCAAGGAAAGGGAAGGGCAGTTAAGAACTAACAACTAGGTTGCAAGGAGTGTGTACCTGGCCATAACTATCCTCGAGCTACTTTCCGCCATGCTGCCGGGCCAGCCTGGGGTTCGATCGTCGTCCGGCTACACGAACAACGATTGTTGCTCTTTTTTTTTTTTTTTTTCCCAGAATGAAGGTGTTATTGGTCAGCAATTATTCACAGAAATGAGAGACAGTCACTGGATCACATACCACAGTTCCCAAAATATCATTGTCTAGTTCGTTTATGCGCGAGATCTCCAGGACTTGGAAAAAAAAATCCCATGCCCGGCCCACCACCCAACCGCGTGCTCCCTCTCTGTCCGGCTCCTTAAGTCCAGGTTTTTCCCATATAGGACGAGACGCTGGGGGGACGCCTGGGCAATCCTACTTGAATCCTACGCTGGCGAGCTATCAGCTTGACTATTGGCTACACCAATCACCCGTACTGCCCGTAGGAAGGTGATTGGTGCAATGACCGCCAACCAGAAGTAGAGATTCAGGAAAAACCCTTCCTCAAGTATCGGTATCGTTTGACCAGCTGGCACGGTACTCAAGTACCGGAGCGCGACGGCCCCAACCTCCAACCCACAACCAATCAGTGTTAACCCGGAGGTCAACAGCAAATAGAGTATGAGAAGAATTTTCAATGAGGTCGAGGCCTCGGCCCAAGTCGGCAACGTGAGAAGAACGTACACGAAGGAAACACCCATAAGGGTTAGAGATATCAGATGACTCAGACAGAGGAACACTGCAAGGACAATGTACCAGCGCATCCCCTGACGCTGGTTTCGGAGAGTAAGAGATAAACTGTAGAGGTCCATGGTTATTAGGAGCCGCGAAGAGAAGGAAAAGAAAAAGAAATGGACAACAGCAGAGAATGAAGGGTATTTAACAAGCAGCTATCAGCCCTTCTTTCCTCCTATAAGAAAAGAAAACGGGCAAGTGCCACTGCTCATATGAAGGAAGGAACAACAGGCGGACCACAACATGTGTTGATACCAGCTGCCATGTTTAAGTGCCAGAGTTAGGGGAAGGAAAGGGCGATAGCCCTGAGTGTCTAAATAGAAGTGACTGTGCCTATGAGAGAGGGAGTTTGAGGCACAAATAAGGACAGAAGGAGCTCAGAAAGAATATTCTGCTTAGGCGGAAAGAAGGGGCCTCCCAGATTTGACATACCTGTCAGAACCCACCCACCTTCCCAAAGCAAAGTAAGGGCACACAAGAGCTGCAGCGTGGATCTTCAGCACCAGGTAAGGGTATCTCTGGCTGTCACCCTTAAACAGCCGTATCAGGAGCCACCCGGCAAATGTTAGGAGTTCCGCAACGCAGCTGGTTATGGAAATAGTGGCCCAATTTTCGAAACAGCTTCGCACAAGCTTCCATGCAGAGAAGACAGGCTCATGGCCGGCATTTAGGGGTTTCAGCACATAAAACATGACAGTTGCACAAGTGAGTAGATAGGCCCATAGCACACTGCAGTAGAGGATGAAATAGAGTATAAGAAAGGGAAGTTGGATGCGTTTCCATAGCCAGGACATGTTTGATATCGAGATGTTGTTTCTGGTGTTATACTGTATTAGCAGATTGAATCATGGAGGCAAATACATCGTTGAAGAATACCTTTCTATTTGAAAATTTTTCATTTGGTACTGATGGTGTTATGATTTGGGATTTGGTGAATCTCAGAGCTGGAATGTCAGTAGTAGTATTCATAAAACAATGCTTGCCAAGTTGTGATTCTCTGGCTGAACAAGCAGAGCAGAATTCACAAAGGCCATAAAGAAGTAATTCACTATCAGAGGATCAGGTGACTTTGACTCGATTTAGTCATCCGGTAGTCATCGGCACGGCGCTCTGGAACGCACAATGTATAGATCTGTTGGGAGTGAGGCTCTTCCAGGGAACCATCGAATGGGCATTCCCATGGTGACAAGTTGACTTTGATCCCACCCTATCATTGTTACAAGTAGTGAACAACAGCGCTCAATGGGCAGAAAGGAAAGCTAGGAAAGTTTCCATTTAGTTGGACCCGTCATTATGGAAGGTTGCTCGCAGGTAAAGACAGTATTCCAACGTAGAATACACCTCAAAACTCCCACAGGAGAAGATTTCATCACTATTACTTTCAGACACAACTCCTCGCCTGATAATACATTGATGTGAGGGACTGCAAATGAAATCACCAGGGCAGTATGGTATTTGCAAGATTCATGGACAATCATTCCAGCATATCAAGCAACAAGAGGTTAGCAAATGGATGCCGGGTTATTAAGGTTCATCCAGACCGCTTTATGCAATATACTTGTATTTGTTCGACTCAGTGTCTCTTTCCATATATTCCTTTTCGATGAGCCTAGTTGATAGTCAGCAACTAATTAAGACAGACAATGCAAAAGAACTGATGGCTCTCGCTTACTTGTCGATGTCTTTCTTAATATCCGCCGGGTCCAAATCACCTCGGCTCCTGGTCGCCTTGATCACTTCAACAATAAGCTCTTGAGGAGAAATGGTCTTACGGCTTTTCATAATGCGCACAATGGCCGCTTGAGTCTCAAAACTTCGGTCCGCTACAACTCGTTCATGCGTTTCTTTGTTCTCCTCTTTAGTCTCCTTCAACTGGATTTGGTTGATTTTAATGCGCATCTTTGGATCCGAGAATTTCGAGTTGAAACTGAACATATCTGTCGCATTGACATCTCTACCCTTTGGGTGCTTGGTAAGGACTCGGTATTTTGCGCAAGCAAGGGATTGAAGCGTTCTCTTCAATTCAATGTCCGCTACCGTATTGCTGTTAGTTTGAATTTTGAGGCTATAGCACCCAGGACAGATATTGTTTCGCAACACTTACAGAGCCCAGTCTCGTTCTTGATATCTTGATAGGATAATGTTTGTCCATCCGACACATCATTGAACAGTAGTAGAACAATCGCCTGGAACGAACTGACCACGATCTCCTTATTCCCATTTGGAAACCTTGCCTTCAATTGACAGTGGGCAAGAGAGTGTTTCCAGTTGAGTTTTCTTCCGTTATATTTAGTATTGTAGAACTGCTCGAAATTCGAGAGCGAACTTGATATTACGCGAGGCACCTTTACCGGCACGTCAGGATACGAAGGCCAAGCCGCCGACGAGAGTACGTTGACGTAAAGATCTATGCTTGGTTTTTCCTTCCTCTCACGCTGTAAAGCGTTATAGGAGGCCATCTCGTCGCGAGCGAGGTCTATATCTTTGAACATAGATTCGAGGTTGTGAGTGAAGTTCGATCCGCATTCTATTATATTTCAAGAGTCAGTGATCCTCTCCCACCAAAAGCAAATGGTCATTTATAGCTCTCTTACCCGACGCTAATCTGGCGAGCATGCTCTTTTCAGCGTCATCACTGGCGCTTCTACCCATGAGAAGGCGCCGAGCAAGATCATTCTTGTAAAACGCCTCGAACACAGCCTTCCCATGGACGAAACGGAACAGATCCAATACTTGATCAAGCGCCTTGTTCAACTCAGCGTCCTCGTCAATCATGGTGACGTCTTCGTCATTTTTCATTGAGATGTCGCGTTTGCGAATCGCTTTCAGTCCTCCCCTGAGCAAGAGATCCACGTGCTTCGCGATCATTTCTCCAGGCTGAGGGTTGTTTGCACCTTTTTGGCTCTTGTTGATAAAAGTTTCAAAAGACTCCCGGAGAGTGCGACTTAGAAGTTCATGCTTGTGGAAGGACTTTGCCAAAATATCGTCCAAATTCTGCTTAAAATCAAGAAGCCTGACAACCATCTCACCCGCCCTCTCTTTATCAGTAACGATCGAAGAGCCTTCATCCACAATAAAAAAGTCAAATGCATCCGTGAGCTTTGCCCCCATGTCGAGGCGTTGCAGCAGTGAATATAACTGTTCAAGGGCAACTTGGTTGTTTGTTCGTAGGAGGCCGAGTATATCGCTTTCTTTTAAAAGCGTATCAACCTGACCCGCTATCAGGTGTTTATCAAGCATTTCCGAAAGGCTTTGTTTTGTTTCCATATCAAGACTGAAAAGATTGCATCTCGCCATTTCACTTTCAATCAGACGATGGCTTTTATCCACAAATGTAGCAAGATAACTGCGATTAGCTTCGTTATCCGCCCATGACTTCAAATAGTTATCCGAAGCCTCGAGCATAGCTGGCTCGAATTCAGTCTTGTAAACTCTGAGATCCGAAAATAATTTGATAGCGCGTCTGAGCAATGTAGAATCAGACGACGGATCATTGTTCCGGTCAAGGTCAATCAATGCGCACGCTCCTTGTAGCACTTTGGGTTTGAGGAACGCGTTGGAGAAGACAATCGACCGAAAGCCAATCATGCCCATTTCATAGATAGTAGGGTGCTCCGGAGACCGAAGAAGGAAAGATTGATCCAAATAGTAGAATATAGATCGGATAGTAACCTATAAGGACGCATCCTTAGTCCAGCGAGAATTAGATGAGGACTTGTCTAGGAACTCACCAGGCGCGAATTCCACGCGGACCATGCAGCCTCCACGGCGCGCAACACATCAACTCCATCATTATCCCTCGATTTAGCTAGCAGAGATGGAAGTACGCTCTCGCATATGTAGGCTTTGCATCGCTCTTGAAGCTTCTTTGCCAGGCTCTGGGCACGCTTCTGACGACAAACGTTTTCAGCACCCTTGTATAGCTCCTCCAACGAGAACGAGGGTTTTTGATCATTGAAAATCGCGGTCAGGGCGGCGTCAAGCTGGGCCCATATCTTCTCAAAGTATTGGTCCTGGTCAAGCTTTGGTATGACTCGTAGGTTCTTAACAGTCAGGCGTTTAGGTCCGGTATGTGGTGTGAAATTGCTTGGGGTGGACGACGGGCTTGGATAGGTGCGCGGGACGACAGGTGAGGATGTGCGATTGTTTGACTGCCCAAGAGAGGAGCCTTTGGCGTTTGGATTCGAAAAGCTATACATTCTTTCCACCGGAATTCTTTCCTGGGGCGCCTGTGTCTTATCTGAGGGGCTTGGATGCTGGCTCTCAAGTTCGGTCCGCTTCAGCCGTTTGCTGGTTGGGGACAACGGCCGATTCTTATGGCTCGATATGTTATTCCTCCCTCGTGAAAAGAGATCTGGAATTGTGCCTTGGCTGTTCCGTACCAGTTCTTCAGCTGTTGCTGTGTTTCCGTCGCAGAGTTTCCTCTTCCCGTTTGGCTTACGGTTCCCACGTGTTCCGTGATTCTGCATCTATTTCCCCGGCGATTGGAAGGTTTGGTAAGTCAAAGCATTAATACAACATGTTCTTGGTATATGCTTACCTGGACTTGTGGTTTGAAGAAGCACAGAGTGAGAACAACTCTGGACAAGATAAGGAAGCTGAGGTGATTATCAGTCTGGTGTTGTGATTCAGCGGCATATTACGTTTGCTGGAGCTTGTTCGGAGATAAGCTTTCCAGTCTCACAACACAAATGCTTCGAGAAACAGAACAGAACATGTCAATCAGCAGAAGTAACATTAACAATAGCAATAATGTGGATATCATTTAGTATCTGTATATGTGTAACTGCTTTTTACTTTTGTGACTTCCTCAACAAAAAACAAAGCTTCGTTATCCATGGCAGAACTTGTCAGAATCAATTCATCCATGAATCTGTTACAGGCTACGGAGTATACTACAGAACAAAATCTAGCAGTGGGAAATAAGGCAAAAAGTCTATGGCCTTGGGTATCTTGATTGAGTGTTTTTATTTATCTAGGCTTTGAATATTCCTCCATTGCACCTATGCTCTCCCATTGTCACCATGCGAAATTGGAAAATGGTACAGTACATAACAAAATATCAAGAAAATAACTTGCGTACAGCGGGCTGCTGTGATTGATCCTCCTCGAACTAAACCAGTCATCAGTATGTCATAAAACCAGTGAAAGGGCAGCGGGCAACACTCACCTCAAGAAAGTCTACCGCAGTAATCAAAGCAACATATGATTTGACAAGCTCTTCTAAAGACTCTTGGGTATCTGTGCCATCAAGTCTTCCAATTTTTGCATAACGTTTGAATATGCCAACCATACTCTGCCGATTCTCGGAGAGAAAAATTCTAGTTTGCTCGATGATTGGATTGTTATGTAATCCCCGCGTGAAAACCGCAGAGACAATGACGCGAAGGACGGAGAGGAGGAGATCAAAATATCTGCGGAGCGCGTCGGGGTTGTCAATGTCTAGATAAAGGGATTAGCCTGCGTAGAACAAGTAGCATTGTTTACTCTCACCCAAGCCGATATCCGGGTCGGCGGCAAAGATCTGCGATTCCTTGACCGCTTGAAACAAGCCCGCATCGAGAAGATGAATCGCTCCTACTTTCGACTGGGAAAGTTGTTGAAAAAGTGATAACAACGCCTCGTAAAACATTAGTAGCTGGGCTGTCTCTATGGTTCCATTAGCTCTGATGCCCATTGGGGAATTTTTGTGATACGTACGGGCACCGTGAGTAGTTCGAAACTCTGATGCCATGGATCTGACAGCATCAAGGAACATGGAAAGGTAATTCGATTGGGAGATCAAGTTCACAAGAACGGGAGATGATTGCTGTTCGCCTAGAACAGAAAGGAGGTTGAGCAAGACAAGTGCAGACACTCTACAACTTTCGTCTCCAGAATAAGCATCGTCACAAATGGTATCAATAAGGCCCGAATTTGAAGATTTGATAACTTGCTGTGCCCTGGCTCCAAAACAAGATTTTCCAGGACTCTTTTCAGTAATTCGTGAAAGGTATCTAGAGCAAATGTGGTAGAAAGTCTCCCTTAAGACTGTATCTTCAAGCACCGAGGGTATCCCGCGTATACAAGTCTGGAAGAGGTGATGGAGTCGTTCGTCAATGACATCCTCATTAGCTTTCGCTGAAGCCGTGTCGAGCTTCTCGACGAGAATCTCAGCAAGGCGTGCCAATTCAATGGCCTCTGCCGGATTTCCAACAATGGAGCTTTCGAACTTAGGTAGAATGGTTTGAAGTATTTGCAAGGCAAATGACACCTTCGAAAGGGGCTCCATGTCACAAGTAACCATAATGGTAATAACGAGTTCCACCCATGATTTGAGAGCGATACGCCGGGTATAGCTCACTTGGCGACTGTGGTTTGTTGCCTGGAGGAAAGAAAGTAAAGTGTCAACTTCTGATGAAAGTGCATCTTCTTCCTGTACACTTGCTTGGCCAGAGCTAAGAAGATGGTCTTTCGCAAGATGCAGCAAAGACTCTACACTAGCAAGATCATAGAAAACCGGTGTGTCGTCTTGCGGAGATGTAGCACACAAGTCCACGTCCACATCTTTAAAAAATCTGAGTTCCGGGAAAGCATATGCCCACTCGATGTCCAGATCCGCAAAGTCGAACAAGTCGAAAATGGAAGTATGACGGACAACAGTGCCATCTTCAAGACCCGAATTTCCCAATAAAGTGGACAAGAGAGTTTTTTGGAAAGAGGCAGAGGCTTTACTAAACACTGCTCTTAATTCAGTCGTTGCGTAATCAAAAAGAAGGCTGCGATAGGTAAGAAACTCCGAAAGTGCTACAGCGGATTCCGAGATCCAGAACTCTGGTTGCGACATTTGGAGATTATCCCACGGCAGTTCCGGGCCTATTATTGGCTGGGTGAGGAGAAGATCTGAAAGGAATCGATTTGCGCGGAGTTGTGGTAGGATTAAAGGCGAAGACAGCGGCGACGCCCATAGGTATTGTAATACTTGGAAAGCCAATCGTTTCAAATGTATCATCCATGACCTTACTCCACCTTCGTCGCCGTCCGGGTATGTCTTAACAAAATCAATGAGAGCATGTAGTAATGATAGGCCATTTTCAAAGAGACTGTTTGGAGAGACATCTAGGGAATTTCCAACACAGCTAAACCCAAGGAGAACATGTGCAACTGTGGGTTTGTCGGGTATGGCCTTGAGACATCTATCCAGTAGTTGAACCAATCCAAGCTTGATGAGGTAGCCAGAAGCTAAGGGACCGTTCTCCAGTTCGCGTATATCGGAAATCATTTGAGATGCTAAAGAGCGAGCTATACGATCAGCTTCCACATTTGTGTTTAGCAACTCCACTATTTGATTAGACGTCCGCCACTGTGAAAATGTAGCTGTAGGTTTATTGAGTTTTCGAGACGCCGACAGTTTTTCTAGAAGTTCCAAAGACACTAGCGTTAGCTGAGGGTGGCCGGTTCCGCAGTACAGACATAAATCGGACACCAAGCTCAGATTGTCCATCACGCTGTCCTCAAACGATGCAAGCGATGCATTGGCCATGGTTGACATTTTCATCTGTGGGAGACTTCTGATAAACGGGCGCACGATGTCGAAGAATGTAGCTTGGTGATCCAAGATCAAATTCATGACCTCCACGCTTCGGACAAGGGAGCGAAGTAGCAAGGAATCTGACGACGCTTTTGATACATCATCGATGTCTTGATGCGAGCAAGCGAAAAGTGCTCTTAGAACATCTTCGTTGAATAACCATTCCATTACGCGAGAGAAAGGATGCAGTCGAAGATATGCCGGCAGAGGAATATTCCCAACCGTCGTGTTGGCAGGGATAGCAGTTTGATTAACAAGGGAGATGAGGTTCTCGTTAAAAGATTGTATGCTTGTGAGAGCGAAACTTAAGCAATTCCACTGCAAAAGCCTGGCTTCTTTCCCTTCTAGAACCATCGACTTATTGGCAAGGGCTTGGCCCATGACGAAATCAATATATGGCTCGATTCCCGGCATCCGATAGGATGAACCGAGAGACTCAGGGAAATGAAGACATATTTGAGATTCTGCGGAGTCAACAGTAGGTGATACTAATGTCGTCATTAATTCAACGAAGCCATTGGTCTGGTCGAAACTCTCCGTGATCCTCTGAAATGCATGCCGCTCATTGATTGCGGGAGAGTTTGACAGCACTGGAAGTTTCGTCAACGACAATGGGGATCCCCCGGAGCCTGAGATCCACTGGTCGATTAACGCCCACATCTCATTTCCATGGTTTGCTGTTCGGTGTAACATCAAACATCTCAAAGTAACAAAAATGGCAGCCCTCAAATGATGAGGAATTGGCGCTGCACACAGCGTAAGAAGGGTGCTGGGAAGGTTGGCGGTCGGATGCTGTAAGATCCACTCGCGGATATGCCCGTTTTCTTTGCAAAGGTGGCTGATCAGCCTCAAGTAACAAGTAAGCATCACCGGACTCTCGGGTTCGTCGACATCCACTGTTTCCGGTTTCCGGTTACGGAGAATTGAGGGCTGAGCAGCTGATGGCCGTTCGGTAACCCTGGTCGCATATAACTGTAACTCGGCAAACATTTGGTCCCAATTCATTGAAGCGGATCTTCGAAATTTAGAAGTAGCATTATCTTCATCTAGCAAGAATCTGTGTGCTGACGTGGAGTTCTCTTGGCCGCCAGCCAGTGAGCATAGCATTTCACAGAAGGCACTAACACGTGGAACAGTTTGGCGTTTGGATACCCACTGGAGGAAGCCGTAGAGATTGCCATCGGTATCTGCCCAGAATTCCTGAGCTGCTTCATCCCTGCCCTCAAAAGTAAACGCAATGACCAGTAGCAGCGTTTCTAAATGCATGCGTGGCTCGACTAAGCCGCGGTGCAAAGACGCATTTGCTGTTTCACGGAGTGCCGTCATTTGATCTAATCGTTGCATATCTTCGTCTGATCTAAGCCGGCGAATTGCATCCGGCATATTGGCTATCAGAGACTCCGTGAATGTCTCTAGACCCCTCATCAGGAGATCGCGAAAATAAAACGAAGGGGCATCTGGTTCCACTGTTAGGGTCGTAGCATCCTTCAAGAGCAACCCAACGAGCTCATCCCTTGCTGGAACATTGCACTCGTCGCCAGCAATGCCCGCACAGACCAAAAGGATGAATTCCAAGCCACCGTCTTCGAGCGCGGCCATGAACATCTGCGTGAGAGCTAAGAGCTCATCTCCAGGGTTGATTCCCTGAAGCGGGGATGCCGGTCCACTGTCAAAATACCAGCCAGCATAATCTGAGAGCCAAAGAACAAGAAGAGCTGCGTGAAATTTTGGTAATGCCCAGTTCGTAGATTCTTTGTTGCCGGCGATAGCTACATGTAACGATCTCGCCTCTCGAAGGGGGCCTTGGCCCTCGGAAGAGCCATATTGTGAAATGGCAAAATTAACGGCCGGGAGATAATGTATTAAAAGCATGTCGAATCTGTCGATCTTTTTAAGTTTCTCGAGTAATTTCCGGAAATCTTCCGAGCTGGTGTAGGTTCCTTTGAAAAGGTAGGCTAGAATGGCTCCCAATGATTCATGTTGTTTTCCGAGACTTTGGCGCTGATATTCAATCGCCTCTAAAACGTCTGAATCTTGGGCCTGCCCAACTATCGACGCCTTTTGTATTTGTTCGCCAAGGAGTGCGAGCCACCTTTCAATGTCGCCCATTGAATCCATACATTTCCTGGCGTAGAGGGAGCCGTTGCGTAGTGGGCCGTTCTGTATTTCCAAAATCATCGCAGTTATATCCTGCATAAGAGCAAGGGTCTTTTCTTTTTCAATGTCGAAAGATTCACGTAAAATGAGACGAAGGCATTCAAGGAGAAAAGCGCGCCGTTCGTGGAAACGAATTATCGCTACCATCACGGGTGAGCGGTCTAGTTTTATGGAGTCGGATTGAGCTTGCATATAGTATGTAGCAGCTTGTATCTCATCGATATCCAAAGCGTCGGCAACTTGTAATACGGCTTGTTGGAAATCATCGTTGAGGGAATACTCCTGGTCTTCAAGGGTAATTTTCCCTAGATGAGATTCCTGTCAAAATCACAATGCCAGCGTAAACAATATAACTGGGGGACAGTATCTTACCAGATAGAACAGCCTGTCGACTTTCATTTTTCTTTGGATCCTTATCTAGGAGCTTTCTAAAATCCCCGACTGTTGCTTGCAACTCGAGCACTAGTCTGTCAACATTAGGCAACGAATTTCGTGAGAGTGCTGAAAGATCCTGATAAAGACCTCGAAGGCCGTCTAGTACTGGATCACCGTCCATCCTTCAAAGTGGACGGGCAGTCATAAGAAGCCTGTTGAGTTGGTGCACCTTTGAAGAGCTCAAAACACGAACTCAAGAGCTATCCGCCGGAGAAATATAAATCCGAAGCTGAATCGAAAGTTCGAGCGCGGCTGCTAATTGGTCAATTGAGCTGGGCTTTCTCTTTATAGTTTGCTAGCGCAACTTGTGAGGACGACACTCCATCACCTCAGCTATGGATTGTTAGGATGAAGATGGAGAATTTTCCCCTAGCTTTCTTCCCACGCATACTTCAGGGGAGAAGCTATCCTGGCTAGAGCTCATATCAGAAGCATTATCAATGGTCGACATGCGCCTTACTTGACGGGCTATTCACATCTCAAGCTAGGCTAAAGCACTGGAAAATGCGTGCTAACATTGGATCAAAGCTCTGTGGACTTGATAAATAAGGGCCCGTGTACCAGGCTTCTTTCATGCATTACCATAATACTGCTTTGAAAGAGATCCAGGTCAATTATGGGAGAGGTTAACTTAAGTCAGGCTCTTGACCTGATCTCTTCTGACCGCCTGCGGGAGCGTGTGGAGGGCCTCGGTGGTATTGCAAACTTCCTTGGTTTGTGAAGACAAGGGCATCAGGCGCTAACCTATACTATAGATTTGAAGCATATTCTTCTTCAAAATAAACGAACGTCTAATTTGTAAGCGTCCGCTAAGTGTCTTGCCCGAGTAGAGTTGACTGATGGATTTCAATTTTCCGGCCTTAGAAGTTTGTTGGATGACAAAGGCTATCACAAAATCTTCGAGGCACTTTTTCGTTTCATTTCGATAGAGAAATCTGCCTATAATCGGGCAACGAAACCTGGTCCAAAATCTCTTGCGGCATCGCGCCTGTCCACTTGTGCTTCGGTTCTCCGGACTACTGCGGAATTGTCAGCGAAAACTATAAGGTCCAAGACCGTTACTGCTGTGGTGCGCCGTATCACCGATGCGTTGCCGGTTCCAGGTGAGGGGTTATGGGAGCCCCTTAGTGTTGATTTTATCAAGGCTTTAAGGGCGTTCTTGCAGTTCCCTCCTCATGTTGAGCACCTTTCTAGAGACGAGTGGCACTGCCTCGTTGATTTTTGCCTTCAGGGAATTGGAGTTGGGGAAGAAAGAAACGAGAGTGAGTTGGCAATCCGCAGCGGCCGTTTTGTCTCAGAGAGCTTTGAGGACCGTGGCAGTCGTGCGGGTTCCACGGCTCCGAGGGCCTCCCAGCGCAATGGCCATACCGACTTGAGAACCAATGCTGAGGAGCTTGAACTTTGTATCCAATTGTTAACGTCGTCCCCCGTATCGCCGATTCTTGATGGGGCGGAAAAGCTGCTTCATGGTCTGACCGATTATGTATCGACTCTGAGCGTGGTGGGAAGGACTCCTCATGCTGCTTTTAATGCCATCAACGTAATACTCGCAAAGTCAATAACAGACAACGTTGTGCTTGTTCGGGACACCGTCTTACGCCTTCTTCCTATCATTTGCCGATTTTGGACTTCCAAATATACCCCACTGAGGGATGAGATGTTGATGACTTTAATGCTCGGCAGAGATGTCCTAGCAGCAGCTAGGGCAGCTTCGGGTGAGCTGCCTATAGAGATTTTACAGAACCTGGCCGAACAAATACAGCGAACCTACATACGGCTGCCCGAGAAGGAAGTTTTACAGGTCGATGACCTGATATTTACTTTCGGCTCTAGTTCAATCCCGATGGCAATCAAGTTTATTGCTCCCCGGCTTGCCTCGAGCAGATCTGTGCAGCATTGGATGACCTTGGCATCCCTTGCAGCGCTTTCTAAACTTATCGATGACACTTACCTCAAATCTAAAAGCGCTAAGCTGGACAGGATTTCAAGCAAGAGACAGCAGTTATCGTCTAGAGTTGACGACATCTTTCGGGATGCTTCATCTTCAACCGGTACAAACCGAATATGTGCCCTTCAAATGATTCCATTCATCATCCACCAAACCAATATTGGACTTGAACGCTTCTCCTCTCTGTTACAGCTGCTCACAGTTAATATCTTAGATGAGAACGCAGCAGTATCTTCATGGACTATGATCGCTATTTCAAGGTTGGTTTCTATTGTTTTAAAACGTCGTCCGTGCCTACTAAAGTCTCTATAGCGCTGCTAGTTGCGAACTTGCGTCTTCGGATGAGCTGAAATTGACTTGGTGCCAGATATGGGAGTTAGCATCTCGCACTTTGCCGTCTCCAGGAACTGCTCGTGCTGGCTCTACATTGATGTCTTCCATACTTCATTACCAGCTGCTCGAATACGTTGACATTGCAAATATCGTCGAGTTAATTGTTTCGTCTGTGGACCTAAATGGGCCTGCTACTCTCACCGACGCTGCGTTGTATCTTTGGGCTATTACAATGGATTTGAGGTCAAAAGCAAACCCAGCACAGTCTCAAGAGGTGGCAAAACAGATATGTGGATGGCTCAAAACCACGTGGACAATGGGTATAACCTTCATTTCGAAATCCCTCGAAAGTTTACTAACAGTATTCATACAGGCCCGATTGTGGATAGACTTCACGCTTCTCAAGTTGCTTGGTTCGCGAGGCCTTCGAATCTGCTCAGCTTACTGATATCCTGCACTGGCAGGTCGCTCGCTCCTCTAACACCTAGTTTTCATGGACCAGTTTGCCGACTGGCTAAAACGTGGATTGCTTATCACCAGAATCATAAGTTGGTAAGATTTTTATTGCGCATCGATGCCGAAGAATGTTTCGAATGCTCTTCCCAGACCTTGAAATGCGATCTTGATATCAGACCCTCCACGAGAAATAATCCCAATGACCATATTGTCTTGGACCTTCTGCAAACCAGGCTTGATTCGTTTTCCCAAGTTTGGACACAACTTCTTGTGGACAAATCTAATCACATTACTGCCGAAACCATTCACACCATGGTATCTTTGTGTTTCATAATCTACTCAACGATCGAATTCATTCCGTCGAATTCTTTTCGGCTACAGACCTTGAAAGGTGCTACCGACACTCTGTGGAAGAGCTTATGCGAACATATATCTCAAGATGCATCGTCTCTCCAGTATTGCTTGGACGTTTTATCACCTCTTCTATTGTCGCTGGAGCTGCGCATTGATCGACAAGGCATAATTATAAAAGCCCTTGGTAGGATGTCCTCCGGTCTAATCCCACTTCTGAATCGTCAACGTGAGTCGGAACGAAATAGAGCAAAACTGGCGGATGAAGAAGCCATGGACGTTGATGATCAGTTCTTGTCTCAGGAAAGCAACTTCGTCCAGTGTGAAGTTCTCTCGAAATTAAGTCGCGAGGACAATGCCTCCTCTGTTTTTGAGGACACAGATTGTATTCGAATAGCGTGTTCAATTCAGTACTTATTTCTCGAAAAGGTTGTCACAGCTGAATATCAGCCCGATATAAGTGAGCTTATCAGCCGTCACATAGAAGCTTGGGACGAGGCCGACATACTAGCAGGGTGGCCGTATTTGGCTAAATTTCTGAGTTCCCAGCCTAACATTACTAGAACTGATGCTTGCAAACTGATAGAATATTTTGGAGAGCAATGCCTAGAATCTTACACCCTGGAAAGATGCGAAGCCTCAATGTGCGCATGCATTAAGCTAATGGAATGCTTCGTGGGGCTTTGGACGACTGACGAGAGCGATGATCTCCACGATTCTGCATCAGATATTTACTCATGGTTTGTCGATGTTTTGATAGGTAAGGGCGTCGGTACGTCCAACGCTTTGGTCCGGCTTGCAGAATTGCTTAGGCAGGTTCTCGGCTCCAATCCCATGTTCCTTCGAGAAAGCCGATGCCCTTCGCCTCGAACAAGTTTGTTCAAAATTCTGCGAGACGGTGACTTAATAGTGAAGTTTCACATATCTAGTTTGATCCCCGGGATATTTGGTGGATTTGTTTTGAAAGAACATGACGCAATTTTTGACGATATCCTAGAGAGTTTACCGCGCGATCGAGAATGGGATGAAGGAATTGCTTTACGGCTATTCATCCTGGCCAGGCTTGCATCTGAGTGGCATACGCTACTTCGTCGGAGTATATACCATATTTTTGAGACTCCGGGCCAAGTGCCGCCATCTGCCCCGTATGCGAAAGCATGCTTGGAGAATGTGTCAAACGCACTTGACCTTCTTGATGCAAGAGACCTTTTCAAGTTATTTTCATCCCAAATCATTTATACCTGGATAGAGACACAATCTCTTGCAGAGCTACCCTTTGCCGTATTCGGCTACGCAACGCTTAGGGAAATGCTGGCAGATGTCCAAGATGAAGCCATTGCTCAGGTGATTATGCGTGTCAAGGAAGAGGATATGGCCGAAATTTCAAGATGCTTCGGAACCCCTTTCCAGGATTTACTGGCCAAATCCTTCTACAAAGCGGAAGCTTATAGCATTGCTCGTGATATTAGTATGCCGCCATCTCAAGACCCTGCACAAAGAGGTTCAGAAAGTGGCATGATTAAGCTCCTAGGAACGAAGAAATTCCTAAGTTTAGCAGAGCGATTCTTTCCCGACACCGTTGCAGTCATCTTCAAGGCCATGGACCAGACTGAACAAATCGAGAGAGCCTTCATGAAGCGCCCCGCTTTTCATAGTGCCTTGGATACCTTGAAAAGCATCTGTGAAAGAAGCTCGTCAACTACAACACTCCCCATAGGTCAACAACCATCATTTCGGGCGCGCTACCTTATAGATGAATTGGAATTTCTGTGCAAACGTACAGGCTATGACCTTGAGACAATGTGGACCCCGGCCCTTGTCACGTTTGTGGCTAGGGAGTTGATAGAATCGATACGACCAGCATTAGGGTCACTACACGCATGTGCTGTGATTCGCAAATTGAGGGTTTTAGTTTGCATAGCTGGACCTATGGTTCTCGAGGATTACCCTCTCGAGTTGCTCCTGCATTGTCTAGGCACATTCCTGACCGATTTCCAATGCTCCGCAGACGCAATTGGAGTGTTCTGGTATTTACTAGACAAGGGACGAGAACACCTTCTTCACAACCCTTCCTTTCTGGCGGGCCTGGCTGTTTCCACGTTGGCTTCTCTCAGAGGGTTTCTTTCGTCGCGACAAGAAAGCACAACACAGGAGTCTGATTTCCGCGCAACGATGTCTAAGGCCCAAGATTTCCATCTCTGGTTCTCGCAATTCTTGGATGGATACCAGGCCCCGGCTCTTAACGAAGAGGAACGGAGATCCCTGCGAAAGATTCTTGATTCATCACAAAACATTCGCTTAGGGGGTAATGCCTCCAAGGGCACTCACGAGGGCGAACTTATGGTAGAGTTGCTGCAAGATAAAGTGTCTGGCAGGAACTTGCTGAGTAGTGCAGCCTCCGACCTGGTCTTTACTCATTTATGCCACGATTTTCAAAGACCAAAAACGTTTCGTGATGATATACTGGGTGAAGATCACGTTGCCTTCTCAAGTACGGTTGGACTATGGGGTGCATTAAGAAACAACCAAGCGCTTGGCGCCGAGTTCCGACTTTGGGTGGCCAGGGCCTTGGGAAGATCGTATGCTGCCACCGGTGTTGTCAGTGAATTATTGCTTAGGGAGCAGCGGGTCGCTTTTACTAGCGACCCTGCCGAGAACAGTTTCGCGGCCTCGAAGGTCTCTATCTTACGTGCTTTATGTGACTCATTGTTTTCGAACAACCGCCAGAGCGTTGGTCTTGCGGAGCGGACTCTACAGGCCATTATGGATAGTCTAACCCAAACGTCCGGTCTAGAGGAGTGTGAAGAAGCCATTCCTGCATCTCTAGTGAAAGCGCTTATCTGGGCCCCCTACCATTGCCCCGAATTCATGCTGAAAGAGTCTGAAAAGTCGTCGTTTGACTCCAGCATTCGCTGGGACGCATCTCTCTCCGTTCTCGAGTTTGCCAGAAATATCTCCTTAGCTTTATCTTTCAAAGCATCTAGCGATCCTGTCGTTGGTACGTTGCAGCCTATCCTTTTCGCAATTCCTGCCCTCGCAGCACAATTACTTCCGTACATTCTTCACGACGTGTTACTTCTAGACAGCGATGGAAACCAAAAGATTCGACAAGCCGTGTCGGTTGCTTTCCGGGAAGCCTTTCGTGGAGTTCAGGAATCTACCCTTCCGCATATTCGGCTAATAATATACTGCATTTTGTATCTTCGACACCAACCACTGCCTAACGAATCCACTATGGACGGGAGAGACAACTGGCTTGATATAGATTTCATGGACGCCGCGTACGCAGCCACCAAATGTCGGATGTATAAGACGGCGCTACTGTTCGTCGAGATCAATTTCTCACGTATTGCTGCTTCCACTCGAAGATCATCAGGCATCAAATTCTCTGAACCGACAGTGTTGCTCCATGACATTTTTTCTAACATTGATGACCCCGATTTATTCTACGGTACTCACCAAGACCCTTCCATTGATAGTGTGCTTGGAAAGCTGGGCCATGAAGGCTCTGGACTCAAAAACCTTGCTTTTCAAAGTGCCAATTACGATACCAACATGAAATTAGACCAAACAACAGATGAAAAGAGTGCGCTGGGTATTGTAAAGGCCTTGAATTCAACTAACCTCCAAGGCATAGCCAATGTCATGTTCCATGCACCAGGACTTGGGGGAAAGCGACCCGAGGCTTTTGATAGCATGCTCTCTACGGCTTTGTATCTCCAGCAGTGGGATATCCCTGTTCCAAACACCACATCTCCCACTGGGAATCTCTTCAAAGCTTTGCAAGGTCTGAACACATTCGAAGAGAAGGCGCAGATATTCCAGACTTTGGATGAATGTTTTCTGGATATGCTTGGCCGATTATCCGAGGAGAACCAGTCTCTGTCGGCACTCAAAGGTACTATGCGAGCTCTTGGGATACTTTCGGAGGTGGATGAAGTTATGTCTTCGTTGTCGAATATGGAAGTGCAAGAGAGTTGGGGGAGGATACTAGGTAGGAGTCTATGGCTGAAATTCGAAAGGTAAATTCTAGTATCCTTTTATTCTTGGTTATTGTCTAACCATAATAGCTTTGGCGAGATTAGCCAGATCTTGTCCTGTCACGAAGGGATCTTCTCAATTCTTAGTCGAAAGCCTCGTTTACGAACGATGCTAAACGTTAGCTCCAGAGATGCACAGCTTTTGGAAGTGAAAGCCATCCGAGAGTCACTGCGGGTCAGCAGGGAGCACGATGACCGTCAGGCTTCGCTTAAATCGGCTATGCTGTTGACAAAATTGGTCGAACCATGCTCGCAACTGGGAGTTGAGATTGATGCTGCCGCGGCGTTTGATTTGGCAAATATATTATGGGACCAAGGAGAGATGACAACATCAATCAAGATGCTACAGCAGCTCAGTGAGCAAGAGGGCCTCCGGAAGCAAGCTATTCCTGTGAACCGAGCTGAGATTTTGGCCAGTTTGGTATGACGATATCATATGTATGTTTGTATTAATACTGACCTTGCCAGGGGCATCACATCGCTGAGGCGAGACTCGAAAAGCCGGACGTGATTATCCAGGATTATCTAACTCCGGCTATTAAAGAGCTCAAAGGTCAACACGACGGAGAAGAAGCAGGACTCGCCTTTCATGAGTTCGCCGCGTTCTGCGACCAACAATTGCAAAACCCTGACATGCTGGAAGATTTTAAGCGAATACAGCAAATCAGACACCGGAAAGAAAAGGAAATCCTTGACTTAGAGCAGATGATAAAGGCAGCGGATGGAAAGGAAAGAGATCAGCTACGAATTTATCGCCTGAAAGCAAAGCAGTGGTTTGATCTAGACGATCGCGAGTACCAACGATTAAAACGGAGCCGAGAGACGTTTATGGAACAATCTCTTGAAAATTACTTACGTTCGCTCAAAGCATGCGACAATTTTGGCAACGATGTTCTCCGATTTTGTGCATTGTGGCTGGATAATTCCAACAGCGATATCGCCAACGAAGCAGTTAGAAAGTATCTCTCCAGGGTGCCAAGCAGGAAGTTCGCACCGTTAATGAATCAGCTTTCATCGCGAATCTTGGACGTTGAAGACGGCTTCCAGCCGCTTCTATTTGATTTGGTTTTCAGAATCTGCAGGGAACATCCCTACCACGGGATGTATCAAATATTTGCGAGCAGTAAAACGAAGGTAGAAAATGATCAGATGGCCAAATCGCGTTCCAGTGCAACAGGAAGGCTGGTTGAACGGCTCAAAGGCGATCGGATTTCGGGGCCAACATGGGTGGCAGTCCACAACACCAATATCAGCTATGTACGGTTCGCAACAGAGAGGATGGATGATAAGGTCAAGACCGGATCCAAAATTCCACTCCGAAAGTTTGTGACAGGCCAAAGACTAGAACAAGACGTCGCAAGGCAGAGAATCCCACCTCCAACTATGAGGATCGAGCTTCGCGCCGACTGCGATTATAGCAAAGTTCCGCGACTTACAAAATTCTTGCCGGAATTTTCGGTTGCATCTGGAATCAGTGCGCCTAAAATCGTGACAGCTATTGCATCTGATGGCCAGCGTTACAAGCAGCTAGTAAGTATCTACCCCTATATCTAGTTATGTAGGTTCTCACCTTGCCACGTAGTTCAAAGCTGGAAATGATGACCTGCGCCAGGATGCCATTATGGAGCAAGTCTTTGAACAAGTTAGCGGTCTGCTGAGTTCTCACCGAGCAACTCAACAGCGTAACCTGGGCATCCGAACCTACAAAGTTCTACCTCTCACTACTAACGCCGGAGTCATCGAATTCGTGCAAAACACTATCCCATTGCATGATTATCTACTGCCTGCACACCAAAAACATTTCCCGAGGGATATGAAGCCCAATGCCTGTCGAAAAAATATAGGGGATGCGCAGACGAAATCATTAGAGCAACGGCTCAAAGTCTACCGACATGTAACTGATCACTTTCATCCCGTCATGAGGTACTTTTTCATGGAGAAATTCCAGAACCCAGACGACTGGTTCAGTAAACGTTTAGCGTATACGCGGAGCACTGCAGCAATATCTATTCTGGGGCATGTGCTTGGGTTGGGTGATCGCCATGGGCATAACATTCTTCTCGATGAGAAAACGGGTGAAGTAGTGCACATTGACCTTGGTGTAGCATTTGAGCAAGGCCGTGTATTACCAGTGCCCGAAGTGGTTCCGTTCCGGCTTACTCGAGATCTTGTCGATGGAATGGGAATCACCAAGACAGAGGGAGTGTTCCGTCGTTGCTGCGAATTTACCCTCGAGGCCCTACGGGAAGAATCGTACAGAATCATGACCATACTCGACGTCCTGCGATATGATCCTTTGTATAGCTGGTCATTGTCCCCGCTTCGTATGAAGAAAATGCAGGATACGCAAGAGGCTGTCGGTGGAGTGGAGGCAATCAGTGAAGGTGGAAGGAAGGCCTCAGTGAACGAGCCGAGTGAGGCGGATAGAGCGCTGACAGTGGTGGCGAAGAAACTGAGCAAGACTTTGAGTGTGGCCGCCACAGTTAACGAACTGATTCAACAGGCCACGGATGAGAGGAATCTTGCTGTATTGTACTGTGGTAAGTCGCCGCTAAAAACTGGACCATCGATATACGAATGCTCATACATTTCCAGGATGGGCCGCATATGCATGAGTTTCCTTACACATGTGGAAGACTTATTCAACTGGACAGATATTGACATTTCATTTGACTTGGATACCATGGAGAGGAATTTACATTTTCTCGAAGATTGTGCTTCTCTCTCTCAGGAATTATCGCTTTGTTCAATTTTGACAGTCAGGTGCAGTGCAAGAGGTGTGTATATGTGGACGAGACATGTGAGTTGACTACCATGTACATTGCAACTTTGACACTAGAGCTTTAAATACGAAAAGAATGTCCAAGATAGCAACCAGTAACCAATAGGTGTATATGACTAGGAGAGAATCTGGACCAGTGCCATTTCAGAACGCCAAGCAGTGATCTCACTGGAGTCTGGATCTGCGGATGGAAAACTACCCTCACATTGTTGTAGAGCAGATTGTTAGGTTTGTTGATTATATATATCAATACCTTAAAATCTAATTTAACATGTTCAGGCCTCTAGCCTCCAGGATGACACCTTCATCATTCGTTATCTGTAGAGCCCATACTGCTGCTAGCCAGAGCTTAGAAATTCAGGGTCATCCAACAAGACACTGCAAACAAGATGCCGCCCATGGCTTCCAAAGTATGTACATACATACATAGAATACTACAAGGCAGCTATAAGCACAACATGCTCCAAAATTCAATTTCCCTGGTGTCCAGAATATCGTCTTTCAGAAAGCAGCTGAAATCCAAAGCTTTGGATTCTGAATTTCTGATATTCACCGGTACCAAGCCTCGAGTCTGAACAATGCTCATTGGATACTAAGAAGCTTGGCAACGGTCTTGGCCATGTTAGGCTAGGCTAGTTCCTGAGCCAAACTCAACATCACCGAACTTCATGATCCTCATCTCCAGTGTTGGTTAGTATCTTCAACGCGATTCTAGCCCAAAGGATTAGAGTATCTAGGTGGCATATTTTTATAGGAAGGCAGGCAGTTATGAGGATAGCTATGACCTCACAAATCTTCATTTATTCTCAAAGGCCTTTTGGCGGAGAGAATAGTAGAGAAGAAGTTGTCAAAGCAGTTCCATGCAATCTCATTAGTCTCAATGAGGGGTCATCAACCAGCAGCTCAAACCTCTTCACAGCAAAGGTTTGGGAAATTCCGGCGGACTCAAGATGATCCTTGAGTAAAGGATATGATGCGGTGGTGAGGCTCTGGGACCTCGGATCACTGCCATCAGCAACATGAGCTATGATGCCTGCAGCGCTGGTGGGGCTGACCCATGATGGCCAAGCAACGTCAATACCACCCTGGCCAAACCTCAGAGACTGCCGACCTGCTGTGCAGCCTTGAACTCCTCCTCCTCTGCCCTGGCGCCTCTTTGGTTTAGTTGTCTCTGGGGGGAGGGCAACCGACATGTCTCCCTATTCAAAACAAAACCAATGGTTGATTAATGGGCTTCCCGCGAGATCCGGCGATTATCGGTTCCATTAAGCATGGACCTGGAACATTCAGGAAATGACCACTACCTTGAGCGACAGAATACGGGTGGTTGCTTCGAGTTGCACTGAAGTCACACCCGTGTCATCTGGTAAAGCCTTCCCTTGAGAATACGAACTAGTGACCCGCTCATTTATGGAGGCTCCATACTAGGAGCTCGAAGCAACATTCACGTCACTTTGCTAGGGGCTAGGCTCCGCTCCCGGGCTGCCAGTTTCCGTGTCATATTGCAGCACTGAGTGGGACGACAAGAGGAATAAATCCTGCAGGCAGAAATGCCAAGTTTTCCCTATGTAACCAACAGAAGAGTGCTTGGTGGGTAGAGGCTTTCATTCGTGAACAACCATGCTTATTAGTTGGGTGCAGAGAATGGTCCTGTCTTCAAAGACCCGGCATGAGGCTGTAACCCGGCTACGGACGGCAGAGGAGTCATGCAGGCTGCAGCTGCTGAAGAGCTGAAAAGCAAGTTACCTGGGCCGGGCCGGCACGGCATAACAGTTATTGGTTCAATGTGGACAGCTCGGCGTTGGCTTGCTGCAAGGTCGATCCTGGTATGGTCTTGGCATGACAGTTGACAAGATCAGCTCATGAACTATATAAAAGCTCCATGAAGCAGGTTTGAAATTGCTGGTTACAGTGGCCATCGCCGTGATCGCGTTCAATTCCGAGTTGACGGTCTTTGCCAGCGACTTATCATAATGGCGTCTGTCAAAAGCCTTTTGTTGCTTCTCGTTTCCACCGAGGTGGCCCTGGGCGCCGTTGCCGGTGTTCGTTTGCACCGCCGAGGCCCCACGCCAAAAAACCCGTACGATGAGAATACCCATCCTCAATGTTCGTGGTGGCACGATTACGACGATGAAATTGGATGCGATCAGGTCTTGCAGAGTAATGCGATCACTCTTGACCAATTCCGACAATGGGTTAGTGAACCATCCTAAATCATACAAAGCACAATCAAGTAGAGTTGAAGAGAAGCTGACTTTACATTTACAGAACCCATCCATCACGGCTAGCTGTGGGGGGTTGACTGTTGGCCGTTCTTACTGTGTGGAAGCGCCCTATGAACCAGCACCAACAACTCCCTCAACAACCGTGCCGACGACCCCACCAGCAACTGTCCCGACGACTCCATCAACAGTCTCGTCAACGCCGACCAGCCCACCAAATAGTAAGCCATGAGCCAGGATATCACACCATCAACCAGATGTATTTTACTAATGTCCTTTTAGCCATCGAAACTCCGCAGCCAACCCAGCCAGATATGGTGTCCAACTGTGATGCCTTCTACCTTGTCAAGTTGGGTGATAACTGTGCTGCTATTGCTGCCTCTCACGGAATCACCCTTGACCAGTTTCTGGCGTGGAACCCCAAAGCCGGACGCGATTGCACTGGTTTATGGGCTGATGCCTATGCTTGCGTCTCTATTATTGGCCATGAGGCACCTAAGACGACAACCTCACCTACTCCATCCAAACCATCCAATGGGTAAGAAAGTCGGCCAGAAAGATTGCCTTGGTCAGGATGAGCACTGACATTGCATCTGTAGTATTGAGACACCTATGCCAACACAACCAGATATCGTCAACAACTGCGATAAGTTTCACTTGGTGGAGTCCGGTGAGACTTGTGACGTGATTTCCAAGAAATACGGCATTACGGTTGATCAGATAAAGCAATGGAATCCTTCAGCTGGCACTTACTGCAATCTCTGGGCTGGGCACTATGCTTGTGTTTCTACCATTGGCCACGATCCAACGCCAACGAAACCTGGCAACGGCATTACAACACCGACACCAACACAGCCCAAGATTGTGGACAATTGTGACAAATTCCACTTAGTCAAAGCAGGCGAAAATTGCGCCTCAATTGCTTCCAAGTATGGCATCACTGTCGAGCAGATGAAGCAATGGAACCCTTCAGCTGGTGCCCAGTGCAGTCTCTGGGCAGAGCACTATGCATGCGTTTCTACCATCGGTCATGAGCCGACACCGACAAAACCCGGCAATGGAATCAAGACTCCAACACCAACTCAGCCAGATATGGTGGGCAATTGCAACAAATTTTACCTTGTTAAATCCGGCGATAACTGTGCCAGCATTGCCAGCAAGCATGGCATCACACTAAGCAACTTTCTGAAATGGAATCCAAAGGCCGGCAGCAACTGTTCAGGGCTATGGGCCAACGCGTATGCTTGTGTGTCTGTTATCATGGGTGCACTTAGACGCTCCTAGTCATGGGTTTGAGAGTTAACATAATAATACTTCATACTTGTTTAATGAAGCCATGTGCCAAATCCATAGCACTGCACATATGATATTTTTGCCCAAGTTATGAAGCTCAGTGCAGATCTAGCTCCTTGTCATACTTGGGAGAAATGTGTGGTCTTGGGTTTAGGGCTGAGTGGCCAATGCATGGATAGGAAGAGTTGACTCTGTACATACTTTCATGCTAACATTCATATCAACTAATGACAAAAGTCCAATGATGATCACTACTATCCAGAGGAACCAATATAAACCAGCCAGGCAACAGATGAGCCCCAAGAACCCATAATGCCATCGCCTACCAAACCCTTGGAATGTCTGGTGCCTCTGCCTCTTGCATTCAACATTCTGTGAAAATTAAATGAAAAATACAAATCTGTTAGTATTTCACTAAATGGATATGCCAAACTTTCAACCTGCATCATAACCTCCAGGCTGGCCAGCAGCCTGAAGTTGTTGAGAAAACTCGCTCCATTTAAACCCAGATAAAGCCGCGTTGGCCAGCGGAGTTACAAAGACGATCCATCGGAGGGCTTCCCCCCACGCCACTTGGGCTGTAAGCTAGTCAGTTTACACCAAAGAGATGCGGCAAGAGATTCAGTGACTTACAGCAGGAAAGAAACAATCCATCTGGGCAATCGATACGGCCTTGGGGTCGTAAACCGGTGGACCACGGAAAATAGGGATAAAGCATTGTGGGCCCTGCTTCGGATCCCATCCGCCCACGTTGCAATATGCCGACTTGCTATCATCCCTGTCATCCTTGGAGTTGAACTTGAGGTCACCCAGTTCAAACCGGATTTCCCCATTGATACCCCAGTCGGGAGTCATGATCAGCTTGTCCTCCAGCTTGCTAGCCATCTTCGCAGGAGCTGACACGCCCGCCTGGGTTCTGCCCATGAAACCAATCTCCTTGGAGGCGCTATCCCACATTTGGACTTTGATAGACAGATTATCGTCCCTATCAAGGCAGCCCCAGTATTCCCATATGTGGATGTGTATCTTCCCATCTGCGTACGGTTGTTTCTTTGGAGGTGGCTTTGGAGGGTCGGCCTGCCTCACACCCGGGACCTTGTCTTTGCGAAGCGCGGAGATCATGGCCTGCTTCATCGCGGCATGGCCCCCGTCTTTTGGGTGGAATGTGCGCCCTGATGAAAAGGGATTCGAAGCGCTAACCCATCCATCAAGTTGCTCCTGACTAGCGCTAGTTCCATTCGGGAAAACTTTGCTCTTGACCCATTTATCTTGCCAATCATCCTTGTGTGCAAGCAGGTGATAGTCCGGGTCATCGTCGGGCGGAGACAGGTTCCAGAACCAAACGTCATTGAGAAAGTATTGATTCTTCAGTGTATGGCCCGGCTCACAAAAGCGGTGTCCCTCGTAGAGTGGCGAGGGATCAATAAACCTGATGTGGCTATTCTTCATATCTTTGACAGATTGTGCAATCTTCGAGTTGACCTTGCGAACCAATTCGTTGATCTTGGACCGCAGGACGTTGGTAAGTCTGGGCGTGCGCAAAACCCCAAATGTCTCATGGTTACACCAGTCACTGCCGGGAGAAGTATTGAAAAATTCGGCGTAACCAAAGATGTAAAAGTAGAAGTCATCCCGCCCTTTTATCGTTGGATAATCCATAATATCTTTGAGAGTCAGGTGATGATCAAAGTAAAATGATGCTCCGGACTGGGCTTTATCGCTGTCAATATAGTCCTCCCATTGCTTTATTGCCTTAGTGCATACAGCACCTGGATCTGGGTATTCTTTGCTGTCAAAGTTGGCGCCCTTGAAAATGCATGCTCTCGCGATATCAGAGAAGTGGCAGTCGTTCCCTCCCAGCTCCATAGTCAGGAGATGGGGTTTACCGGCACCCTCTAACTGAGGCTTTTTCTCTTGGATGCTGTTGTCTCCCTTGGCCGCAGCGACAAGCCTGGCACCGGAGCAGGCGCGGAATTTGAAGTCAATTGGCTTATCCGTCCAAGAGTTGTCTTCGGCCATCTGGACTTCCCAGGCAACTTTATTTCGCCAACAGTTTCGGACTTTGTCATATAGTTGTGAGCGAATTGCGGCAGCACCCGCGGCCCAGGAGTCTCCTATTGAGACCATACGGAATGCGTCATCGCGAATGGCGATTCCGGCCGAGTCTGCATGGGTTGCAGAAGCAATCAGTGAATGAAGCAACAAAAGTGAAGTCAGCTTTGCCATCATCGTGCCGGAAGGCAACTGTGATCAGGAACAAACAGATAGTCGAAAATCGATGGCCCAAACCTGCTATGGCATCTCGACGGCGGTGCGCGCGACGCCCCTATTTATCTAGGCCATGTAGTCGGCGGATATGGGCTTGCCAGCTGCAGGATGGTAGATGAGATGCAGCTGTAACAGGAAACAGAAGACTTGCTAAGCCCTTCCTCGCCTACCGCCGCCGTCAAGCCCTTGAGAGCGCCGGGGTTTGCCTCGTGGACCATGGTCATATATCTGAAATCCATCTTTATACAGCACGCAGCAGGAACTCCGAAGCCCTGCTCGCAGTTAGTATTATAGCTGAACAGAAGTCAAGTCTTACACAAGCTTTCAACCAAGATTCGAGCTTTGGGGCCGAAATCCTCATCGACTTCAAGTAAGAGCGCTGTTTCCAGCACCCAGAGAGGGCAAGTGATCCGTCCATGACGCTGCGCAAAGCCGGCAGCTCAGCTACCGTCCAGCACACCATAATGCTGATCAAAGCTATTGATAGATGATATGAGCTCGTGTATGCCGCACATCCGAAGCAATTCCAGCTCCAAGTGGAAGTAGTAGCTTATCTGTTTCAAACTAATGCTGGCCAATATCAAGCGCGGGGAGATGTTGGGATATCATAGGTTGAGCTCAGTCACGGGGCGAAAAGGACCTCGTAATTAGCTGCGTGCTGCTGACAAGCTGTTAATCTGTATGCTACCTCTGAGCTTCAAGAACTTCATCAAGTATCTCCAAGTAGCTATGAACTGGTGCCTACAGAAGTAAACATTAGCATACTATGTTGGCTCTTTAAGTTTCATCCAACAAGCACGACAGCCCGTTTATCTAAACTGCTGGTTGACTGGCGCAGACACTTTCGAGGACATCCCCTCATGCTGACATCTCTAGCTGCTCCAGATTCATCGCTTGCTCCTTGGAAGCTGTTCTGGGAATCAAAACATTCACAGAAATGAATGAGCAAACTGCCCTTCTCCCTTCGAAGCATCGGCAAATCTCGCACAGGCACCCGCCTCGCAGTCAGGCTAGGATTTGCGGTCGGAAGATCTTTTCACTCATTGGAATCACTACATTCTTCGCATGTTACGTTCTCCTCCAGCGGTCACGGCGAGTCACTGTTCCAGATGTGATTGATCATGAATTTGGTGTAGGATTCGACCTCACCTCTCCCTATGGGTAAGGCATTTCCATTTACGAAGATTAGTACTACCTCTCACTAACGTCGTCGGTAGAACGGCTGCAATCAGCTATCCGAATGGGACAATCGTCAACGTTGCCAAAGTCGAGGCGTCCTCCTCTTATCAGAGAATGATGCGTCGACTGTCTCTTCCGTCATCAAGACATCTCCAGTAGGCGGTTTTCAAATTGTGAGAACAAGTTTCTGCTCAACGCTCACAAATGCTTCCAGCCCACCCTACAACTCTCTTGAGGACTCGTTCCGCGATATGCCTCGCCAGATAGCCCGCGAGGCACGCAAGGCCGCGGGGCTCCCAGCGTCTTCAGATGTTGGTGAGCTCGCTAGCCTCATTACAGCCCTGCGATCCTCGGTAGAGGAACACCTTGGTGGGCGTAAAATTGCGGGCGCGGTCGCGACTATTCCTAAAATGCCTGCGTTGTATCACGAAGACCTCCAGGATGCGTTTGAATATGCGGGGCTCATTCACGTCACAAGCTACCCATATTGGCACGAGGATTACTTTGCCGAGACCAGTGCTGTGTATGTTGGAAACGGGTTTGGCGCGTGCTCGGACTACAGAAATACCAGCGCTTGTGACCATGAGAAACGGCACCCTCCTCATCAACCACAGAATGAATATGTGCTCTCCGTGTCATATACTCGAGAAATGATAAGTTCAACGTGGGCATTGGCAGGCATGTGGTTTGGGCTGGCCAGCGGTGAAGGTGCTACGGTGGTCGATTTCAATCTCGGTTGGAGTCAACGACAGCAAAATCCCAATGAGGAGTACTACTGGGCGGAGGTCAGGGATGCCATTCTTCGACCAGTAGTGCTGGAAAACAGGTACATTCCAAGAAATTTGAGTAAGATACTCTTGCACGGTGACCATGCCTCGGAGGGAAAGTTCAAGGAGGTTTTCACTCAAGCTGCAGAGAGTGTGCTGCAGGACAAGACTGCTGTTTTTGCACAGGAGCCAGTGTACTCTGCTGCAAGAGGGGCAGCGGAGGCGGCAAAGCAGATCTATTGGAATTGGAATTGTACTGGACCTTCCTCCTAGGTAGTTCATCATTTCGATACTAGTTGGTAACTTGAACTTCAGTCAAGATCTGGTGAATTCATTGAACTTGATGTTGGAAGAAAAGAGTGATTTGATTGGCTGTGTGCAAGAGATGCCAAGATTGCCAAGCCAAATGCTTAAAAACACTTCAAACAACATTCAACTCGACTCTCCATCGTAGTTTTGTTGCTGCGATGCAAATACTCCCACAAGAACACATACTCTGTACTCTGTACAGAGAAGTACATAAGGAGCTGCTAGTACTAAATACTAGCTACTAGCGTCACCCCTTGTCATGCATGCCCTTTGGTCATCGCTGCTTGGTGTCTGGCACCAATGTTCCACCTAAAGCATTTGCATACTCGTACTCCATCGAAGCAATTTTTGGCAACCTCGACCTCTCCTATGCGATACACGCAGCCCATGGCTTTCGGCTGGAATGTCCAAATTGCCCAAATCAATATAATGGTTTCATCCAAAGGCACAATGCGTCTTGAGTTGTTTACCCAGCTCCTGTGCGCACCATCACCTCATGCCAATATCACAATTACAACCCGCGCCTGGATCCTCCAGTGTGGCATCCATCGGAGTTGTTTTTCAAAATGGCTTCATTCAGCTGCTCTATACCAATTTATTTGAAGCCTCCGCACTCGGTCAAATATATGCGACTCCGTGCGCTAGGAGTCAAAACCTCGGGAGAGTAATATCTCCTTGAGTCTCTTCTCTATTTGGCTGGCATGATTATGGGGCGGTTTATCCTCAAGGTTGACAGCCAGTGGAAGTTCAGGACTCCTGAGTCCGGGTCCTCATGCAGGTCATGGCGGAGTTGGAGGACGGACGAGACTGATTTTACTATTTAAGCAGAAGAGTTGTCCGTCCAGTGAAGCAGAATCAGCTCAAATCATCATCCAAACTCCTTTGCTTTGAATACATGACCAGGCGGCTATAAACATGGGGTATAAACGCTCATCCATCGTTATCGCTATTCTGTCACTTCCTCTCACTGCCTTCACGAATTCTGTTGATAAGAACGGAAGGGACCTTCCCTCATTCAGTATCGATAGTAGCAGCAGTGCAGCAATCCTTCCTAGAGCCGGCGCCTCCAGCTATCCGTATGGCAGTGCCTTGCCGAACGAATTCAAATGGAGAGGATGGGACCCAAACGATGAGGGTGACAAAATAGTTGCGGCAAAGATCCACGATGCTTTTAAAGAGTGGCAAGACTTTGCCAAAGAAGGTCTCCGCGTTGCTTCCAATCCAAATAGTGACACCTTTCGTCGATGGTTCGGGAAGCAGGACGACGATACCGAGATCAAGAATGTTTTCGCCAATATGTGGGACGATGGAAAAGGAACAGCAACCAGTAAAGTTGCGAAGATGGTATGTGATCGAAACGATTTCAAGCAGTTCTGCAAGCAAAGGACCGCCGCATACACACTACCAGATACCGGCGAGTTTCACATCTGCACTTACGGCTTGAACCGACCTTTGAACTCGGATATACGATGTGGAGACCTTGGCAACTCCTGCTCAAGCAAGATGCGGTCGCTGCCAATGACACTGCTACACGAAATGACGTGAGTCCGTGCACTACCTGTTTATTCCGCGATTTGGAGCTGACGGGGTTCATTTCACAGACACTTTAATGACATAGGGGCAGCCGCGTGAGTAACCAAGTCTCCCGGGAAAGAGTATCATTGACACAATATAGACGGGGCCAGATAGCAATCATCGACGAGAAATCGGGAGCATATGACTGCTTCCAGCTTGACCCCAGCGATAAGGGGGACAATGCTCAAAACTATGCGTGGCTGGCGGGCGTAGGTAACCCTTGGTCAATCTTGAGGGGAACGTTCTCTACGACCTAAGTAGGATAGCCTGCTCATTGAATCTGCCCTCTTACAGGAAGCCTACTGGTCAATGATTTGCAAAAAGACTTTCCAAGATCCTGCTGCTGGTACTTCGGAGGCAGAGCCAACAAAGTCCATGAAACAGGCACCAACAACCCATCCATCGCCTCCAAAAAAGAAGAAATGCTCCTTCCACCTGAAACTCTGGCGACAAGGGTTATTGCCAATATCACGGTATCCGCGAGTTCCTGTGTACAAGGCTGATATCCAAATCCACAATAGCAAAGGAAAAGAAATAGGTTTCCTGAGAGATGGAAATGCCAGCAAGGGGGTGGATATGGCGAGTCAACTGCCATACAAACTCATCGTCAAAACTACAAACATCTGGGGAGATTTGGAGCTCAAGTATGCAGATCAGATATGGACTCCCGAGGCCAAGGAAGGCATTCCCCGTTGTAATCTTGGTGATTGGAACGTGTATGACGGAGGTCGCAAGTAAGTATCCTTCTTTCTGATATCCATGGCAATGCAGAAGCTGACTTACCGGGCAGTGCTGATCGAGAAATGGACTGCTTCTTTACTTGTTGAGTAGTGATATCGACTGTTCAATTGCCAATATTTGCTGTGGTCCTGCGTTTCCTAGTACGTTCAGTTCAAAGTTGGGCTATGTTTCTTTTCACCTTTATCATAGCTAATTTTCTTTCTTTCTTTCTTTCTTTCTTTTTCTTTATTTTTTCTTTTTTCTTTTTTTAGCTTCTTGTTGAAATTCTTCTGTTTTTAACTTGAAATCAAGGCATTATACTAGTATTTCTCCCATCGTCGAAAACATAGCAGGCTTCTGTTTCGGTGCTTAGCAGGATGGAAGCATCTGCCAAGCTGCTCCAGCTGCTGCGAGGGTTCCTATTCTATCCGCGGTACAAGGCTTAGCTCTAAACTGCAAGGATATGTACATACACATACCTAGTAGCCATTGCCTGCTGCCTATATCCAGCACCAGTAGTACCTCAGGAATGTACAGTGCATCTTCTCTAGGTTAACTTGGTTGCCTTCGAGTTTCCTGTCGAGACTAAATGTCCATTCTTTTACGTCAACTTCACTTCATCCAACAAACCCTCGCCAACAGGACAGCCAAGGGCTACCAAGATCAGAGAGAATGGACTCTAGCCATGAGCAGCAGGCGCCCATGCAGGACGGATACAAAAACATCCAGCCACCTGTTTCCACCAGCCTGACCTCATCATCTCCCACCTGCTCTCTCATCGGCGACCCGCCTTTCTCCGTGACCACCACCTACGAATGCTACTCTACCCGTCCCATCCGGTGTCTAATCTACCTTCAGACCGACTTCTGCGGGGGGATTCGGATCCGCGACCCGACACGCAACAATCGACGCATCGGGCCCGAACCAACCATGATCCAAGACGAGTGGTGTCAGGATGAGCTCGAGCGCGAGGACTCGCGACTTGTTCGCTTGGCGCCCGGCGAGAAGGTTTCGACTTGTTATGAGTTTTGCGTAGGGCCCAAGTTGGACGGACTGAGGGGCTCGGATGTGAGGTTGATGGAGTCGGGGAATAGTTACCATGTTACGCTGTCGAAGAGGAAATGGAGGTGGATGTATGAGGATGAGGTTGCGGGAGAGGAGAGAGGGAGGATGGGCGAGAGTGACTGGAGGAAGATGTTATGGGATAGGGAGCCTGTGGAATGGGCAGTTGACTGTACCGTGACTTTCAGAGCTGAATAGTAGCTGAGAGACAGATACTACTAGTATTGTGAAGAGCCCAACCGGCCAGAATCCTGAATCCGGCCAACTTGTTAACCGCTAGTTAGTCTAGCAGTGGCAGGCCTTAGACTGTATGTACATACAAAGTGGGTTTATACGTGGGCTTATAGACCAGCGGAACCGAACCGAGACTCAGTTCTCGTCTTGTTTTACACCAACTTAGAACATTAACTAGCTTTGGCATCGCGGTGGATGAACGTCGTCGTCAGCTCTTTGGGTCCTGTTTGAGGCGCAGGTGAAACATTCTAGACGGGTTTATCGTCCTTTTCTCAACCTACACGTAGCAGATTCGCGTGTTTCTACTATCATAGTATAAAACTGTCCTGCTCTCTTTGGTGAGTCGTCCGCCTACTTGACGTACCTGGAACAACGGGCTGATCACGGGTAGCAGCAGCTCAAGGGCAGATTTCTAGAACATCTCAGAGCTCTAAAGTCGCCTTCCAGAGCGATACGTTAAGAGTCAATTGGGAGTCCCTGGGATGGCACCACCCTCTGCGCAAGCCAGGGGAATAGTGGTCTTCTCTGGAGGCAGCGCGGCGAACAATCTCGTGGACGTGTTCAATGCCGTTCATCGAAACAAGGATTGCCCGCTGAGCTACATTATTCCCATCAGTGACAACGGTGGCTCCTCCTCCGAACTTATCAGGGTGTTTGGCGGCCCTGGCATTGGAGATGTTCGAAGTAAGTGGATACTATGCTTGACAGCCATCGTGCGCAACTAGAATTGACCAAGTCGGCCAGGTAGACTTGTTCGACTCATCCCTGATTGTCAATCAAACCAAGAGCTAGCCGGCATCAAAGCTTTCTTCAACTACAGATTGCCACCTGCAGCTGATGCAGCACACGATGAGTGGTATTCAATTGTCGAGGGGACATCTTCTCTGTGGAGTGCTATCACTCCTGCGAAGAAGGAGCTCATCCGCTCGTTTCTGAATCATCTCAACCTCGAAATCTTGAAGCGAGCACGCCCGCCGTCTTCAACGTTTGATTTTACGTCTGCTAGTGTTGGCAATCTCTTCCTGACAGGTGCACGGCTTTTCAGCGGTAGTTTTGAAAGTGCGATATACCTTCTGGGAAGTATTTGTTCTGTGCCGCTGGACAGTGTTCGAGTGATACCCGCGATCAATTCCAACTTCTCGCATCATATATCGGCTTCGCTTGCCGACGGTACTGTTATAGTCGGCCAGAACAGCATCTCTCATCCTAGCGAGTCAACGGCGCTACAGCCAATCCGACGCCGCCCAAGTCTTCTCTTGGCCGATGGGGAGGATATGAGCTCCGGATCTGATGATCTGCCCTATGAAGAAAGCCATTTACCTGGTTCCCTACCAACCCTACGCAACAAAAACATTACTTTCAGCAAATCGACCGTCGAAGATCTACCGAGCCGTATCTCGCGCGTCTGGTACATCAACCCTTACGGCCAAGAGATCCGTCCGCCCGCGAACCCCCGCGTTCTGGAGGCAATCCGCTCCTCCCAAGCCATAATATACAGCATCGGCTCGCTCTACACCTCCATAGTCCCATCATTAATCCTCCGCGGCGTCGGGCAAGCCCTCTCGACCTGCCCAGCCCGCCACAAGATCCTCATCCTCAACGGCTCTCTCGACCGCGAAACAGGACCGTCAACCCACCCCTTCACAGCTTCGGACTTTGTAGAAGCAATCGCGCGCGCAGGAGAAGACTCCCGCGGCCGACTCAGCCACCATGCGCAGAAGTTAAACGGCACCGTGGGAATCCCCGAGTCTCACGCTCCTGTTGAGTTGGCGGCTCCGCCCCGCATCGCACTTCCCTACACGGCATACGTGACACATATCATTCACCTTGAAGGGCCGGGGACTCCGCGTGTCGACCGCGAACGTTTGTCGGAGATGGGAATCGAGTGCCTCAGGCTGTATGGGCGGAAAGTGGAGGGTCAGTCTGGCGAGGCGTTGGGCATGAGATACGACTCCACAGCATTGATACAAGCACTGGAAATGGTGCTGGGAAAGAAGGGCGATGCCATGGTGAGAGGCAATTTAGGGGAGAAAAGTAGGCGGAATACAATGGAAAGTATGACTGGAAGGTAGAAGGGCACTATATTTGTGTGGTCTGAGAGCACCCCGATTTAATCTAGTGCCCGGGGTACCATGTGATGGACGATACTCGATATGATATACGGAGTACCAGCGATCGTACAGAATCTAGTCGCCATTTCTGTCACCATCATGGGTTAAAAGCAAGTCAACCATGGTATCTTTAAATATCAACCAACTCCCCATAAACGCCAAAAAAAGCCATGGTGCCACCCACCACCCAAACCCGCCATTGAACCTGGGAGTATCGCTTCTTGAGTATTTCATCAAGGCAGAGACAAAGCACGACCGAAACAACAGCTCAGATTTAAATATCCGTTCATTGCTTCTTTTTTGTAATCAGCTTAAGCTGCATTGGAATAAGATTTCGACGAGGGCCAGGGGTGTCGGCTCTGGAAAGGACCCTGCGGCAAACTGGGCAATTTCCGCGGGGCGTTTTACCGCTTTCATGTGTGCGTCTCTCTTCACCGAAGCGGAGGGTGTCAATGATGCATTTGTGACAAAAGAGATGACCTGAAACCGTTAAAAGGTTTAGTTGGAACGCACCAAAGCGTGAATGTGGCGGATATGACTTACCGCAAATAGTGACTGTAGCATCGACAGGGGTGTCCATACATACTGGACATTTGTAAGACGTCAAAGCGGATCTACCAGTATCGTCCGTTGCCGAGTGCTGAGCCTTGATCGCATCTTCCTGCTGTTTGGACAATGCCTGGGCGAGTCCGGCAGGACCGTTGACTTCAGTTAGGTCTATCGCCTCAATATTAGGCGCTTCAGCCACTAGCTCTTCATACAGAGAAGGTTGGATATTGGACGAAAACGTGGAAGGCCCCGCAGCCGCACCGTTATTCAATCGCCGTCTTTTCGAATCGTGAGAATCGCCCGAAATGTGGAATGGAGGGGGATTGGGTGGGGGATTATAACGATCGGTGCCAGTCTGAGGTTCACCTCGGCGGTTAGATGGGGAGGAGGTCAGATCGACAAAGGAATTTTGAGACATATTCTTAGAGGCTAAGTGCTTGGACAGGAGTAACGCTCTGAGCGGGGAGAACTCTGGGACAGAGGTAAATTTCCCTTTAAACCAAGTTCGAGATGTGTCGGTTGACTGAGAATGTCACCGTGGGAAAGATGCTGTAGTGAGAGTCAGTGGAGAAGGACAGGAAGAGAGAATATCGCTCTCTCAGTGGAAGTATCCCTTGGCCACCAGTTGTAGTGTTAAAGTTGGTGGTCTAAGCCAGATTTCCTTGATATCCTCAGAAGCCAGAAAAAATAAAACAACAACAGAGGTAGTCAAAAGCAATGAGCTTTACATTATATTGAAACCAAGACTGGCTTGATTTGTGTCTCTTTCTCAGCTGAATGGAGATGAGATTCACAAGCAGTGCAGTTGGCCTGGCACGTGATACTGAAGGTGCTTAGTCAGGCTCCCTTATCTGTTCCTTATCGATAAGATAAAGCTCAAAGAACACTAGTCTATTATTGGACTAGCATTGTTTAAGCTTTTCACGTGACTGGCCTTATCAGATCTCCTTTCGGCTCAACAATCATTCGTCTTGAACTGCTGCACTGGGCACATTAAGTACTAACTCAACGATCCACATGGTTTAGTACTTAAGCAAGAATGCTGGTACAATTTGCCAGCACTTCCGGGGGTTTGCTAAGGGCCTCATCATGTCGGACACCCCCCCTGGTCTTCAGTGCTCGTCCCGTGCCGCGATTACTCCTCCGATATCTTTCTGCACAAGCCTCAGATGACGTCGCCCGCACACCGAAGAGGACCACCCTTGCAGGTAAGCATTGCTATGCAGTCGCACAGGATGCTCCCATATGCTAAAGCTATTTCTAGTACCGTCAACTGCGCGGTTCAATGAGATCGGTGTCCAGCAGCTAAGCAGTCATGTTCATTCTCAAATATTCCTCAGACCGCCGACGCCACCCGACCCGCAATTAGTTGCGCTCTCAAAGGACCATCTCTCTCGACATGACCTGCTCGGAAAGGCCCAAGATGGGTCTCATCCGATCGCTTTCGACCTGCCTCGTCTCCAAGGCGAGACGCTTGACGAGCACTTTTACAAACTTGGAATGGATGCCTCTGCGCCGTATCTGGATTACGCTAAACGGTATGCGACAATCCACCTGCCGCCCGCGCCACGGAAATGGGTTAGAAGGAGCGGATGGACGAAATATAATGCCGACGGCACTACTGAACAAGTGCATGCGCCCAATGAGACGATGTTGACCTTCGACACGGAAGTTATGTGGAAGCAAAGCGCCTTTGCCGTCATGGCATGCGCTGCTAGCCCAACAGCCTGGTATTCCTGGCTTTCGCCATGGCTTCTGGGGGAATCGGAGAACCCGCAACATCTGGTGCCCTTGGGCGATCCTTCTCACTCCCGAATAATCGTTGGCCATAACATCGGTTACGATAGGGCTCGAATACTGGAAGAATACAGCTTAAAGCAATCACGCAACTTTTTCCTCGATACGATGTCCCTCCATGTGGCGGTCAACGGAATGTGCTCACAGCAAAGGCCAACCTGGTTGCGGCATAAAAAGAATCGCGATTTAAGGGACAAGATGGCCCGACAGGCGGATTCCGTTGAGCTTGCTCAGTTGCTAGAAAACAAAGCATTAAGCGAGGAAGAAGAGGAATTGTGGGTTGGGAGGAGCTCTATTAACTCCTTACGCGACGTTGCGAAGTTTCATTGCAATATTACCATTGATAAAGCCCAGCGAGACCATTTTGGTGAGCTTGACAGAGAAGGTATCCGGCAGAGGCTTGATGAGCTTTTGGACTACTGTGCAGCCGACGTCTCAATTACACACCGCGTATACCGTCAAGTATTTCCAAACTTCCTTCAGACTTGTCCACACCCAATCAGTTTTGGGGCATTACGACATCTCTCTACCGTCATCTTGCCAGTGAACGAGACCTGGGCGCAGTACATCAAAAGCGCCGAAGAGACTTACAATCGCAGATTGAGCGATGTTCAGAAGAGGCTGGAAGAGCTGTGTCAGGGAGCTGTCGAAGTGAAAGATAAACCCGAAATTTACACTAACGACCCCTGGTTGCGGCAACTCGATTGGTCTGGCCAGGAAATCAAGATGGTTAAGGGAAAGAAAAAAGGTGATCCTCCGCGCCCAGCTGCACGACAGAAGAAACCTGGTATGCCGAAATGGTATAAGGATCTATTTCCAAAAGCCAACGCTCCCATGAGCTTAAGTGTGCGGACTCGAATCGCACCGCTTCTTCTGAAACTTGCATGGGATGGATACCCCCTCGTGTGGTCAGACAAGTATGGGTGGACTTTTCAAGTCCCAAAAGCTGATGTCCATAAATATCAACATCAAGCAGTCGTGCTGTGCGATATGGCAGAAGAAAAGATTGAAGCGCTCCAGAATGACCGGGACCATGTCTATTATAAGCTGCCCCACAAAGACGGCCCCGATGCTCGCTGTGTAAGCCCAATGGCAAAAGGGTATCTGCAATATTTTGAAGGTGGAAAATTATCTTCGCAATTCGAGTTGGCAAAGGAGGCATTGGAGATGAATGCTTCCTGCTCATACTGGATTAGTGCGAGAGATCGAATCATGACACAAATCGTTGTCTACGAGAAGGATGTGCCCAAACCAACGGTTAAGGAAGAATCGCAGGATTCATCCTCGAATTTGGGCTTTATACTACCCCAAATTATCCCGATGGGAACGATCACTCGAAGAGCTGTCGAAAACACTTGGTTAACTGCGAGCAACGCGAAAGCTAACCGAGTTGGCTCAGAACTGAAGGCCATGGTCAAAGCTCCGCCTGGCTACGTCTTTGTTGGTGCAGATGTGGACTCTGAAGAACTTTGGATTGCTAGTCTTGTAGGCGACGCCCAATTTCAAATACATGGTGGGAATGCGATTGGCTTCATGACTCTAGAGGGTACCAAAGCCGCCGGCACTGACCTGCACTCAAAAACTGCGAAGATCCTGGGAATATCCAGAAATAATGCCAAGGTCTTTAACTATGGTCGAATATATGGAGCTGGACTTAAATTTGCAGCCACTCTCCTCCGTCAATTCAATCCTTCGGTCTCGGAAGAGGAGACGAAGGTGATCGCAGCCAATCTATACAAGGAAACAAAGGGCAGGCGAACGTTGCGTAAGACGATTAGTGACGCGCCGTTCTGGAGAGGGGGAACTGAGTCCTTCGTTTTTAACAAGCTTGAAGAGTTTGCGGAACAGGAGAGGCCTAGAACTCCAGTGCTGGGTGCTGGAATTACGGAGGCGCTTATGCGACGCTTCATTAATAAGGGAAGTTTTATGACTTCTCGCATCAACTGGGCAATCCAGTCGTCAGGCGTCGATTACCTGCATTTGCTCATTGTCTCCATGGACTTTCTCGTTCGCCGCTATAACTTGGATGCCCGTCTTGCGATCAGCGTTCACGACGAAATCAGGTATCTTGTCAAGGAGGAAGATAAATACAGAGCTGCGATGGCTTTGCAAGTTGCGAATGTCTGGACGCGGGCCATGTTCTCCCAGCAAATGGGAATTGACGACTTGCCACAGTCGTGCGCATACTTCTCAGCTGTGGACATAGACCACGTGCTCAGAAAGGAAGTTGATATGGATTGTGTGACTCCTTCACACCCGCACAAGATCCCACCAGGTGAAAGTGTTGATATCGACCAGCTCCTCGGAAAAGGCGATCAAGCATTTCTAGATCCAGCCATCAAACCAGTTATTACTCCTACTCCCGAGAAATACCCATACACACCCCGGAAACCGGTAATGTCGTCGCTAGAAAGCTCTGGAGATACTGCTTATATAAAAGCGCAGATCGTCAGTGACGATAAAGAGTTACGGGAAATAATCAAGGGAGTGATGAAGGCTGAATCATCTTCATCCAAATCAGCGAAGGCTCCCTCACCATCCACCAGGCAGCGGAAAAGCGCGACAAAAATACCTGCTCATGCTGAACCTCAACGTGCGGTCCTCATGGAGGTGGAACCTAAACTTCTCAACGGCTTCAAAGGGCTGGGCGGCGTTGCAGCATCGCAGTTTTCAGCCAACCGTTATGGATGGAAGCCCAGAACACCGCCTCGTCTATAATAGGGCGTGTACTTACCCAAGTCACCTATCTTTCTTATGTTTAATCCGTTATACGTTTAATGCTCTGGAGTGCCATCTTTGATGGGTCCGGCCGCTTCTTCCTTCATGTTTTCGCTATCGTTTCGGACAGGCAGCACGCCTGGCTACTCAGAAGTTCTTAATGGTGCTATTACTAGTCTTTCGATTGTTTGAGCGTTGGCGCACCGTCGAGGCTGCATGTGGTGATCTCAACATGGCGTAGGTACGATGACAGCAGGTGGATGGTTTGATATCTCCAATATTCTATGCACATATGTATATACTGTTTGACGGCTGAAGTTCTGCGAGCTCAGCCCGGACCAATGTATTATTAGATGATTTACCTGTTTGATGAAGCAGTCATATAAGCGTTCATGAGTTGCGTGCAGTACACTTGATGATCTCTGCAATTTGTCCAGAGGGATCAACAGTGATATCACTTCTCGACCCTGGCTCCCAGCGTCACTGTCCACCGGCGCTCAAGACTTGTAACCCGGTCCAATTGACATGCGGCACTCTTGTTATTTCTGGATTCTGTGAGATCAATTCAGTATTACGGTATTACATCCAGGCCCCGGAACTGCGACCCAACGGATCACCCTTTTTCTGTGGAGCGAAGTAGAGCTTGGATACGGGAAAGTCCCTTCAGGGGCAATTTCCTCGTCGGACTTGCTAGAAGGCCCGTCACACAAACTCGACAGGATCGGAATCTCGTCTCCGGTATAACTAAGGATGGATTCCTGACTCCATGACCTCAAGATCCCAGCGTGCAGGCCTCGGTGTGACGTTGCAACTCGCTCTGGCAGCTCCAGGCCCCACACCTGCACCTCGGAGAGTCAGTTCATGACGAACCCTCGTTCGCAACAATGAGCGTCACAGTCCACGACTATGCCCACTCCTCTGAAAATAGCAGTATCTCCCTCCCCGACATCGAGGCGCAGGTGACTCCAACGCCGTCAAAGCGACACCGTATGCTATCGTCTTCCTCCGGTCACGATGCCCAAGATCCAAATGGCTTCACCACCGCCGAGCCTGGCTCGATAAAAAGGCGCACCAGACGCTCGAACACAGCACAATCATATTATCCCGATGGCGCGCATGGCCAGCCGGGCTGGCGCCCTGGAGAAGAACCAGGCCTGGATCCATCCGAACCGATCCCTCCTCCCAATCGCGTGCTTGGAGCATCATTATTGCCCGAATCGATAAACAAGAAATGTGACATTACGGTGGTGGATTTCTCACACGACGATATACGAATTTATCAATTGGATAACGATACGCTTCAGGTTTTTCTGGAGAAGGACAGAGAACCCTGGGTTGTTTGCCGGTGGATCAATGTCAACGGGTTGAGCTGGGATGTTGTTAGATTGCTTGCTACGCACAAACGGCTTCACAAGCTTGCGATTGAAGATCTAATGCATTCCATTGATCGCACGAAGGCTGATTGGTATTCGGATCATACGTTTGTTTTGCTGGAAATGCAGAAGTTGATCAAGCTAAGGTCCTTTGACACCAGTGAAGAATCGGAGGCTGGAAGCGACATGGAAGATGGAGCGCCCAATAAACCGGTATCGCGCGTCGCGGCACCTGGCCAAAATATGAATAAACGGGGCACCATGGGCGGTGTGATAAAGGATGCGCTCATAGATTTGCTCACTCCCACATTCGAGAAAAAACGCCTCAGGCAGCATGGGAGTAAAACGGGTATGCAGCCGCGCGCCATCCGCACGCTGCAACGGTTTAGAGGCGGCCCGAATGAAGACAGGATTGAATTCATGGAGCGGCATGCCGTTCTTGCGTCCAGGGGACTGGGAGTTGCCATCGAGCAAGTATCGATTTTTCTTCACGCAGACAACACGGTGACGTCCTTTTTTGAAGCGAGCGGTGACGATATCGAGGCACCTATTGTTCAGCGTCTACAGTCTCCAGGAACGACTCTCCGTGAATCCTGCGATGCCAGCATGATCCTACAGGCAATAATCGACGCTATTGCCGATCTCGCCATTCCCGTCACAAGGGCGTACCAGGACGTCATCGGAGAACTAGAATTGGAAGTTTTGACAGATCCAGACATCCACCAGTCCACGACTCTCTATATTCTCACTTCGGAGATATCCGTGCTACGAAACGCCATACAGCCTATGATTAGCGTGATCAATTCTTTGCGTGACCATAGTTCTTCTGGGTTGGATATGAAAAAGGCTTCATCTGCCACATGTTTCCTTCAGCCGGGCGGACGACCGTCAAGCAGAAATTCTATGCACCCCGATGCAGAGGGTGTGAGGATGGCATCAACAGTGGCCATAAGTCCGATGTGTCAGACCTATCTGGGAGACGTCTTGGATCATTGTATTACTATCACGGAGCAATATGATCAGATGCGGCGTTTGGCGGATAACATGATTGAATTGATTTTTAATACCATTGGTAGGTGGAATCTGGCCCATGCATCTGGTCTAATTGAATCTGACTTGCAAATACGTTTGTAGGCGCTTATCAAAATGAAAGCATGAAACAGTTGACCCTGGTGACATGCATGTTTCTCCCCTTGACGTTTCTTACAGTAAGTCCACTTGCATTTCTTGCTACTAGGAAAGGCAGTCTAACAGGTCATTGTTAGGGTTATTTTGGCATGAACTTCCCTAGGTTTTCTGGTGTTAACGACCATAGCGATGCGTAAGTTCCCAAAATTGTATCTGTGACAGAGCTCGGATAGTGATGATACGCGCCTAGGTTTTTTTGGATAATTGCAGTGCCCTTTGTCTTTGCTACTATGCTTTTCTTAATGTGAGTCTTACCGTGGTCTTTTCCATAGTCATGACATTCCGTATTGGGAGCTTTAATACTAACTGTTGCAATAGGCGCGAAATGATAAAGCGTTGGTTGCTGAGACTGGCGCAGAAACGGTTGATCTGGAGTTCAAGGCGGCGGCGGAAGGATCGATAATAAAATACTCGGGCCCCCTTTGTTAGCATTAGCAATAGAAATATTATTGATAAACGAGAATATAGGATTATGGTCCTTGGAGTATGTATTTTGATTTTACGTCGGCTGTTTTCGGCCGAGGCTTATGTGCACATCATGCGATAGGGGACTCGGTACTAGTGTCTTAGATCGTTCAACTCAGAACGTCTTCCGCTGGAAAGCCCAATATGCTTTCCAAGGCAGCGTCCAGTCTGTTGAGAGAAGTTCCGGTTTGAATATGTCAAAGTCAACGGTTTGTAGCTTATCTAGCCAAATATTCGTGGGCACTGCAGGCATTAGGACTCCGAATCCGCGCTCAACGTCTTGAAGCTGCATCGATGTTTTGGAATCGGCATTTTCTAGCTCGCGTTCATGATACTCATGTCCTTCCTCCCCTTCGTGTTCGAACGCATGACCCACATCCTTGCCTGCACGCAAGTTCTTCAGCATTTGCCGCGCAGTGACCAGGTGGTCGCTCGCTCGCGTTGCTACCGTGAAAACGGCGTCACGGAGCCCTGGAGCGTCCGCGCCATGCCGGAAAATATCTTCCTCTTTTAGCCCTGCCTGGGCCATTATATCGAGTGGGAGAGTTATATGGCCCTGGCGCACTCCCCCTCCGGCGCCGCCCAACGGGTCTTGGTTGGAATGATGCTTTGGTGGGGGAGGAAATGCAACCAAGGGCAAACCCCGAAGCACAGACGCTATTCCGGCGGCCTTGCCAATGTGGGATGCCAAATGATCAGCTGTCACGGATGTGAGCGGGAGGGCGCTGAGCGTCAGGTACAAAAGCGTGGAATAAGTATTTTCGGCGTAGTGCTCGAGGGCTTCGATGTTGGCGTATGGTGTATTCAGCAATGGCTGTTCGCGTGCATTTATCAACCGCGTTAACCATCCCTTGCTTATCCGTGCTTTTCCTTTCGTCCGAGTGTCGAGATCAGAAAGTGCGTACGCGAGCAGAATTGCTATAGGCTCTTTTGGCGGAGTTCCCGCAAGCGTCTTTGAAATAGTGTCCCGCCAAAACTGAAGGCGCATAAGGCCAATTGTGGGATTGGATGTGCTGTCGGGTATGAGAGATAATGAGACATTGAGGGCGCGGAGAGCAAGGTAAAAGTTTAGAGTATGTCGAGGAATGAAAGTACTGAGTGTATAAGATGGCCGGTCATATTTCCTGCCACATCCGAGCCCATTAGTCTAAAAGTGTTATGAAAAACGCGCTTGGGGAAAGAGGCTACGCACTGGAGAAGGTCAACGCAATATTTTCGCGCTGATTCAAATTCCACTTTAGAGCTGTTTGCATAAGAGCTTAATGGCAGGCCTGAAGAGAATTGCCTGCTCCATTGTGGCTTTATCAAACGTGCCATCGAGGCGATTCGACTGCTCTGGAGCATACACCGGAGGCAGGTTGTCTCTGCTTGAAAAGCCATTTTCCAGGTAAATATTTGTCTGAAGAGCCATCCAGATAGCCGCGTAATACTTCTAGAGTTTCCAGAACTCAAAAAGCTCGCACCAGCGAAACCGAACAGTCAATGGCACACTGCTCACGTTTGGCGGTTAGAAAGATTCCAAGATAGAAGACCGGGGCGCGGAGGAAAAGTTATTCCGGCTTGTTCCCCCGGCTCCCGGAATCTAGTTTCTCCGATAGCGCGTGCAATCGCGTCTTTCCAATTAAAGTGCATCGACGAGCTCAAGATGACAGCGGGATTCGCATTCGTCTATGTTTGAGAATGGAACTTACAGATATAGAACAACGCCCAGCTAAGAAGAGGCGATTCTTTTTTGACGATGAACCGGAGAGCTCGCAGGATGGGAATCAGCATATTACAGAGAAGACTGACGCGCCCTCGCGTCCTGAAAGCCCCAGCGAACCATTGCTGACCACAAGCCCCTCTGGCGTTCAAGTCGCCGCTCATTCTACATCTACTCCCGATGGAGAGGTTATTTCCAAAGTTGAGAGTGACTTCGATCTCCAGTTCTTCACAAGCGTGGTTGGAAATGACCTCCTTGGAAGCACCATCCAGAAGGTGCGAGATATGGCAGGGGATAACATGGAGAGGGCTATCAACATATATTTTGACGGATCTTGGAAAGAGAAAGATATACATCTTGCGGACAGATTCGTGCCGGGTTCATCGCCCTCCATTCTTCAGTCCGAGTCTGAACCGTCGGCTTCGCCGAAGCCGAATCCCGATTCCAACCATTCTCTCGATGAAGTTATCCTCACAGAAGATCCTGAAACGCGTTATATAGGCGCCTTTGGGGTTGGTGGCTGGGCTACTCGTTCTGGGTTGAATTTAATAAACCACGGAGAGAGCGTTCGCATCGAACGGACGAAACCGCAACCCTCCTTCAAACCAGGCAGAGGTGGGCGAGGGGCATCACGAGCAACGAATCAAAGGGCGGATGTTATAACCAGATTTACCAACTCCCGTGGCGATGAAATTGGTCGACTCCCTCGGGAGACTGCGGAATGGGTTTCTACTCTAATCGACCAGAAGATTTGCAGTTTCGCCGCCGTTTGCGTGTACGCGCCGGATCGAATTCGGGTCAACGATACTATATACCTCCAAGTAAAGTGCTTTTTACTGAAAAGTTCCTTTCGAAAAGCGACTTTTTCCTCCGGCGACGATGACGCCCCTCGGCTGTTTGAACAACAAGAAACCGCGGAAGAAAAAGCCCTCCGTCTGCGTCAAGTAGCGCTTGTAACCCTTTTTGATGAGATCAATTTGAAGCCTACCTCGGTTAACGAAATGACTGCCCGACATAAAAAAGAAGGGCTGCTCCGAGCCGCTGAAATGGCTGAACAACACGGGATCAGAGGCATGCCCCCCTCAACACAGAATAAAGAGGAATCTTCAGACACCGAGGAAGGAGATCAGCTAGATCAAGACCAACTCGATACGTTGTATCAAAAAGCCCAGCGATTCGATTTCAGCATGCCAGAGGGGACTCCCGGAGAGGATTTTGCTATGGACCTCCGGAAATACCAGAAACAGGCCCTGCATTGGATGTTAGGAAAAGAGAAGGATATGAAATCGAATAGGGAGACCTCGATGCATCCACTCTGGGAAGAATATACTTGGCCTGTAAAGGATGTTGACGACAAACCACTTCCACGTATTCTGAATAGAGACAAATTCTATGTCAATCCTTATTCAGGGGAACTCAGTCTGGACTTCCCCGTCCAAGAGCAGCATTGTCTTGGGGGAATACTTGCAGATGAAATGGGTCTTGGGAAGACAATCGAGGTCATGAGCTTGATCCATTCTCATAAGGCACATGCCGCCGGCCCGAGCATTCCTTGCGATCCTACCCCTGTGGATGCTTTGTCGGTACTCGCAAAGGGATCACCTCCAACAGTAGCAGCTCCCTATACAACTCTTGTCGTTGCGCCAACATCTCTGCTCTCTCAATGGGAGAGTGAGTCGATGAAGGCATCAGAGCCAGGATCAATGAAAGTTCTTGTTTACCATGGAAGTGACAAATTGGTCGATCTCAGATCATTGTGCTCTTTTGCCAACCCAGGAGGCCCTCTGAATCTCATCATCACAAGCTACGGCGTCGTGCGTTCGGAATATTTTCAGATCGCTAATAACAAGCGTAGCGCCCTCGCGCAGACCGGACTATACTCCATTGAGTTTTTCCGACTTGTTCTTGACGAAGCGCATTATATCAAGAATCGTGCCTCCAAGACATCGCGAGCATGCTGTGAACTCAAGGCCGTCCATAGATGGGCACTAACCGGCACGCCTATTGTTAACCGGCTAGAGGATCTCTTTAGTCTTGTACGGTTTCTCAAGGTTGAGCCGTGGTGCAATTTTTCTTTCTGGAGGACATTCATTACCATTCCATTTGAGTCCAAGGATTATGTCCGGGCACTCAACGTCGTGCAGACGGTGCTTGAGCCCTTAGTCCTTCGACGGACAAAAACCATGAAAACACCCGACGGCGAGCCTTTAGTGCCACTACCCGCAAGGTCAATCACCATCGAGCATGTTGAGCTCTCTGACCAAGAGAGGGATATCTACGAAATCATTTTCAGCCGAGCAAAACGTACTTTTAATGATAATATTGCAGCTGGTACGCTATTGAAGTCTTATACCACGATTTTCGCACAACTACTTCGTTTACGCCAGACATGCTGTCATCCGATTCTCACCAGGAACCAAAACATTGTTGCAGAAGAGGAAGATGCCGCAATTGCTGCAGAGGATACGAATATTCTGAAAGATGACATGGACCTTCAGGAGTTGATTGATCAGTTCACCGCCTCTACCAGCTCTGCCGGAAATGAAGAACCTCAAGACCCAACGGCAAAGTTCACTAGGCATGCTTTGAAGCAAATCCAAACAGAATCAAGTGGTGAATGTCCTATTTGTGCCGAAGAGCCAATGATTGACCCTGCCGTTACCCGTTGCTGGCATAGTGCCTGCAAAAAGTGTTTGGAGACTTATATACAACATCAGGCCGATAAAGGGGAAACCCCTCGATGCTTCTCTTGTCGTGAATCCTTGAGTATCCGAGATATATTTGAAGTAATCCGTCACAAATCGCTCATGGGGATTACAGACATTGACGAGCTCTACGACAGCTCTCCGCCAAACTCATCTCCAGTACCGCGCATTTCTCTTCGACGGGTACATCCTCTCTCGCCTTCTGCCCGCACCTCAGCAAAAATCCATTCCCTAATTCTACACCTTTCAAGTTTACCGAAGAATACCAAAGCAGTTGTTTTCTCCCAGTTTACATCGTTTTTGGATTTGATCGGTGCACAGCTGACACGCGAGGGCATCGAACATCTTCGGTTTGATGGATCCATGCAGCAAAAGGCCAGGAAAGCTGTTCTTGCTCAATTCAATAATACTTCAGATGTCTTTTCCGATCCTGAAGAAGATGAAGATGATACTCCTATTTTTGAATCCACTCGTGGTCATAAATCCAATCAGAAGCCTGGGGCGGCCCAGCCCACCGCGAACGTTCTCTTAATCAGTCTTCGTGCCGGAGGCGTAGGTCTCAACCTTACTGCCGCAAACCATGTATATATGATGGATCCTTGGTGGAGTTTTGCTGTTGAAGCGCAGGCCATCGACCGCGTACACAGAATGGGTCAACTAAAAGACGTCAAGGTGACAAGATTCGTGGTGAAAAATAGCATTGAGGAGAGGATGCTAAGAGTTCAGGAGAGAAAAATGATGATTGCGGGATCATTGGGGCTAAGAGTTGGAGATGCCAGTGAAGAAGAAAGAAGAAAAGAGAGAATTGAGGAGTTGAAGTTGCTTTTTGAGTAGAAGCTGGGCTTTCTTGAAGCTCCGTGATTCAGATGCATTTGGATACGAGTTGCTAGAAACTCTGTCAATACTTTTGAATTCCAAAACAACTTCCCTACTTACTGCCTACTAGACTCTGTTCCTCTGTCAAACTGCGCTTCTCTCTTGGAATGCTTCGGCTAGCCTCTTGAGCGAGCAAATGAGTCAAGTTGCCCGAACACCCCAACGCACTCGGATCCAGGACTCGTAAAGATTCTCCCGCAAAGAATTGAGTAGCGGCTCTAATCAATAGCTAGTTTGAGTGATGTAACACTGCAACACTGCATATATATTCGGTAGGTCATCAAATTCCATTATATAACTACATCAGCGTAAAATACAGTACATATTCAAGGAAACTGTGGTATGTGCAATGTACAATTGACATACGCATTTCCACTAACTGTCACGAGGCCTGCGGATATGCAACTTCTCTTTTGTCTTCGTCAAAGTGATCCCAGCTTTGTGGCTCCCTGTCCAAAGCCCGCCCGTACCTTGGCCAGATTTTTCCGCCTCGTGCTTACCACCTTTGACAGGCGCAGCGTTCGGATCTCTTTTCTGCTGCTCTTCAAGAAGACCTATTTCCGGATGGTTAGCAAATTTCTAGATACATTTTTCGGTATCCGAATATAGAGATAGACATACGATCAGCCTCCTTCCCTGCCCCGGGCTCTGAGGCATCGAAGTTCCCCCCTTCCGCTGCGAAGCCGGTGCTCCGAACGATGTTTTCTTCTCCTGGCTGATGTGCCGCTTCCGGGCCTTTCGGAGTCTCTGTTTTGGTTTGCTCATGGCTTGTATCAGTCGATGGACCCTTAGTCGACTGGCCGGTAGCAATTTGACCTGGATGATGGTCTCCGGAATCCAAGTTACGGTTTGAAGTGCTTTGTGTCATAGGACTCTCGGTGTCGTGGGACTTTGGCCGGTCATGCTGTTTTCCAGGCGCATCACCCTGCATCGGCTGGTTATGGTATGCTTCTGTAAACTCGGGCCCTGTGGCTCTGTGCTGGCGGCCGGAGCTTTCTAGCTTAGAGGACGGGGAGGTGGATAACTGTGCGACAGGCGGATATTCCGGCATGGTTGACCCTGCTGGCTCGGTAGGACCCGCACCCGGAGAATCGGATGGTGCAGTTCGGAATTGCTCTAGCCCGCCGAGACTAGAAGTCGCATTGCCAGGGGTCACGGCCCCAACTGGCTGGATGCTACCACTCCCTTTGATGGGGGAGGTCTCATGTGCACCTTCTACCTTCGAAAGTCCTGAAGGTTTGGTTCCAGACGAAGTAACGCCTGATGATTCAGGAATACCATACGAGGAACCACTAAGGCTAGAAGTGGCCGCACCAGGAAGGGTTGCTCCAACCGGCACGGTGCTACCTCCAGAAATGCCTGTATGACGACCAGTTACTCCACCAGACGAACCCCCCACAGGGTTGTGGCTTTCATGCTTTGTTTGGGTCATAGGACCGGAAGCTGCAACAAGAAAATCACATTAGTCTTTGTCCGTTTATCTCTTTAAAAGCATAAGTCTCCTGCTCCCAATGCTACTTTTGAGTGACAGAATTTACCAAAAAAAGCCCTCATCAAGACTTCATCGACAAGAACAAACTTGACGACCACCACCAGAGGCATAAAGGAGAATTAAGAAAGTCAACGCATACGTGACACATTGCCCGCATCATACGGGTCCGAGGGGGTTCCCTTCCCTTGAACTCCAGAGATTGGTTCGTCGCCAGTAACATTACCCGCATCGTACGGGTCTGAGGGTGTCCCTTCGCCTTTCACACCAGAAATTGGCTCCTCAGTGGTCGACTGGGGCTGCTGTTCGCCCCAGATGGCCTTCTCCGCATTATGATATGCGTTCTTCATCATCTCCATTGTGAGGTGGTGGGTATCATCAAACTCTTTGAGGATATAGTGGGATTGGTAAAAATGATCTAACAAGTAGGGTATAAAAATCAACATTAAAATGGCCCTTAAGAGTCCAACAACCCCAATTATATACACCACGGACCATCACTCGGGGCGATCTATATCCAAGTCGCACAGGGGCGGATGACGTTGTAGACAGTGACGTCAGGGGCAACATCTGCCAAGAACCAGTGATATCTGACAAAAGCCACCACTGAAGGACTGGCAGAGAATAAACATTCCATTTAGCATGTTTTGTACGGAGTCGATGGCCAATAAATGAAACTGGTTTTGATATCATTGAATCATGATCAGCGAAGCCGTGAACAAGGAAAAGCATAAAAATGGGATACAATGTACTCCCGGGTAGAACAGCAGACATGGCCTTGCACTGACCAAGGCCTGCGATAGAACCACAAGCAGTTTCCAAAACAACCAGAACCTCAAGACGCCAGCGTGCCTCATGATGTTGGAGAGCTCGCAAATTCCGATATAAGAATGAGAGAGATACGCCGGCTTACCGCAACTAAGAACAAGGTAGTATTTACTTTGCTTCGCCATTCTGGTCAGACCGGTTTTTTCGGTTGGGGTTCAGCGGGCTTGTTGGATCATAGCCCAGTGCTTTGACTATCCCCAGCCCTTTCGTTCGCCCCTCACGGAAAAGAATCCGATCGCCCACAGACAGGAACTCTGGCCGCTGGATGAACCTGAAAGCGACTAACGCACGGTCCCCAGTACGGATGAAGTCGCGATCAAGGTCGATGATAGCACAGGTCTGGCTCACTGCTCCAACATGAAGCATTGCTTGGTATTTCGACTTGATAGTAGTCGCATGCGAAAGAATCAAGACTAAAGATGTACGGTTAAGTAACGCTGCATTCGATCAATGCGTTTGAGGATGGGCATGCATCCTTACCTTCAGCAACGAATTCTCGATAAACTTTTGGAGGTTTTTCAAGCTTGGGCAAGACAACCATGCCTTTGCGGACCTCTTTCCTTCTGACACCCTTAAGTGCAAAGGATCCACTTTGGCCGGCAACGCAAGCATGAGCAGGCAGACGCTTCCTTTCAATTGACTTGATTGTCGTTTGCCGGAACTGACCAACGGAGTCAGGCCCAATAAGGACTGCGTCGCCTGCATGTACCACTCCAGATTTGACGACCCCCGACACTACAGTTCCCACGAACGGAACGGAGAAAGTATCGTTCACAAGAAACTCGAACGGTGCATCAGGATTGTAGTGGCCATGGTGTGGGAGGATGTTTAAGAACGTGCGTACCAAGTCAAGTGACTCTCCGGTGACATTGGATACTTGAAATATAGGGCAGATACGCTGATTGGCAAATTGTATCGCGGTATTGACAGTCTCTTCTAGAGTCTTGATAAAGACCGGGATCTTGCGAGCGCCGGGAGATTTCAGAATTCGGGTTAACTGAGTGATGGTCTCTTGAAGGATCTGAGGCGGGCATATATCGATTTTGGTGATAATGACCATGACAGGAACATTCAGAGACAAGGCAATTCCCAGATGTTCTTTGCTCATTCCAATCAATCCGTTGTTCGCTGCTACCATCAGTAGGCAGTAATTGGGACTGCTACTTAGCATCCCAAAGACCGTGGTTCGTAAGTAGCGCTCATGCCCCGCAAGGTCAGTGAATGAAATCACTTTAGCCGATTGCTTGCCGATTTCCTCCCACGATTGCTTGCGTTGTTGGCCATGACCTACAATTCTGCCCTGTGTATCAAACCCCATTATTTCCATCCCGACGGAACTAGTGCGGCCGCTTTCAATTTCATGTTTGTGACGGAAGAGATTGACTCTGGCTCTCCCACGCCCGTCGTCAAGCTTGCCTTTGACAAGAACGCCGAGAAGAGTGCTTTTCCCCGCATCGACGTTCCCGACTACTGCGATCCTGGTCTCGATTACCCCTTCCACCGTAGCAGCGGCCCGTCGAATCAAAACCCTGCCGAAAGCGCACTTTGTCCGTTCGTTCTTAGTACTCGCTTCAGCTGGGCCGCCAACGTTGTACGTAAGCAACACGGAGCAATCAGCTTGGTCCTCACGGGCAGCCTGTTGTAGGCGACCTAAAGCGAAGTCCCACTGTTCTTTATCAAACTCCATCCACTCGCCGCTGTCTTCTTGGCCGAGGTCAAAGACAGTCTCTCCCTGACCTTCCTCAATACGGGATTTAACGACAGCAGCGAGCTGTTGGAGCGTCGCATCTGCATCCGGCGAGTCGTCAAGTAACAAGTCTTTTAGCTTGACAGGCGAGGAACTGTCGGACAATCCAAGCTGATCGAGAATATCCAGTTCAGGGTGTTCTTCAGCTACGGCCGTAGATCGAGTTGCTGTAGAGTAACCGCTATCGCTGGGGGCCACTGAGGCATTGCGGACCTGGCTTCCGCCGTATCGACTGGCTTGTTGCTTCTCAACATATTCCGCGAACTCGCTCAGAGACTGGTCGCGATTAGAACAAAGCTGGCCGCCAGCGCGGGCAGCGTCATAAAATACATACTAGCTCTCCTCTCCGTCGTTCCTCAAGCGTTTGCTTATAGCCTTTTTGACTCATAGTGTAAGAGATATTATAGTATACATCTGGTGATGGATCAGAAGGTGAGCGATTCAAGCGCTAGTTTCAGCTGCGTAATCGAGTGATCATTTCCTCTCGAGTGTAAGGATAGGGAGTAGATTGGATAAAGATAGCAGCAAGTTTTCGTGGTATTAACGCATGATAGGGAGAGTAGGATGGAGGCTGGGTTGAGTGATGGCATGATGTTGGGAGGACAGCGGGAGCTTAAATACACGAAGAGTTGAAGGTTTGAGGCTCAAGCTGTGGTTTGGCGCAGAGTATGGAGTATGTTTATGAGTAATACCCGCGACAGCCATCCCCTGGAGGGTCGACGGCAGAGTCATCGACATCACCCGCACGATGACTGACTCACACCAAGAACAAGGGCCAATAAGCACGAGGATCAGCTGTCATGGACTCTTCTAAGTTATGAAATGTGTCGACGATTTATTATTGCAACGGTTTGATTGCCCATTCGCAGCCACCCTAAAGACCTGGCCCGACTCCCAACCAGTTATCTCTTTTCCAACACTAGTACGCCTTGTTCTTGAAAATATTATGGATGATATCCATTTTGTAACCGATCAAGTGTCCGCTCCATTTCTGAAATTCCACACTTGGACGCCGACACCTTCGGCGCCTAATTCCCTTGCTGAGAGTGCACTTATGTGTCATATGGTCTAAACGTTCTTCAAGGCGAGGATTGCGGCGATATGAGGACGACTGAATCTCCTGTAGTCATATTCAACGTGAGAAAGGACTGACTGTAATGGAAGGGCGTCTTTACCTCGTACAAACAACATTTCTTCTTGACGCTTTATCGTCTACGGAGAATATTAACGTTTGATCACTTGCTTTTCTTTTTTCCACCTCGACAGCCCCATACCTTGAGAACCTCTCTCTGTTCTGAGTTATCCTCCGCGACGTAGATTGTCTCCTCGACGTCGCCTAAAACGAGGTTGCAGTGACTATCGTAGGCCTGGATGAACGGTCACCATGGAATTCTCAGAGTGAACCATCACTATAAAGGGAATCACAAACATGTAAACGGCCCTTGAGCTCCCGATCACCTCTGAGCTTCACAAAGACAATTTCGTCGAGCGACAAGCGGACCAAATCGAGAGGTTCGGAAAAGGATGGCCCAGCACCGTCATCTCCGTCCGCCATAACGCCGATTATGGTATCAAAACTCTGCAGGTAGCAGTTTCTGCGTAAGCATCACCTCTGCGAACACCCTCCAAATGGAAACCGGGTTGGTGCTTGGTGGTTAAATTGCTTGGGATGCGGGTTGATGGTTCAGCGAGAGTGGATTCCCAAAGCAGTTTAGCGCGCAAATCCACCGCGGGCATCAACGTCCGTTTTATCGAAAAGTCGACAAGCAGCCTCTCACAGGAGAAAACAGTCAACCTGTGGACAGACCTCACCACCCTGATGTGCAATTCTGCACCCAAGTTGTCTCTGTTGATATCGCTCGGGGATCAATTGCATTCTTAGTCTCAGCAGACTAGTCTCCGGGCGCACGTGGATGAGGGGAATTGGCCTTTTTGGAGAGACAATCGGGTCTCCAATCTGCCCGTCCTGCTTAAGGAGGATTGCTCGCCAAAATGCCTCCAATATTACCGTCCGAGCACCATTTGAGCTATTCCGACCATTGTCCACGTTTCCTCGACGGTCCCCGTCGCGCCGAAAACGTCCCCAGGGCATAAAGTGGAGGATTGGAGCACAAAGAACGGTGCATGGAAGCGCGGCAACAGGTCCATCCGACGGCGAAGCGTTGGATTTTGATCCATTCTTAATTGGGAAGAATACTGGTGGCCATAGTATCGATCAATCGTTGTTGAGCGATGACCGGTCCCAGCAAGTGCCGAAACCGCAAATCGACATTAGTGAAGTCCTCGAAGAAGGACAACCAGGGAGAGTGATGGCTGCGCTTACAACCTCACCCGAATTCCGGCAAGCCGTTTCTGAGCTTCCAGCGACGACCTTTGTTGAAGTTTTGCGTCTCCTTTCCCCGGAATACTTCATCGCACCCAACAAAGAGGTGCAATCTCATCTGCAACCCCCCTTGGCCTTCGTCAATCGGATCTTACCGCTATGTATTCTCATGGCTCAGTTTGCGGAACGACTCGAAGAGATTGTGAAACTGCGTCGCCATGCCGGCCACCGTCTAGGCTTAGCCGAACATACCCATCTTCTCCATTGTGCTGCGTCGATGGGTTATGGCCGGATGGCCAAGCATATTTGGCAAGAGATGATGGAGGATGGACTCGAGCCCACAGTCGAATGCTGTAACTATTTTATGGAAGCCAGAGTCTGGGATTTTGGATTCGTGCCCAAAGAGAATCATAGGCTTCGATCTATTCCGTGGGTATACAAGAAGCGTACGAGATGGGACAGGAACCCCGGGTACAGGGGGTATAAAACCGGCGAAGGCGGCGTGCGAGAGGAGGTGCATGAGCTTTTCCAAAGAATGGTAGGGAGTGGGCTAAACCCGGATGAAGCTACTTTCATCCATGTTATGACAGCAGCTAGCCGCGAATGGGACATGACATCGGTAAAGAATACTCTCAAGACCGTATGGGGTATCGATGTCGATTTACTCCAAAGCGACCCAAGCAATCATCCGCCAGTATCTGTATACGCCGTATCATCTCCGTTACACCCCACCTCTCGCCTCCTATTCGCCGTCGCTCACATCTTTGGCTCGAACAACGACTTTGCAACGGCCCTAAAACTGGTCGATTTTATCTCTCAAAGTTACAACATCCCAATTCATCCACATGTTTGGCAAGAATTGCATGAGTGGTCGCTTGTTCTCTCTGTCAGGAGATTTGGAACGCACGCTCTCGAGAATTCGGCTGGCAAGATTCCACGGGACTCACCCCTTAAACTCTTCGATGTATTCACCTCTTCCCCTTACAACACGCCTCCGAATTTCAAAATGTACGACACCATTATCAAGGTCAATTGGACTCGACAGTCAAAAGAGCGGACCTTTCGAGCTATGCGTGCTGCCCGAGAATTGTTACTAAAGCGGATAAGGACGCGGAACCAACGTTTTGATGAACTTTTGAGGTCGCATTACGATATCGCGTCTAATCAAAGCCATGATGTCTCCCCGGAGAACGCAGCCTCTTCCGACATAGGTGTCAACCCATCGGTCTCGAATAAAGATGGCTTAGTGCTACCTAAGCCTGCCCATGAGTACCGCCTTGAGCACCTGTACCCGTCAATCGCGGCCCCAGGGTCTTATTGGGATTTGTATAATACCGTCAAAACCCTCAACATTGGGGTTTCACGTGAAGTTCTATTCATCCAACGGTGGATTCGGCTAGTTCTCGCGCGGCGGAAATGGGTCGGCTCAAAAGAGGACTGGGAAAGACGGGGCGTTCCGGACTTCATAGCGGAATGGAAGGAATTCCTACCTTACCAAGTTTTTTATCACACAAAAGCAGGGATAGTAGAGTTCCATCCTTCGAGTTTCTGGCCCAAAGGCCACCAGTGGGATCTTGCAAGCTTCATGTTACCGCTTTGGGATGCGGAAGGTCGAATGCTTGCCCGCGATACGGACTCTGACCTGCAAGGAATATTAGCTAACGTGAATGCGATCCCAGAAGATAGGGTCACTGTAGGGGAGGTGATATGATTGCCTTGCCTCTACTATCCGCTTTGCGCTAATCTCTAATGCTCGCTTGCCTTTGGTCTGTATTTCAGGAATGATATTCCTTGTATTTAGCGGCACTTTTTTTTTCGTCTATGACTCGCTGTGTGCCTGTACGATGCTAGAGTTTCCTTTTGAACTGTATATATACCTATCTGAGTTGGCGACAATGGAGCCGGGAGCGATCAAGTACAAAGGATTGCAGTGTATTGGAATAGATGGGGGTGTGGTTTGTAACATTATTGTTTTGTTGATATCGATCGCAGCCTTCAAACTGCTACTATCCGGAGAGAAGCTATATACACTGCTAGAAATGAACAACTCGCTTGCTTAGAAAGAAAAATAAGAGAATATCAACATAGAAACAACCAGGGTCAGCCGCTCCATGAATAAATTGCTGGCAAGCGACAAACGCAAGAGAAGGCCGCCCCGAACGAAAGAGGTTTATCCCTCTCATAGAGATACTGCCATATACCCGTCTTCATTCCACATGTACTATCCACGGGGAGACAGTAATGGTTATATCTTTTCCCTCTTCAAGTCGTTGATAACCATATATCGACCAATTGTAATCCAACCCCATCGAAACCAGACCATTTGACTCTTATGGCCCTGCACCATCGCCTTCCACGCCGAAAACCACTGGCCAACGTCACTCACAAAGAGTAATTGTCTCGGTGGGGGAGCTTCTTTGTTATTTTCCGCATCGCTCTCGGTCAGCCTTGCTACAAAGTCGCCCACTCCACGTAATAGCATGCTGGTAAACGCATCGAAGATGCCGGAATACTTGCGAACCACGTTTGTGGAAGTGAGGGTGTACAAGTCCACAGGGCACGGTTGGTTTTTGCTGCGATTCATGAGGATCTGTAAGAAATACCGCGCGCCATGGTACAGGGAGCGATGGTTCGGGTGGTTGCTCACGCCAGAGCTGTCGAATGTAAGGAGGACATCGATGCTTGCGGACAGCTTGGGCGAGTGGCCGTTGGTAGAGCCGTTGGTATGAATGGAGGAGTTTCGGCGCTGGGTAGAGGATGAGGACTTAGAGTCGTCGTCGGTCTGGTTGGGAGCGAGTCCCGGTGCAAATGCGGAGGCTAAAAGGGAACCGATGCTCGTTGCGGACCATTCGGCGGTCATGCTATCAGGGAACCGTGACGGATCGTCGAGAACGAATACGTCGGATGGGCTGCGCAAACCGAGGTGCAGGGCGCTCTTCTGGAGCTCCTTTTTGCGAATATGACCGAGTCCGTCGGCGTCTCCTGTGTTGTTTGGGAAGTGTCAACAAAGCGCCTGGGAACCAGTGAATAAAGGCCCGATCCGCCCAAGCAGTCCTAAGATAGAGCCAGGTGAAATAACAGTTCGGCAAACGCACGCACCGGAGCTCAAGCAGAGTATTTTAACATGGTTCCCTAGTTCAGGCTTTGTGAGAGCCAAAAGGGTCGGCGCAAAGAACATCGCCTCGTCGTCCGGGTGAGCAATCAAGAGACATATCCGCTTGTCTTGTAACGGCGGGAAGGTTCTCGCCCCGGTGGTAGACACGTTCCAAAGCACGAAGAAGGCAACGGGTATGAGGGCAAGGGAGATAAACGTCGCTATTGAAACCATGTCTGGTGTGGAAGACGAGGCGAAGGTCGCGGGACGTTGCGATCTGAAGGACCGCCTCGAGGTAAATCGATTCAATTAGAAGCAGAAGCTCCTCTGATGGAGAGTAAATCGTCGAGTGGCTTCAGAAGGGTGTACATCCCAAGGCTGAAGCTTAAATGCGGAAATGTGTTGTGATCAGGTCACCAGACAAAACTATCTCGAGTCGATGATGGAACAGAACACGATGCGATGCAAGGAAGCTCAAACTATTATTCGACCACGCATGACAACGTGGACGTTGATCAAGACAAGAGAGATTTGGACAACTGCTCTTCGGCCTGGAATTAGTCGCGGCTACTCGAGTCTGATTTAATAAGAATAGTACTCTTCAGGCTGAACTGCGCTCTCATCCTTGTCTTTGATGCTTGAATCATCCTGCCCTGGGATTCTTTACTATTCACACTTTGGCTCGCTTGTGAAAGCCCTGGCCCATTTATGTGGCCTGAACAATCAAGCCACTCTTCCTGATTCGTGATATCTTTTGCAGTGGAAATTGGCCCTCCCTTACGCCGTTGCTTGATCACGTCAATGCCAGACTTCCTACAGGCGAAAGAACCAAACTTGGAGTTCAACAAGGCTAAGGAGGACACAGCGGAAGAAAAGGGAACCCGGTGAACTTATCACCCAGTGTGATGCTCAAATCACAGAACTGGCCAAATCATCATTGACACAGAATACGCTTGATGAAAACCTGAGGATCCTCAGCATTTCAAGGCAGATTTGCAGAGTCAGGTCATCAAATTCCCTACTGATTACAGAGCTATGTAAGAATGGTTCAGAACTGAATCTCTAGAGGATCCAGTTGTTATGATCTTGAAGCTCAGCAATCAACAGCATCAGATAATCACAAGACAGCTTGCTGCAGAGGCGACCATGACAAAGCTGATGGACAATGTTGGAGAATTATGCACATCATGAAGCTCATTGGGGATAAGCAATTTGCAAAAGAGCAGAAAGAATACTGACATCCAGAAAGAATCATCCTTGCAGACAAACTACAACTGTCTCCTAGCCAAGCATATCTGTGATTACAAGGTCGCAACACACAGTGCAGGTCGCAAACCAGCCTCAACCAGAGGGTGTGAACCCATGAGGTCCTAGGCAGGTATGGAATGAATATATTTTCCAATGTCTCTTAAGCAGCATTGCAGCCCAATACCATGCTCCGAGATTGCTTGCAGCAACAATTCACTGAAGAGGCATATGGATATTGAGAGAGAGGATTTGGTTCAGGTGAAAATCATGGCCTTGATCATGATGGGCTCTCATCAACCATGGCCCCTCCAACAAGGGACCCACCAAGGGTGTGTGGGCGGAAATGCGGCCCAGTGCCATTTGTCAAACATCAAGGGCACCTAGCTTTCCAGTAGATCACTCCTCCAGAGTTGTGCAGAACATGGCTTTTCAACACATGGTCTTTAGGAAAGCAGTGTACCGCCCTCGTGGTCCGGCCCGATTCATCACCTAATAAGGAATCCCACAGCTGGCGCCACATCATGCACTCCCAATTCTTCTTCGAATTATTTCTTCTTTCCTTACCTTGTTCCCCACTTCTCCGGCATTGGACACCATGTTAGTAGGATCGCTTGTGCTCAACAACTGCTACGTGTTACTACCAAGTTCCTTGAAGGGATCGAGTCGAAGAGAGGGACCAAGACTAGTATTCACCTACAGCGAGATCAGTGATTTGTGACTCTCATAAGGTGTAGTGATGACTTGCCGGTCTGCTGTTGTCCGGGTCCCAAGTCAAGCACTTGACTCCTCCAGCTCCACAGAGAGCTCCCTCGCATTTTGAACTGTAATAACCGACCTTCTCAATTAAACCTATAGGATAAGTGCCAAACAGGACTACTCCGGCCAGTTCACAGCAATGATCAGCCGGGCAGTCTCCTTCCCAATTAAGCCATTTCTCGGCCAAGCGCAAGCACCCAAGGCCGAGTGGTGTAGTTGGTTATCACGTTTCGTTAACACCGAAAAGGTCCTGAGTTCGAGTCTCAGCTTGGTCATAGGATTTCCGTTTTCCTCCCGCCCGTGTGGTGCGACTGTCGGGTAGAAGTGGTTGTGAAGAATTTTTTTGTGTGGCCCGGTGGTTGAACCGGGACCGGGGTGGGCGAGACCGTGAATTTAAGCTTAAATTGATTAAGCTCCTTCGCTAGCATCGGGCCGATTCCGACCTGCCCATTGAAATCGGCTGTCTGTCGCGTTTGATGAACTGGTGAAACTTCCGCTGTGATCATGACAAGATTGCAAGAAGCCAGCTATCATAAATCTAGTGCAATCGAAATGCCTGTTCTACTTAATGGACAGTCCGAAAAACTTACTTGGAAGAGTGTCACTTCAGAGGCACACGCGAGCATTACCTAAGAATGGTCTAGGCTAAATTGGGTTTCGTCCAACAGTAGAACACGTGACTGCTTCGGGATCCCTCAGCAAGACGTCTCAGCATCTCGGCTGAAAAGGTTGCTAATCAAACACATGTTGACAATGCCACCTCGCAACCGCAAAGAACGCCGTGCTGCGGCAGCCTCCGGCGCGGATGGCGACAGCTTCAGCTCAGCATCAATTCCTATGGCACGTCCATCCACTACGAAGTTTTTATCTCAGAAAACTCTCCTAGAGATCGCGGCAGAACGACAAGCAAACAATCCAGGCAAAAATGAAACAGAATTCATCCACGTATCTCCTTCTGGCCAAATACTGGGAACAGAGAAGCTTACTCACCCGGCTGGCTCTGGTATTTCAGCACGTTCGGAACCCGTAAATGACGACAATGCCAGCGACGAGGATGCGGCTCTTCCTCCGTTTGCAGACACCGTCTTTCTTTCCACGCCGCTCTCAGTCCTATACTTCACGCTTTCCTTTATCGCTGCTCATCAGTACGCACAAGAAATTTCAGCTAAGAAAATATTCCGAGATACGATTTTCGTCGCGTTCCCCGCCTTGACGTTTCTGATTCATTTGGCCCACGGGCATATAATATCCTTCAAGCCACTCGAACAGCTCTTGGGCAGTCGGGGTATAGTCAGTGATAGCCCGTCGGTCACCCGGCCGATATCTTTTAAGTCCTTTTTCCCCTTGACTGCTCGGAATCTCATCTTCAGCTCCTTGGCCGTTTTCTCTGGGATGCGTCTCATTGCAATGGCTAATGAAGGCTCGTACTACGCCGTGATGAAGAAAACTCCATCGATCGGAACTCTATGGGTCTGGTGCGTCCTCGAGCTTTCTCTGGGACCAGCTATCTTAGGATTACTGGTTCCCGTCGTATGGGCTGTCGGGCTGAAAGGCTACAGCGTGCTTTGACGGGAAGAGGTAGTGTATGTATATGAACCTGCTGTGCAGGACCCGTTATATTCGGCCATGTAAATTTTGATGGTAGGAGGCTAGGAAGAGCCGATTGGTTCGGTATTTGGAGAATGAAGGCAATTTATCCTTCTAATCGTAACTAGATCTAACAAAGCGGTGACAAGATAAGGATAGTGCGCCCGGCCAGTCAGTATGTGAGCCAGCTTAATGGAAGGGACGAGCGGCTTCAAGTTTCGTTGAACTTTCCAATTGAAAATTTCGACTATGTTGCGCCTCGCAGACCGCTCTTTGCAATGTCTATGATACCCAATTGTGATGCTCTCGCTTTCAGGCTCCTACGGATGGTTCTTCGAACAGGAATTTTGACTTAAAGAAGCGTGTCCTTTCAATTCACAGATCACTCGTTGAAGAAACCGTGGCGAATCCTATGGGTCATGATCATGTTCTATGACTGATTGCGGCATTGGAAATTGTCTAATTCTGACATTTCGAGCCAGCACCAACGCATTCCTTGATCGTTCGCAAGCTTAGATACGCTCTTTGTTCCCTTTCGATCATCTGCTTTGTCGCATAAGCAGGCGCAAGTTGCAACGCATTAACGTCGCACGCTTTCTATCTTATTCGATAGTCGACACCTCGGAGCTGCAGAAACTTATGCTCCTTTCTTCAGGTACTCCACGATGGGTATTCCCTGCCGGCCGAGTCTTGCGTGCAAACTAGCCCATCTGGAAGAAAGGGTCGACCACTTGGAGACAATGTTAAGAGATATTTTCCGAACAGCGAAACAAGCCAAGAGAGCCGAACTTGAAGTCATGCTGTCGAGTGACATTGGAGATGAAACAGAATTCATCCGGCTGGTGATTGCTAGAATACGGATTGCCTACGCGGCAGAGGATTTCACGCGGTATGGGAGATTTCTAAACCTGTGACAAGTACATCAGCCGCCCGGTCGAATATTTCGCAATCGATGGCCTGAAGGAGCGTCGTTATTCATATTTCTGTTGCCTTTTGAGATACAAGTCGTCAGCATTGTGGTTACTGCAGAATTAAAAGATAGAACGGGGACGAGGTTACAGCTGTTAGATGTGGGCTTTATAACTACATAACTACTGTATTACTGAGCAAATAGTCATTATTGCTACCCCGAAATGCCTTCTTATTCTCATGCTCCACGTTTAAGGAAAGCCACTAATACCTACGGAGTGCACGCAGAGTGATCATTCGACCTTGAATTCCGAGCTCGAAGCAACACGGGCCGTTGGCTAAATGACTCGTCAAAGTCAATCACGGCCGCGAACCGGAATTGTTCCCGAATCTTAGAGTAACTTAGCTCGGAATTGGCGGGTTCGGTTGCCAAAGGGCGCGGGCTAACACTGAGTCAATCCAACTTTCGGCAGAGAGCTTGAGAGAATGAAATGCCGTACATATGCCGCTTATATCTGTGACAGCTGGGTCCCCTGGCGGCTGAACACTACAACTACTCTTGTAGGTGCTTTATTTAATCTAATAGGTTATCAGTATTACTGCTGACTCCTTTGCACCAACTTTCTTCAAGTCATGGCAACCTCTGGAGGGATTGAGTTGCAAACCCCGGCCTCTCGGGCTGAATCTGCGTTCGACAGAACATCTCTGGTAGAGACTTGTCACCAATACAATGCTCCAGAAGATGAACAGTATATCACGTCTGAACTTGCCTTGCCACCAGTCGACCGAGGATTCCACGCCTGGGCCTTTTTGGTCGGCTGCTTTTTTGTTGAAGCTTTAATTTGGGGTACAATACTGTCTTATAGGGCTACTATCCTAGAGAAAACTGCTCTGACCGTCAATCAACACAGGCCTCCCTTTCTCATATGGTCTCTTCCAGGACTTTTATAGCACACATGAGCCTTTCAAATCGGACCCTTCAGGTATCGCAGCCATCGGTACAACAGCACTTGTAGGTATACCCCGTAACAACTTTCGTTCGGGAAATCCGCCTTCTTCCAGGAACCAAGCTAACAATCCGCTTTCCAGGGGATGATGTATCTCGGGAGTCCCATTTGCTTCATAATTATGCAAAAATGGCCTTTCTGGAGAAAATGGAGTCTTCATATCGGGCTTGCCATCCTAGTTGTTGCCTTGATCGCATCCTCCTTTGCAACGGACGTCTGGCATCTCGTGTTCACACAGGGGGCCTTGTATGCCATTGGAGGAACGCTCGCATACAACCCTGCCATTGTCTTTGTTGACGAATGGTTTGTCCGCAGAAAAGGGCTCGCTTTTGGGGTCATGTGGGTAAGTCGTCCATTTGTGAAGGCTGTATGCCTCTGCATTGCGTCTGGTCTTCTCATCCTAACAGAGTGTAGGCTGGGACAGGATTTGCAGGCGTAACAGTTCCTTTCATAATGTCCTGGATGCTAGAGCGCTTCCACCTAAAGGTGACTCTTTTAGCGTGGGCCATAGCCGTCGCAATCCTGTCAATACCCTTGCTCTTTGTCGTGCGTCCACGGATCCCCAATAGTCAGAGGCATCACGCACGCCGCCTTACTTTCGGTTTCCTGAAGAAACGGAGCTTTTTATTTGCTCAGCTTGGCAATATTCTCGAGGGCCTGGGCTACTTCATGCCAACTATTTACTTGCCAAGCTACGCGCGCTCACTTGGGGTCCATAGTGAAGTCGTCACCGCCACAGTAGCCCTTCTCAACGGCGCCGCCGTCTTTGGTTGTGTCTTCGTCGGATTTCTCATTGACAAGTTCCATGTCACCACAGTCGTTTTCATCAGTACCATTGGAGCGACCTTTTCCATATTCGTTTTATGGGGTCTTTCCTCCTCGATCGCGCTTCTTTGTGTATTCTCAATCACGTACGGCTTTTTCGCTGGTGGCTACAGCTCAACTTATGCTGGGATCATTAAAGAAGTACGTTCCGATGAGAATGGCAATGGCGGTGAGCCTGGCATGGTGATAGGCTTCCTTGCTGCTGGTCGAGGGATTGGCAGTGTGATCTGTGGGCCATTGAGTGAAGCCTTAGTGAAAGGGAGACCTTGGGTGGGCAAAGCAGGAATGGGCTATGGAACAGGATACGGCCCGTTAATTGTCTTCGCTGGGATAAGCGCACTGCTTGGTGGAGTAAGTTTCGGCGCCAGGCTACTTAGATGGACCAAATAGTTAGCTGGCAAAGATATTCTCATCCGATGCCTTTGGAGGCAAGATTTCAACTGATAGCTTTGCAGCCGTTCCAAGAAATTCCGAGTGAGTCGTAAAGCAAGGCTGCCGCGTCCTAATTAGCTATGAAATATAATTCACTTTTAAGCTAAAATCTATAGAAATAAAAAAAACAAAAAAAATGGCATAAAATAGTGAAATACCGTAATCGGATCAGATACCTGAGCTTTGACTCAATGGCCGTGGCGGATCTCGATTGTCCACTAACAAATTCCAGCCCAGGAGCCTCCAAACTTCTTGAACAAACCAGTCGCTACTGGTAGGGCTTTGGACGGTGTCTGTTGAACTGTTCGGGAATTTAGGGAGTGCAGCCGTACAGGGTCGCTTGAGCGAGTCCTGAAATTCATCATCCTCCCCAAATACACCCCTGAGAAGTGTGTTTTGCAGTTTGCTTTTCGTATGGTCAAGCAAATTCGAAACAGAAACGGTCCCGGCATCGGAAGTTTCTGTTTGGCTGGGGAGTCGATCGCTAAAACAGTGTAGTATCGACAGAGCCTGCTCGAAAATCCAGATGAGATGACGACTTTGCAGTACTGCAGCACTTTCAGCGATCGAAACCTCAACCCTGTTTGTAGTTTCTTGGGCAAGGGGCCCAGGAAGGGGTAATCTGCTAGGGCAGGTTCGAAAATCGGGATTGGATCGAAGTTCCTTGAAAACAATCAAGCTAAGCATGCTCCCTATATGTTCGAGAAGGACAAACAAGAGCCCCTCGATCAAGTCAAGCTGGCCACATGTGCTGCTATCGGTGGAGTTAATCATAGTAGCGAGGACCTGAGAGATCAAATCCATTGTCCTGTTTTCTTCGCGTGATAACTGCAGTAATACTTCTCCTGATGGATTCGCCGTCTTCGTTCTGTGCCCTGATTTGCCTTTTTTAGTAGTTCCCTTTGTACGATTGAAGATAATTTTCGCCCTGGAGAGAGCATGCTGATGTAGTTGAGAAAGAATGAATTGAAAAAGGCGAGTAATGTGGTAATGGATAAGTCCTCTGCTGCCTTTCAATTGGTCTTTTCCCGACAGTCTTTTCAGAACTTGTAAAAGTAGGGGATAGTATCTCTCAAAAACAACAAGAATGTCTCGTAAACTCGGATTTTGGGGCGGTGAGTTCAAACTCGTAGTTTTGGCTCGCTTCGGGATAACCGACAAACGGATTAGCTGCTCTACCGTTACACAAATCTCGGCACAGGTGGTAGCCAATAGCTCAGGTTCCGACTTCCTTAGCAGTAGCTTCTGAAGCCCGTGGATGCGCCGCAAGAATGGAGTTGTCGCTACGCACGGTTTAGTATTAGATATCAAAATAGTAGGTCCGCAAATCACCAACGTACCGTTCTCTAGGAACCCTACTCGGTTTCCGAGCTCGGAAGGGTTGATTTTCGAAACGGACTTGGAGTCGCCCGTTTTGACATCAGCTGTGGTTTTAGATCTTTTTAATGGTCGTAGCACAGTAGGAGCGGCTTCGCAATTAGCTTTTCTTTTAGCTGATGGTGCCCTTGGTCCCGCGTCATACGGCCCACGCAGAGCGGCGACTTCATTGCGTTGTTCGAGTTCGTAAATTTTGTCAAGAAGTCGGCTTTGGGCGGCTTCAGACTTCTCATACGCCTCCCGCCAAAATGAAGCACTGTCGAGATGGCGCTCCTCGGTTGGCTCGATTGTTTTTCTTTTCCCAGCCTTAATGTGGTTTCTAATACCAAGTATGTAATCTAGAGGAAATCAGCGAGTAAACCAAAACTGAGCTGGCTCTGGACACCCTAACCTTTGATACTCGTATGTGATGGTTTTGACTTCACAATCGCCAGGGCCAACGCCAACTGAGACTGAGATGGAGGACAAAGGGTTCCCGAAGACGATGAAGCAGCCATTGCTCAAGGATTAGCAAAAGCAAACAAATCATCAAGAAGAGCAGAAACTTGGATGGAATGTCGTTGAGATATAGCTGAGGCTCTTACGCCCCGCCATCTCCCAAAAGGGATCGTTCATGGTATGTCCGAGAATGGAAGTCGCGGGACGGGCCCCTACGGACTTCACTCACGCTTGGCACTCTGAAGATAGGCTGCATTCTGTGTAGATGAAACGCCCTGGAGAAGCCGGTTCTCGACTTCAATCATATAAATAGATGATTTGGTCCATCCATGGCGAACCTTAGCCGAGTCACAGCTGTGAGGGTTGTCCGATGGTTCTAGGTCTCACGGGCGGGTTATTGTAATGCCGGTCCGGTGATGGTCGCCGCGTCTGGGGCTCTCCCTATCAGCCAACCGCATCTTGGTGGCAACCACTTTCATCAACGGCGAGCCTCTAGATTTGCAGAGTGCGCTGGCATTTCCGTTGTATTAGTCGCAATGGCGCCTTTGGATGATTTAAAGGCCCATGCGGCCTCTTCCCACGATTTTTACGCACTACTCAATATCTCTCCTGCTGCCGCTGAAAACGAAATCCGTCGTGCCTACCGCAGGACAGCTCTGAAATACCACCCTGATAAGCTCCAGAATCCCACACCCGCGGATATTGACAAGTTTCACTTACTTCAAATCGCATATGATGTTTTATCCGAGCCATCAATACGACAACTCTATGACAATGCGCGAGAGGCGAGAGAGAGAAAGAAGAGGGAGAATGAGATGCTGGAGGGCCTCAGGCGGAAGATGAAAGAAGACCTAGAAGCGAGAGAACGAGGAATCAAAAGGCCTTTTGCCACAACAGGCCTCGGCCCAAGCGTTGATCTTGATAATGCGGAGGAGAGACTAGAGCAAGAAATCAGGAGATTGGCTGAAGATGGAAGAAGGAGAAGACAACAAAAAGAAGAACTAATGAGACGCGAGGTCTTGGAGGAAGAAGAGAGGCGCGAGCAGGAGAAGGAAGCCAAGGAGCGTGCTGCCCAAAAAGAAAAAATCAGCCGACTCAATGTTGGAGGTACAGCAGTTCCTGAAATTGAACGCACGGTAAAAGTGCGCTGGATTCGCGAAGGGCTGGGATTAGAACTCGATAAAGCCCGTTTAGAATCGCTGTTTGGAACCTTCGGAAAAGTGGAGAGCGCATTTACGTTGAAGGACAAGAGGCAACGAGTTGGAGAAAAGCGGGAAAAGAAAACCGTTGCTACAGGTGTTATCGTATTTTCATCTATCGTTGGCGCTCATGCAGCCGTTGAAGATAGCAAACGGCAACATGGCAATGAATGGGACATCATTGATTCCGTATTTTGGGCTTCAAATAAAGAACCGGACTTGGAATCACATAGAGTTCCATCGCCAGCCTCTACTCCCCCAACAGGACCAGCAACCCCAAATGCTCAAACGACAAAACCGAGGTCGTTTAACTTCCCAGGTCTGAACACTCCTGCTGCCACTGCTGGTGACGGCACGAAGAAGGCGCCTTCTTTTGCATCTTTCTCTTCAGCCGCCAATGCCTCGGTTGGGCCTAATAGTCCGAGTTTGGAGGAGATCACGCTTATGCGCCTGAAAACCGCAGAGAGAAAGCGGTTAGAGGAACAATTGCGGAAGGAAGATGAAGCTACGGCACTTGCAGAACCCGAGAGTGCGAAATGACCATGCTCCCCTGTAAGAGGCCGGCATTTGAATCGTCCTGCTCGGTGCCGACTTCTATACCATTGTCCATCCCGTGTTGGCAGCTTAGAGTCTCACGCAAGCCACAACGTGCGTTAATTATCAAAAAGATACCCTTCCATAAAGAGGGTCTGGAAGTTAACAGGTGGCGTGGAACGGACATGATTTTCATTAGTCCATGATGCACTTTCAAAATAAGTATCTAAGTGCCATGGAGCTTTCTATTGCGAGGCATCGTGTCTGAAAGGACAGCAGCCTACCGAGATAGTCAAAACTACCATAGGCTACCAGCTTAGCCCAGGGTCATTTTCCAAAGCCCACAGTCCGCTGATAGGACGTTCTCGAGGATGCCACAGGCCCTATCAGCTTGCTAGCTATGGGCGATACAATGGAGCAATCACTAGCTTATTGGTACTGACTTGGACCTTCGAACCATAGAGTATTTTTATCTTGGTTTCAGCTGTTGGGTCAGCTTATTTCCACCCGTTGACATCATGCCTTAAGCAACGGGAAGCACGGACTGAAGGCAGCAGCATATCCTTACCACTCTGCCACTCCCATTGAGACGATCTTAGAAAAACCATACGACTGGTAGGAGATACTCCAGTATGCTGCTTGGTTTTCATACTACCGAGTTACGCCCAAGTCGTACTTCTTCAAAAGGCAATGACTTTCTCAAAATATACCCTCTTCTGGCATGTTGTGAATTATAGTAATATGAAAGAGTTTGGGTTGTCATTGTTACAGGTTATATACAAATACATAATACATATTCACAAAGATTCATGTTAAATCCATCAAGTGATAAGTCCACGTACAAGGGAATCGTCATGTTTTACCTATCGCTGAGCTTCCTCCATTTCCTCCACCATATCCTTGGCCCTTTGGACATCCTCTTGTGTCGTTCTCTGCCTCACCCCACCATTTAAGATATACTCTCTGATCCAATTTGGAACCAAGGCTGTAACTTTCACCTCTCCAGCTTCAGCAACGCCGATGTCCGCATCAGCCTCCCAGGAGATTCTAAATTCCTCCTCGGGATTATATTGAGAAGACTCCCCCGTCAGTGAGATATCTGTCATGGTTTCCAGGCGGCACACCGCCAGTCCGACGTTGCCGATACCCGTGATGAACTTTCCCGCACTTCGGCCCTTTCCGGAGGCGCTGGCCTTGGTGATATTTGCTCCAGCGGGCGGGAGGCGTAGAGAGGTCTCCGGTAAATAAACGGGCATTCCTGAACCTGATGGTGTGGGTTTTGTATCATCCGCGTTGTACAATTGGACGGGTAATATACGCTTGCGAATAACGCCGCGGTGATGCGTTCGGATCGTCAGCTCCTGGCCGAGATAACAGCCTTTGTGAAAATCAATTCCACCCATGACATCCATATTGCTATCCATGGGGAGAGCAGATTCGCGGGACAATTCGTCTTGTCCCTCTGGAATACCGTGGATGATTCTGCGGAGGGTGTACGTTGAAAGCGGCGTTTCTTGCCCGGGAAACGGCTGGGACAAGCTCTGAGAACTGCCTCTAGCCAAAAGTACTCGGTATCCAAAAGCCGGAGCACGGGTATCGGCGCAGGTTATGATTTCCTTGGTCACATCGCCGCTGTCTTTCATCTCCCAGTTCCTTGCATTGTCCCAAACCGCCCAAACATCTCTCTCTCCCTCATCCAAGGCTCTAAACTTCAGCTTGGCCCTCAACTTGTGTTTTTTCAGATGCTTCAGTAAATTAGACACCTGCGCTTTATCCACTTCAATCAAATACCCCAAGTCTGAGCTTCCAGTTTCCTCTGGGAGTGTTGGGTAAATAAACGTATCATGGAGAAGTCTGCCGTGGGCATTCAAGAACCCAGCGTAGAACGGTGCCGTGGGGCTAGCTCGATTTTTCGGCGTCACAACATTTTGGGTGATCAAGCCTTGCAGAAATGTGGTGCTGTCTGCGCCTGTGAGGGAGATGAGTGCTCGGTTGGCGAGACAGACATGTCCGGCTGCTGGTGGAGTGGGAGGGAGGTCTGGCTTCTGCGCGAGAAAGGTGGTCGAGGAAAAGGTACGCCGATGCACTTGGCAGGTAAAGCATTGCAGGCGAGCACGTAGCCGAGGCGGCATTTTCTTCTGATTAACAGGCTACTGCTGGTTCAATTGTTGATGAGGAGAGCATTCAAATGAGCTTGGTTGACCTTGATATCTAGGCGGTGAAGGGAGGCAGTAAGTAATAATGACATTTGAGGCCGAGCTTGGACATGGGACAAATGCAACTACAATAACAAAATTGAAGTGATGCGTGACACTGAATTTGACGAAAATAAGACTGTGTTCGATAATTACTCGTTTAATTATGAGCCTTTACCCGAAAGTAGGTAGGTCCCTATTTGCTAACCAAATCCAAAGCCTATGATCAACGCTGGCCCTTCACAACACCATCCAAATAGCCAAGCAAAAACGCCTTATCGGCTGGCGACGTCATTTTGTTACGACTTATTGGTCCGGATTCACTATGGTCTGGACTCTGCGGTGAAGAATCTCCCAAAGAGCCAATAGGTTTGTGTTGAACTGGCGACTTCAATCGATGGGCTTCGGATTTCGTGCTCTCAGGATGCAATTCGGCAGAAGGCGTGGCTTTGCTAAACAGAGATAACAAAATTTCCTTATGAGAATTAGACTGACTTTCGCCGCGGTCATAGTTCATTTCCTTTGGAACCTTTTTTATTTCTTCGGGCTCATCCAACATAGTCTCCTTCTTGGATTTCGTAAACGCACTAACAGTTACTGTATGAGTTGGCAGAGATGCTTCCAAGTTATCTTTATCAGGTCGACGGAGGATTCTCGGTTTGAAGGGCTTCGTGAGTTCTGATATTTTGACATTTCTTTTCCCCGGAGAACGGGGAGGAACAGACGTGTGTGGACCCTGTGTAGCTTCTTTTATCGCGGAGCTCGGTCGTGGAAGGATCACGATGTTAGATTTTGGGGCGTGCTGGGATTGAGCTGGGGACTGCTGTGGAAGGGGCGGTGAGTTCGAGTTGATTTCTGAAGTTTTTGGGGATGGCACGCGAATAGTCTTCTGCGGCAAGTCCATTACTTGTTGTGGAGGGGGAAGCCTGCTTTCCACCGCTCTGGGAATCTCTGCCTTTCCTCTTTCAAAGGTCGCTGTTGGGCTAGCATTCACCTCTGGCTTTGGAGAAGGGATTGCTGATGTAGGGTTTGTGGCTTTCAGGAGTTTCAACAGACGATCCTGATGATCAGATCGATGTCCTCCAGCCTGTCCTTGAGGTTCGGAAGGCAGTTTGTCGTCCTGAGCCTTTTGCTTTTGCAAACTATCACTTTTAAACACATTTAGAAGAGCCAAGGAATGACTGTTCAACTTTGGCGGCGGAAGTTTGCTCGCTGGTGGGATGGATGGTGCCTGGAAATTCGATGACCGTGGCAATGTAGTACATTGAAGGATGCCTTGGAAGCCAGGGAATTCGGGCTGAGCTTGTGACGGAGGTTGGTGATGCTGAAAATTAGTAGCCATCTGAGAACCCAGTGCACTGGGAACAGGAAGCTGCGGCGACCATGGCCAAATGTTCTGAGTTGGATGACGTTGATAACTCGGGAATGCACCGGTTGCCATCGGTGGGGGAGGAGGTTGTGGGAAACGGCGAGGCTGCTCTGGTAGAGACAGTGGAAATCCCCCTCCGGGTATGAACCCAGGCCGGGAATAAACCTGGTGGGTAGAATTCGGGGTGCTATGAGGGTTAAGGGTGATTCGATCAATAACATCAGGGGCTGGCTGCGCCATCGTGGCGGTTGGTATGGAATTGTCGCGAGACTGAGGTTGGGGTTGAGTTGGAAATGAAGAAAAGGGCTGAATCAAGGTAGCGGCGGCTTCTTCTGGGAAAGATGAGCGCATATGATTTTGCTCTGTATTCTGAGAAGTGGTATCAGAGCCCTGCCTAAGAAGCTGTAAAAGCGCGGAGCCCATTGCGGAGCCGGGTGCAGCGTGTTCAGAACTAAGTGGAGCATGGGCTGGCGTTTTAGCAGAACCGATATTTAGCAACCTTTTCAACTGTACAGAAGGGTTTTCGGCGGAATCGTCAGGCAATTTGGTAGATATTGGCACCACACCGTTATCAACACCTCGCAAAGTGTCGCCATTTGTGACTTCTCCCTCCTCTGCAGTTGCATATGCTGCATTCTCAGGATCCAGCTGTGAGCTAGGCCCTGCAATTTTTGCAGGGCCTCGTTTCCTTTGAAGAGAAATCCACTTTTTCAGAGGTCCTAGAAATGGGGCAACCATATAGAATTTATTCCTGTTTGGGACTTGCCCATTATTTTCTTCCTGCTTGATCTTCTTTTGAGTGGGAAGGTCGGAAAGCTTATACCACTCAATCCTGCTGATTTCCTTTCTCGTCCTGGGCTCAAAATGGGTGTCCTTGGGTACTCCTCGGATAACATAAAGACGCATATTTTGCTCTCTCATCGAAATGTCAATAAACTTGACTTTTTCCTCATCCTTTATTAGACCGGACTGTTTAATATCGAATCCGGTCTCCTCATATACCTCTCTAGCTGCACAGTCCAGATCCTTTTCATCTTTGTTGATCTTTCCCCTTGGGAAACTCCAGCCGGAGGTTTTCTTCCAACCCTTGACTAGAACAACCTCATCCATCGTTTCATTGAGTAGAATAGCACCACGAACCGGAACCCGGGTCTTGTAGGCCAGAAACTCTGAAAAGGCGGTGGAATGGTGGTAACTCGACCATTGCGACATTAGAGGGCAATGCTGGAATATAAGCAGCGCGAAGTTCCGCAGGTTCAGAGAAGGAAGATTCGGATCCAAAGGGCGGATGAAGTCTTCATAGAACCACTGTGCTTCTTCGACCTGGAAGCATATACGTTCTACCGATTCCAATTCTTCTCGGGGAAGGTTGATGATGAAACGGACGCATAGGTCATCCAGCCCTATGGGATAATAGCAGTTAAAGGGTGATCCTGGTACAACTTGTCAATTCCCAGGGTGCTTACAATCTTCGAGTTTCATCTTTTGTTCTGCCATGGCCTTTCCTATGTCTGTGCATTTCAACACAACACAGGATAGCTACAAACAAACACAAGCTCCTCTAGCGGCTAGACTTGGGAGCCAACAGTTACTAGGCAAGGCAGAGGATCGACGGCAATTCAGTTTCAATGTTGGTTTGAGTGGAACACAAAGGTGTAGCAGAAGTCTTATACAAATAACCTATCAAAGCTTGAAGGGACTTTTGAGAAGCGCGTTAGACCTGTTGGTTGAAGGGGACTCTGTTATCAGCACACAGGAACTTGTCTCGCTCAGGTGGCATCGATGACGATGGCGTGTTGGAGCAAGTGTACAAGCATGCGTGATTGTCATTGCTCCGAGGAGACAGGGTTCCAAAATCCTAATAAGGAGGTCAGAATCCTGTCAGATAAACTATGATCTGGGAACACTATATACATCATGTGGACACTAAACCCAAAAGGGTTAGGGTGCACTAACACACCCACTTGTTCACAGATCTGTCATGAGGCCACATCATCCAATATGCCTCAGGATCCCCCCTTTTCAGCTTCCAAGTATAGTAAATTATTTACATGCAGGTCAGGTGAAAACCCCATGGGAAAATCCTTCTTTGGGATGAAAATCTCATGGGGAAACCATGCCTGAGCAGCTAGATGACTGCCATCCTATAATGCTAGTAAGTTCAGCCTGAAAAGTGCCTTGCTAGACAGCCAATCCATCTTCTATTTCCTCCTTGCTCTGAAGCCCTAGATCTTTGATGTGTTTTGTGTGAGCAGGCAGTGACAGAGCTTTTGTAAGGATATCTGCTGTCATATCTTCTGTACAGATGTATTTGAGCCTGACCTGACCATTTGAGACCACTTCTCTTATAATATGGAATCTAATATTGATATGCTTTGATCTGCTGAAGCTGGTGAAGTCTAGGAGAGCTTATGTGGATTGGATTGCTTCTTGATTATCTCTGTATATGATGTTAGGCAGGAAACTTGTATGTGGAGTGGTTTGATCTTCCAGACTGCTGAGTTGAATCTCATTGATATCTAGTTTGGTGTACTTGAGTAGTAGAGTTGAAAGAAGCTGCCAAATTCAGCCTAGTTCATACACAGCATTTACTAGACCAACATACTCAGCATTGTGAGTTGAATGAGTAATTAGACTCTGCTGTTTAGCTTTTCATGCAATCAGAATCCCATTCAATTGAAATACATATCTGAAGATTGATTATCTATTCTCAACATCTGCAGCAAAATCCAAATCACTATAGTCAAATAAGATGAAAAAGAAGAGATTTGAGCTGAAGTTCTTAGCTAGCTTTCAGACTTTTATATAGATTGAGAGATTCTTAGTCTTCTTCAAGTATTGAAGTACATGATGTGTGGCCTGTAAATACAGCTTGATAGAGTTGACAGCAAACTTTGAAAGCTGAGAAAAGCTAAATGCTAGGTCAGGTCAAGTGCACATGGTTAATCACATGATTTCACCCACTATTGTGTAGTATAGAGCAGATTTCTCTTTA
>LJPI01000028.1:7660-18321 GCA_001430955.1 Chrysosporium queenslandicum | reverse complement strand
AGCGGGCGGTGGCCATGAGCCACGAGAAGTACTGTTCGGCCACGGCCATGCTGGCAAAGACCGCCGTCGTCACCACCAGCTTCGAGGTCCTCGAGGGCTGAGGCGGTTCAGATGTAGTGCGCCGTGGTCGTCATGACCTTGGCGGCGGCACGCATCAGGCCCTTGGCCACTCCGGGCAGCTCGGTGGCGCCGTGCGCCATGGCCTCGGCGGCATGGGCGGCTTCATCCGCCTTCATCTGCGTCACGATGGCCCGCGAGGCATGGTCGGCCAGCGGCAGGCGGTCCAGGTGGCTTTCCAGGTGCGCCTCGACCTGGCGCTCCGTCTCGACGACGAACCCCAGGCTCACCTTGTCGCCCAGCCGGCCCGCCAGGAGGCCGAGCGCGAACGCGCCTCCGTACCACAGGGGATTGAGAAGCGAAGGCCGGGCGCCTAAGTCGTCCAGCCGGGCGCGAGTCCACGCCAGGTGGTCCGTCTCCTCCCGGGCGGCGGCCTCCAGGCGGGTGCGCAGGACCGGATCGGAGGTGGCCGCTGCCTGGGCGGTGTACAGCGCCTGCGCGCACACCTCGCCTACGTGGTTGACGCGCATCAGGGCTGCCGCCTCGCGCTGCTCTTCAGGAGTGAGCACTATCTCTGCCCCGACCGGGGAAGGTGACGCCCGCAGGGCGCGGGGTCGGGCGAAGAGGGTGCGCAAGGCGCTGTCGGCGGCTCCAAGCAGGCGGTCCATCCCCAAGAGTGTAGGAAACAGGCCGCCCCGTCCGCTGTCGGCGACGGCCTCGGGCCGACTCTCACTGGTGTTTTCCCCCGTGTTGCGCCCCATCCACTCAACCGCAATTCCATGTTGTCAGGGTGCAACGAATCAGGGGGCGACGGGCTAAATCCTTTGCGTCCCAAAAAGCCCTCTGGTGCAATAGCGCCAACTTCCCAAAAGGAGGTTGGCCCGGGGATCCGGCGGGAGCACATGCGTGCCTGCGGGTGAGCCCTACGTACCGGAGCCCTATGTTTAACCTTGGAGAAACTTGCATGAAAAAGTCCCTGATTGCGTTGGCAGCACTGGCCGCCGTCGGCGCTGCCTCCGCGCAGTCGTCCGTCACGCTGTTCGGTATCGTCGACGCGACGATCACCCAGTCGCGCGCTGAAGGCGCCGGTTCCCTGCGCGTGCTGCGCAGCGACGGCTACAACAGCAGCCGCCTGGGCTTCCGTGGCACGGAAGACCTCGGTGGCGGCATGAGCGCCTCCTTCTGGCTGGAAATGGGCTTCAACGCCGACAGCGGCATTGGCAGCAACAGCACCGCCAGCAACAACGCTCTTGGCGACCGCATTGCGTTCAACTCGACCCCGGCCGCCGGCGGCGTGACCTACTTCCCGCAGTCTTCGCTGGGCGCGCGTCAAGGCCTGACCTTCAACCGTCGTTCCACGGTCAGCCTGGCTGGCGCCTTCGGTGAGATCCGCCTGGGCCGTGACTATGTCCCGACCTTCTGGAACATGACGATCTTCGATCCGTTCGGCACGAACGGCGTCGGCTCGTCGCTGAACACGACCCTCGGCTTCCTGAACCCGCGCGCCGTCTCGGCCTTCCCGCCTGGCGCCGCCGCACCGCAAGTGCGTTCGTCCAACTCGATCGGCTACTTCCTGCCGGCCAACCTGGGCGGCTTCTACGGCCAGTTCATGTACGCCTTCTCCGAGCAGCCGAGCCAGTGCACGTCCGCCGGCCTGAACAGCACGGGTGGCGCGAACCAGTGCGTCGCCGGTGAAAACGACGGTCGCTACATGGGTGCTCGCCTGGGTTGGGCCGCTGGTCCGATCAACGTCGCCGGTTCCTATGGCCGCACGTCCTACGGCAATACCGCTGCAACCCCGTTCGTCGGTGGCTTCACTGCTGTCGCTCCCAGCGCCGTCGGCAACAACGCCACCTACAACGGCGACTACGACCAGTGGAACATCGCTGGCCAGTACGACTTCGGCATCGCCAAGCTGATGGCCCAGTTCGGTGAGCAGACTGTCGACGCCATCCCCGGCGGCGCCGTCGAGCGCGAACTGCGTCATTACCTGATCGGCGGCCTGGTCCCGGTCGGCGCTGGTGAGATCCGTGCTTCCTACCAAGGCGGCAAGCGCAATGACGGCGCTGGCTTCGGTGCTGCAGGCACCAGCAGCCTGAACGGCGCGAAAGTCCGCCAGTGGACCCTGGGTTATGTGCACAACCTGAGCAAGCGCACCGCTGTCTACACCACCTACGCCAACCAGCGTACGGACGGTGCCCAGTCCAGCGTGATGGGCCTGCAGAGCCGTGGCGCCACGAGCGTCGGCGACCGCACCAAGGCCACCGGCCTGGATCTCGGCCTGCGTCACTCCTTCTAATCCAAGGCCGGTTCGCCGGCCTGAGACTGAAGAAACTTGAAAGCCGCCTTCGGGCGGCTTTTTTCATTTGTGAGAGCATGATTCACAGATGAGTTCGCTGCGCACCCTTGCATTCGCCTTGCTCGCCGCGACCGCGGCGATGCTGGCTGGCTGCGCGTCGAATCCAACCATCCGTGGGCAGGTGGGCCAGACACCTTGGGCAAAAGCGACCGCCATCCAGGGTGATGGCGGAGACGCGGCCAGCTGGGAGCACCACAAGTTGCCGGGCAAGATGGAGGTGACGTTCGCCGGCGCCCGTGAAGACGGCCGCGATGCGCTCTCTGCCATCGCCGTTTCAGCCGCCAGCTACGTGCGGCGCAAGGTCAGGATCGAGCCGGCTGAACTCCACCGGATCCGTTTCTCCTGGAAGGTGCCGGAACTGATCGCGCAGGCCGACATGGCGGTGCGTGACGCGGACGATTCCCCGGTCCGTATCGTCCTGGCCTTCGAAGGCGACCGGTCCCGCTTTTCCCCGCGCGACGCGCTGCTGTCCGACCTGATGCGCAGCCTGACCGGCGAGGAGATGCCGTATGCGACGCTGATGTACGTGTGGTGCAACAAGCGCTTGCCCGGCTCGGTGATCCACAACCCCAGGACCGAACGCATCCGCAAGCTGGTGCTGGAATCAGGTCCGGCCCGGCTCGATCGCTGGCTGGACTACGAGCGTGACATCCGCGCCGACTTCGAGCGCGCCTTCGGCGAGCCCCCCGGCGCCCTGGTGGGCGTGGCGGTCATGACCGACAGCGACAACACGCGCACCACCACCAGGGCCTGGTACGGCCCGCTGCGGTTCACGTCCGCCAGCCGCTGAACACAGGCGACAGACGCGGGGGAAACCCCTTTGACGCGGCTGGCGCGCAACCTGCATAGTCCCGTTTTTGCTTCTTTGATGAGGATCGCATGAGGACCAAGTCCGCACTCCTGTGCGCCGCCATGCTGGCCGCGCTGGCTGCAGCACCGCTGCAAGCCAAGACCTTCCGCTGGTCGAGCGCCAGCGACATTCCCACCCTGGACATCCATTCCCAGAACAACGCGCTGGGCAACGGGGTGCACGCAGCCGTCTACGACTCGCTGGTCTACTACAACAGCCAGACCTTCAAGCCGGAGCCCCAACTGGCCCTGTCCTGGCGCGAGGTCACGCCCACGCAGGTGCGTTTCGTCCTGCGCCAGGGCGTCAAGTTCAGCGACGGCACGCCGTTCACGGCCGACGACGTCGTGTTCTCGATGATGCGGGCGATGGGCAAGACCTCCAACTACCAGGTCTACACGCAGGGCATCGACCGCGTCGTCAAGGTGAACGACAACACCGTCGACTTCATCATGAAGGGCCCGAACCCGGTGCTCCTGAACCAGCTCACCGAGCTGCGCATCATGAGCAAGGCCTGGGCGGAGAAGAACAAGTCGCTGGAGGCCAAGGACATCCGCACCAAGGACGAGACCTTCTCGCACCGCAATGCGCTGGGCACCGGCCAGTTCATGGTCAAGGAATGGCAGCCCGACCAGCGCCTGGTGCTGGTGCGCAACCCCAACTACTGGGGCAAGGCCGACAGCAACGTCACCGAGATCGTCTACACGCCGATCAAGGCCGAAGCCACCCGCGTCGCCGCGCTGCTGTCCGGTGAAGTCGACTTCGTGCTGGACCCGAGCCCGCAGGACCTGCCGCGCCTGCGCGCCAACCCGAACCTGAAGGTGATGGACGGTGTCGAGAACCGCACCATCTTCTTCGGCATGGACCAGTTCCGGGACGAGCTGCCCGGCTCCAACATCAAGGGCAAGAACCCGCTGAAGGACGTCAAGGTGCGCCGCGCTCTGTACCAGGCCATCGACAGCGACAGCCTGCACAAGGTCACCATGCGCGGCCTGTCGCAGCCCACCGGCACGCTGGTGGCGCCGCAGGTGGCCGGCTGGACCGAAGGTGTCCACAAGCGCCTGCCTTATGACCCCGAAGGCGCGAAGAAGCTGCTCGCCGAAGCCGGTTACCCGCAAGGCTTCGAGATCGACTTCGCATGCCCGAACAACCGCTACATCAACGACGAGGAAATCTGCCAGGCGGTCACCGCGATGTGGTCCCGCATCGGCGTGCGCGCCAAGCTGCGGACGTTGCCCCTGGTGACCTACTTCCCGATGATCCAGCGGTTCGAGGCCAGCATCTACATGCTGGGCTGGGGCGTGCCGACCTTCGACGCGCTGTACAGCCTGCAATCGCTGACCCGCACGGTCGGGCAGGGCGGTGACGGCAACTACAACGTCGGCCGCTACAGCAACCAGCGCATGGACTACGTCGTCGACCGCATCAAGGTCGAGACCGACCTGCCGGTGCGCAACCGCCTGCTCACCGAAGGCCTGCAGCTGAGCAACGACACCGTGTCGCACATCCCGCTGCACAACCAGGTGATCCCGTGGGCGCTGAAGAAGAACGTGGACGTCACGCACCGCGCCGACAACCGCCTCGACTGGCGCCTGATCAAGGTCAACTGACCGCTCCCTGATCGACGTGGGCCCCCGTGGGAAACCCGGGGGCCCACGCGTTTTGCACGAGGGCCCGCGTGTTTTGCACGTGAGCCCACGTGTTTTCACCGTGGCTGGCGCATTGCTTGCTCTGCTAGCATCGCCCGCTTTCCAACGGTTCCATGCTCGCATTCATCCTTCGCCGCCTGCTGCAGGCCGTGGTCGTCATGGTGACCGTGGCCTTCATCGCGTTCCTGCTGTTCCAGTTCGTCGGCGATCCGGTGGTGTTCCTGCTCGGCCAGGACGCGACGGCCGAGCAGATCCGTGAATTGCGCGCCGACCTCGGCCTGGACAAGCCCTTCTTCGTGCAGTTCTGGCATTTCCTGGCCAACGCGGTGCAGGGCGAATTCGGCCTGAGCCTGCGACAGGGGGCCAAGGTCTCGCGCCTGATCGCGGAACGCTTTCCGGCCACGCTCGAACTTGCACTGGTCGCCGCGTTCCTCGCGCTCGCCATCGGCATCCCGATGGGCGTGTATGCCGCCCTGCGCCGCGGCAGCTTCCTCAGCCAGGTGTTCATGACGCTGTCGCTGCTCGGCGTGTCGCTGCCCACTTTCCTGATCGGCATCCTGCTGATCCTGGTCTTCGCGGTCACGCTCGGCTGGTTCCCCAGCTTCGGCCGTGGAGAGACGGTGCAGGTTGGCTGGTGGACGACGGGGCTGCTGCGGCCCAAGGGTTGGCACCACATCGTGCTGCCTGCCGTCACCCTTGCCATCTTCCAGCTGACGCTGATCATGCGGCTGGTGCGCGCGGAGATGCTGGAGGTGCTGCGAACCGACTACATCAAGTTCGCGCGCGCCCGCGGCCTGTCCAACCGCGCCATCCATTTCGGCCACGCGCTGAAGAACACGCTGGTGCCCGTCATGACCATCACCGGGCTGCAATTGGGCGGCCTGATCGCCTTCGCCATCATCACGGAGACGGTGTTCCAGTGGCCCGGCATGGGGCTGCTGTTCATCCAGGCCGTGACCTTCGCCGACATCCCCGTCATGGCGGCCTACCTGTGCCTGATCGCCCTCATCTTCGTGGTGATCAACCTGGTGGTCGACCTGCTGTACTTCGCCGTCGACCCGCGTCTGCGCGTCGGCGGGGCCAAGGGGCATTGATGGTTGCCACGCAATCCGGCGCACGCCTGCGGGCCAACGGCCGCGCATTCGCCCACATCTCGCAGTACCACCCGGAGCTCACCGCATTCCGACGCGACCTGCACGCCCATCCCGAACTGGGCTTCGAGGAGGTCTACACCGCCTCGCGGGTGCAGGAAGCGCTGAAGGTCTGCGGCGTGGACGAGGTGCACACCGGCATCGGCAAGACCGGCGTGGTCGGCGTGGTCCGGGGTCGCAGCACGGCCAGTGGTCGCATGGTGGGCCTGCGCGCGGACATGGATGGCCTCACCATGTCCGAGAACAACGACTTCCCTTGGCGGTCCACCCGCACGGGGATGATGCATGGCTGCGGCCACGACGGCCACACCGCCATGCTGGTGGGTGCCGCGCGGTATCTGGCCGAGACGCGCAACTTCGACGGCACGGCCGTCCTGATCTTCCAGCCCGGCGAGGAAGGATTCGCCGGCGCCAAGGCGATGATCGAGGACGGCCTGTTCGACCGGTTCCCGGTCGAGGCGGTCTACGGCATGCACAACTGGCCCGGCCTGCGGCCCGGCACCATCGGCCTGAGTCCTGGGCCGATGATGGCGGCGGCCGACAAGGTCACCATCGAGATCACGGGCAAGGGTGGCCATGGGGCCCATCCCTACCTGGCCACCGATCCGGTGCTGGTCGCGGCCCACATCATCACGGCGGTGCAGAGCATCGTGTCGCGTAACGTGCGTCCGGTCGACGGCGCCGTCGTCAGCCTGTGTGCCATGCACGCCGGCGACGTCCACGCCATGAGCGTGATCCCCGGCAAGGCGACCCTCGTCGGCACTGTGCGCACGTTCACGCCCGAGGTGCAGGAGCTGGTGGAGAAGCGCCTCACCGACCTGTGCAGCGCGGTGGCCCTCGGCTTCGGCGCCACGGCCCACGTGACGTACGAGCGTGTCTATCCCGCCACCACCAACAGCACGCGTGAGGCGCTCTTCGCCGCCGATGTCGCCGAAACCATCGTCGGCCCCGACCACGTCGTGCGCGACCTCGAGCCCAGCATGGGAGCGGAAGACTTCTCCTTCATGCTGCAGGCCAGGCCCGGCGCCTACCTTCGCATCGGCCAGGGCGGGGAGGGCAGCTGCATGCTGCACAACCCGCGCTACGACTTCAACGACGAGATCCTGCCGCTCGGCTCCGCCCTGCATGCCAGCCTGGCCGAGCAGTCCATGCCCCTTGCGGCAGCCTGAACCGTTTTCCCGCTCACCCTATCCAAAGGAGCCCCCATGAAGATGAAGACCACCCTGCTGTCCGCGGCGCTGCTGTGCGCCCTCGCCGGCGGCGCGTCCGCGCAGGTCGTGCGGGTCGCCAACCAGGGCGATGCCCTGTCGATGGATCCGCATTCGCTCAACGAGTCGCTGCAGCTGTCCGTGACCAGCAACGTCTACGAGCCGCTGGTGGGCCGCAACAAGGACCTCTCGCTGGCTCCGTCGCTGGCCACCTCCTGGAAGCAGACGTCGCCCACGGTGTGGCGCTTCGAGTTGCGCAAGAACGTGCAGTTCCACGACGGCACTCCGTTCACCGCCGACGACGTCGTCTTCACGATGGCGCGCACGCAGGTGGAAGGCTCCGACATGAAGAGCTACACCAACGACGTGAAGGCGGTGCGCAAGATCGACAGCCACACGGTCGAGATCGAGACCAATGCTCCGTTTCCCATCCTGCCGGACGTGCTGACCCAGGTCTACGTCATGAGCAAGAAGTGGTGCGAGGACAACCAGGCCACGCGTCCGGTCGACCGCCGCAAGGGCGTCGAGAACGCGGCCTCGTTCCGGGCCAACGGCACCGGGCCGTACCGCCTGCGCGAACGCCAGCCAAACGTGCGGACCACGTTCGTTCGCAACGGCAACTATTGGGGCAAGATCGAAGGCAACGTGCAGGAGGTGGTGTTCACGCCGATCGGCAACGACGCCACGCGCGTGGCCGCACTGCTGTCCGGCGAGGTCGACGTGATGGAGCCGGTGCCGGTGCAGGACATCGACCGCGTCTCCAATTCGCCGACCACGCAGGCGATGGTGGCGCCCGAGTTGCGGACCATCTTCCTCGGCATGGACCAGCGCCGCGACGAGTTGCAGTACTCCAACGTCAAGGGCAAGAACCCGTTCAAGGACAAGCGCGTGCGCCAGGCCTTCTACCAGGCCATCGACATCGAGGGCATCAAGCGCACCGTGATGCGCAATGCCTCGCTGCCCACCGCGCTGATGATCGGCCCGGGCATCAACGGCTTCACCCAGGAGCAGAACAAGCGCCTGCCGTTCGACCCGGACGGCGCCAAGAAGCTGCTGGCCGACGCCGGCTACCCGCAGGGCTTCGAGGTCACGATGAACTGCCCGAACGACCGCTACGTCAACGACGCGCGCATCTGCCAGACCGTCGCCGCCAACCTGGCGCGCATCGGCGTGAAGATCAACCTGGCCGCCGAGACCAAGGGCACCTACTTCCCGAAGATCCTGCGTCGCGACACCAGCTTCTACCTGCTCGGCTGGACGCCCAGCACCTATGACGCGCACAACACGCTGAACGCCATCATGTCCTGCCCGAACGACAAGGGCGCCGGGCAGTTCAACCTGGGCAGCTACTGCAACCAGAAGGTCGACGAGCTGTCGCGCGCCGTGCAGTCCGAGACGGACAAGGCCAAGCGCTCGGCGATGATCAAGGAGGCGTTCCAGATCCACGCCGACGAGATCGGCCACCTGCCGCTGCACCAGCAGTCGCTGGCCTGGGGCGTGAGCAAGAAGGTGAAGGTGGTCCAGCGAGGCGACAACTATCTCGACTTCAAGTGGATCACGGTCCAGAAGTGAAGTGAGACAAGCGCTCTTCCGCTGGTTCGACAGCGACGTCGGCTACAGCTTCCGCACCTCGCCGGTGGCCATCGCTGCGGCGATGGTCGCCTTCCTGTGCGTTTTCTGCGCGGCGTTCGCCGGCTGGGTCGCGCCGCACAACCCGTTCGACCTGACCACCCTGGTCCTGTCGGACGCGCGGCTGCCGCCGGCGTGGCAGCCGGAAGGCAGCACCAAGTACCTGCTGGGCACCGACGACCAGGGCCGGGACATCCTCTCGGCCCTGATGTACGGAGCGCGCATTTCGCTGGTCGTAGGCATCGTGTCCGTCCTGCTTTCCGCAGTGATCGGCGTCAGCCTGGGCCTGCTGGCCGGCTTCAAGGGCGGCTGGATCGACGGCTTCCTGATGCGCCTGTGCGACGTGATGCTCAGCTTCCCGCCCATCCTGGTGGCGTTGCTGATCGCCGGTGTCGGGCGCGCCATGTTCCCGAACGCGCACGACACCGTCGCCTTCAGCGTGCTGATCATCTCCATCACGCTGACCGGCTGGGTGCAGTACGCACGGACGGTGCGCGGCACCACGCTGGTGGAGCGCAACAAGGAATACGTGCAGGCAGCGCGCGTGACCGGCGTGGCGCCGCTGCGCATCATGGCGCGCCACGTGCTGCCCAACGTGCTGGGGCCGGTGCTGGTGCTCGCCACCATCCACGTGGCCACCGCCATCATCACCGAGGCAACGCTGTCGTTCCTGGGTGTGGGTGTGCCGCCCACCTCGCCGTCGCTGGGCACGCTGATCCGCGTCGGCAACGATTACCTCTTCTCCGGCGAGTGGTGGATCACCATCTTCCCCGGCCTGATGCTGATCCTGATCGCGCTGTCCGTGAACCTGCTGGGCGACTGGCTGCGCGATGCGCTCAACCCGCGGCTGCGCTGACACATGAGCCTGCTCGAAGTCAAGAACCTGGTCGTCGAGTTCCCCGGCCGCCGCGGCAAGCTGCGCGCGCTCGACGACATCTCGTTTTCCATCGCCCCCGGCGAGATCCTGGGTGTGGTGGGGGAATCCGGCGCGGGCAAGAGCCTGACCGGCGCTTCCATCATCGGCCTGCTGGAGCCGCCGGGACGTGTCGCCAGCGGCCAGATCCTGCTGGAAGGCGAGCGCATCGACAACCTGTCGCATGACCAGATGCGCCACATCCGCGGCCGCCGCATCGGGGCCATCTTCCAGGACCCGCTCACCTCGCTCAACCCGCTGTACACCATCGGCCGCCAACTGACCGAAACGATCCAGGCGCACCTGCCGGTGGACGCCGCCGAAGCGCGGCGGCGCGCGATCAGCCTTCTGGAGGACACCGGCATCCCGGCCGCGGCCGAGCGCATCGAACACTATCCGCACCAGTTCTCCGGCGGCATGCGGCAACGCGTGGTGATCGCACTGGCACTGGCGGCCGAGCCCAAGCTGATCGTCGCCGACGAACCCACCACGGCGCTGGACGTCTCCATCCAGGCGCAGATCATCCAGCTGCTCAAGCGCATCTGCCGCGACCGTGGCGCCGCCGTGATGCTGATCACCCACGACATGGGCGTCATCGCCGAAACGTGCGACCGCGTTGCCGTGATGTACGCGGGCCGCATCGCCGAGATCGGCCCGGTGCACGAGGTCATCAACCAGCCCGCGCATCCGTACACCATGGGGCTGATGGCCTCCATCCCGGACATGGCCAGCGACCGGGAGCGGCTCAACCAGATCGACGGCGCGATGCCGCGGCTGAACGCCATCCCGCCGGGCTGCGCCTACAACCCGCGCTGCCCGCGTGCGTTCGACCGTTGCCGCATCGAGCG
>LJPI01000251.1:0-152952 GCA_001430955.1 Chrysosporium queenslandicum | reverse complement strand
TACACTTGCTCCAACACTTTCTGATACCAAGTCAAAAATAAACCAATCACCGTGTGAGACAGGAAGGGATAAAAGGCCGTAACTTAAATCTATAAATGACCGATTCACTCGTGAGAACCGGCTCATCCAGTCTCTCTTGGACGGTGGCGTGAGAAGCCGGTGGAAAGGTGCAGTTATCGCAGCTAATATTGGGGATGTCTAGGCTCTCATTAGGACGAGAGATAAGAGAGAAACCTCCCATTCGAGAGGCCGTCGACAATCTATCTGTCTGGCCTCAGAGGGAATGCCTGCAGCATGTGAAGGTGGAAATTCTCCATGGAGAACGGCACAATTTCCCGCTGCGGTCCGAGGCCTGGACAAGGAGCACTGGTATCCCTGGTTATACCTGTAGCAGTTATATACATGTATGTACGATACATTTCTTCTTAGGATCACAGTGACCTGGAGATGGATCGTTCCCGTTTTACCTCGTATGCAGGGAGAGGGAAGACTTATATGCAGGGATTGCGGATATCGCTGGCTTCACTTTTTTTGTATTAGCTTCCTCAGCATCCTGGCTGTCCCGTGTCGGCTAAGCTTTGTCATGGATGAACACTTACTCTGTTCTGTCTAGCCGTTTTGAACAGCAGAGAAGTTCAAGCCAAAGAATTGGTTGACTATGTTCATGGCTTCATCTATAGACATACTATATAGATGAAAAAAGAAGCAGATAATAGGCACACATGTTCATACATACATCAGGTCAGATGGAAGAAGAGCCGTCCACAGTCTCAAAATATCCGACAGGAAGAGATTCCCGGAGAATAAGAAAATAAGAAAAAAGAAAAAAAAAGAGCGCCTTGCCCTCTTTATCTATTTAGGTTGCTTTTGAATTTTTCCTTGAAGAAAAGAGAAAAAAAAAACAATTTCCATCCCGTGATTGTTTCCCTTTCGATCCCATATTTCTCAAAATTCATTATTCCCATCATGATGATTATGATTATTACGTAGCTCGACGTCCACCGTAAATGTTCGCGTCTCCTTGATTATCCGCGACTGGCTTGACTGGCTGTTGGATTCATCCCAGTCGACCACTCCACTTTCAACCTGCGATCCGTGGCCGTTACGCGCACGTCCGCGCTTCGAGCTCAACACGCCGAGTTCGTTGAATTCATCTTTGTCCTTGCGCGCTGCCCTCCGGCCTGACGATCGGGACCCGGACAGGTTATAGCGGTAGGATCCCTTGGCGGTCGATCGCCGAAACTGATCGTCCGCACGAAGTAACCCAGATTCGAGGCTGTCAAGGAACGGCTTGAGGAACGGAATGCACGCTGTGACGACTGCGAGCGATTGCACGATCTGCGTGCAGATTGACATCTGCCAGTAGTCGAAGGTCGCATTTCTAGCGTCGGGAACCTGGTTGAGAAAGTAGAGCTGGAAAGCAACCGCGACAATAACACTATTTGATCGTTCCCTTTTTAGCAAACAAATAGCTTAACACCTGTATTTGAGGAGCCAACATACAGTGCACGGGTGGCGAAAACGAAGCCAATGGTTATTTTGCGATGAGTTGTCGTTTGAATCTGGGACGTGATAACCATCATCAACACAATTTGGACGATGTCGGTCAGAATGTTCATCGCCCCGTAAAAGTTCCAAAAGTTTTTCTGTGCCAGCCGTCAGCTCAATTCTTGTCTTTTAAACATCCCCTGGCGGGCGGTGGAGGGAGCTACATACCCTTCCCACGCAGACATTGTTGACATAATTCCACGGCTGAGGCAAACGGCATTGGAAGCCCACCACAAACATTGATGCCACCGTCCACAGAATCACTATAGTTCCGAGGGCATAGATTGTGTATTTGTACTGCTTCAAAAGTGCGAATTGGTGGTTCAGGATAAGCAAGCCGATTTTGGTGAAGCAGATGGACACAATAAACAGAAAACTTGAGGCATAATCGCCCTGAAACTCCCAAAGTTAGAATTATCTCCGCTTGGGAAGACATATGCCAGGGCCACAATTCAACGCACTTTCAAAACCGTCTGCAGCTGAGATTCGCTCAACTGGTCGACATTTTTTCCCCATCCATTTTGGTCCTGAATTCCAACAGTGATGGACTGCCCAATAGCGAACACCTGACGGAAGTATTTCAGTATGATAGTCGCGTTCAACTTTTCAACGAAAAGGTAGGGAGGAGGGGGGAGCTATTCTCACCAGTGACACTAGAATGACATAGTCCTCAGTGATCAGTCGGCCTCGAATTACAACCTTGGTTGCAGTTTGGGCGATGACGGCAAGTATGGCGAGGACCAGAAATATCCAGACAAAGATATCCACCAACGCAGACTTGTCGGTGTCCGTAATCAGAGTCTGCGCCATTCACACAGTCAAGTAGAAGAGATATCCTTTAACTCCTTTTGCTCATGATAGTACCAGCAACAAAACAAAAAGTACAAAAGACGCAAAAAGGAAGGATGCAGAGGGAGGGCTGCAGTTGTTGAGAATGGTCAATCGAATTCCAGAGCAGGAAGATTCACCATTATCAGAAACATGAGCTGGACAGATGATAATTGCTAAGGGAGGTTAAGTAGATCTAACGGTCAAAGAAAGGGTTCTCTCTTTTTTTTTTTTGCTTGAAAAAGAGGGAAAATCCTACCAATCCAAATTCGATGGGCAAATAAGGTATTTTTATTGCAGGTATAGATGCGCGTCCCAGGGAGCCTTGGATATTGACAAGGTCAGTGTGTGAAAGTGAGTCCGCTGGGAAATATGTATGTATGCGTCCGCAAGGATTCCCCTCATCCAAAGGTAATTTCTGGCGAGGGAAACTGATCTGCTGAAGCATGGCTGAAGATGTGCTGGTGCAGCAGCAGCATCATGGAATAATAAAATTGTTTTTGGTCACGCATGCGCATCACCATTAACTTAGCCACTTTCTTGGGGAGCTCTAGAAAGCGATCGTCCGGCTCCCTCCGAGGAAGATCTTTTTGTCTTTGGATTATTGGCCTTTTGGTCAGTTCAAGTCTAACACCACGAGTGGCGCGAGCACAAAAGTGCATCATATGGGCGTATGTCTGTGCATCCATACGCTCTACAGAGTACATTGTCAATAGTATTTGTTCGGTACCAGGGCCAGAGATTAGTGGGCGAGCCTGGCAAGGCTTCAAGAGCCCCTAATTCTCGGTGAGCCACACCGTGAGGGAGACGAGTCCAATCCCTGGCTAGGAAATGATTCGTGTTCCATACTTTGGTCTTCCGTATAAGAATTGAACAAATAATAGTCTGCAAATCGCCCAGCATGTGGTTGAGCCTTTTCTTTTGTTCGGTTTGGCAATGTCCAACGGGATGGCTTGCTTGCTGGCCAGTGGTCCTGTGCAGGTCGTTCACGTATCGGCTCTCCTAGCCGGGGTTCTTTTGGATTCCCTGTGATCCTCGATCCCTCAGTATCAAGTGGTTCCATGAAATTCTGGGATTTTGCCAACAATGTATCAGAAACGAAGAAATCTCTTTCCCATGCCGCGGGAGTCTGTGTGTGAGAGCCGGATGGAGCAACTAGGATATGGGCCTCTGGGATCACCCTGGTCCGGTGGCTTGATGTGCAGGTCTGGGCATGACCTCGCGCTTAGTCTGGTATGGATGGTTTTAAGATTCCGGGAGGTTGTCTTGCAAGACTTGCAGAGGACGAGCAGGGGCCACCAGCCAGTTATCGATTGTAGATCCCGGGCGAGTCCCAATGTAACAGTGGGCAGTCGGAGCTGGGCACAAGGCAGTCCACCCATCACCACTCTTCCGTCAAGAGACTGGGAAACTACTGGACGGCCGTCAAGGCTGGCTAGCGCTGCGAACATCTCAGCAGCTGCAGCATCTCATGATATCAAGCAGCTCAAATCATTTTCAGGGAGAAATCGCCGGTCACCTTCCCGCTCAAAAATGAGCCGACTTGTGCTGCACGTCTCCGTTCATTCAATAGTCGCGAATCTGATTCCCTGTTCGCGATGCATCAACAAGAGTAGAACCATCTTAGCTCAATAACACCGCCTTGGTCCTTTTGTGTGTTTCTTTTTCTTCCTTTTTTTTTCCTTTTGCCATTATTAGCTCCTCCCAAGCTATGGAAACTCTGGGCCTTTTTTCGGCTCTTCTCCATTGCATCTCCGGCATGTGGGATTTAAGTTCGCGTCGGAACAATAAGTTTTTGATGTATAGGGTTTGGGAAGATAGGCTTCGTCCGCTTTGCTTCGTATCACCCCACGCTTCCTGAGAAATTGGGGTCTTTTGAAGCTAAGCTCGGACTAATAGGAGGGAAGATTTATACCTGCGGGCAAATATTCTTTGAGATCCCCATGTGGCTGCGATTTAAACGAGATGTGAGAAAGCAAATAGTAGAGCTCCACTTGATAATGGGACCGCTCTGTTCTTCCCTGTGTGGGGATATCTGTGTGATATTTTTGGAAGAACGAGATGCATTGTGGTGAGAGTGTTGATGAGAGAGATAGAAACGAAATATGGGCTGGCGAGCTCACCGCAAAGTCTTCGCCTAGAGCTCTCGTTAAGATTAGGGACCGGTAGCGCCTCGAGATGCCCCGGGAGCTAGCTAAAATTAGGGGCTGTTCCGGGCGGGTGAGCCCCGGAAGTGGGTGGTTCTTAGCGCGGATTGCAAACGCTGCAAACATCCCCTCCCACCACCTTAACTCGACTTCAATCGTCAGCGTCTCGCCGGCTGCATCTTCAACTTCAGCTTCAACTTCCACTTCATCTTCATCTTCGTCCTCTTTGCTTCATCATCTTCTTCATCATCTTGTTCATCATCTTGTTCATCATCTTCGTCATCATCTTCTTGGTCATTCTTTGTTGACAATGTCACTCGCAATCCCAGCAGCCCAGAGAAAGCGACCTTCCGGATACTGCGATTCTCCGTTTGCCAGTTGGATCGAGACCCTTGCAGAATGCCACTTAACTGACTTCAAATCAAACATGTTCTCCTCACTTGAACAAGAAACCCTCCTCCCGTCCCAGAGACTCGAGAGAGACTCAGCACGACTAGCCTCCGTCCAATGAACCACTGCACCAGTCAAGGATAAAGTGCGACCTTGATGTCAATCTCAAGCCGCTAAGAGCCACACCCCAATCAAACTTCCACACTAGCCCGACACCCCTGCTCACGATCCCGGCTTCGCAGAAGAGTTAGTGTCTGTATCCCGACCCCAAGACTCGGTACAGTACCATCTTCACCGACCACTTGCAATCTAGAGTGTCACAAGCACGCCAACAAGCGCGGCAACATGGCCTCCAGTTTCGCCTGATTCTCTTCGCCATCCCCCTTGCTTGCCGGCTTGCGTGCTGTTCTTTACTTCCGCAGTATCAGCGAGCCCCAGCTAAAACATGGCAAAATCCCCCCGGAACCCTGCCTAGTCCCAGGCACCATGTTCCCAAGGGTCGCGCCACGTCAAATGCATGGCGTAAATTCTCGAAGGCCATGCATTATTGATTCCTAGAAGATTGGTATCTTCCGCATACCGAGAGCTCCCTCTTCTCCCCCTCATGCCATCCGTTCAATTCTCCCCAATCTTTGCCGTACCGCCATTGTACTTACGTTATTAGTTCAATACCCTCCGTTTCTACCTTTTCTTTTCTGGACGAAGCATTTCTCTCTTGAATTTCATTTCTTCTTGCTTCCTTCCACCCCTCCCCTTCCTTCCTTCTTCTCCTGGTTCTCCTTCTCCAACAACCTTCTTCTTGTTCCGCCTCCCTGTACTTTTGCGCCTTGGTTCAGCGCGGTTCGATTCCCGCTGTATAGTTTTTTTAATCAATGTCCCATTGACCGCTCACCTTGAGGTTAACTTTGTCTTGTTGATCTTCGGCACCCTCCCGCCATGATGAAGGAGGAACCGGCTCAGGAGCTTGGCTCTTTGAATGGCCATGGAACGAAATCCGGAGTGAAATCCCAATCGAGCCAGGTCTCACAGGACCGGGATCGTGATGAACTTCTTCGTCTCGGAAAGAAACAAGTCCTAAGGGTACATACATACCTTATCCTCTGCTCGAAAAGTGTGTGGAATCATGTAAACTAACTATCCATCCCACTATGCTAGCGAAACTTTGCGTTTATGTCCATCCTTGGTTTCAGTTGTACCGTCCTCATTACCTGGGAAGGCGCTTTGATCTTGTTCGTTACTGGTCTCCAGAACGGCGGGTATGCGGGCCTGATATACGGCTACATTGTCGCATGGCTCGGTAACTTCGCGGTCTTTGCTTCTCTCTCGGAATTAGTCTCGATGGCTCCAACCTCGGGCGGCCAGTATCACTGGGTTGCCATGCTTGCGCCGCCGAGATGGAGTAGATTCTTAAGCTACATGACAGGCTGGGTGACGGTCCTTGGATGGCAGGCTTCCATCGCCTCCACTTGCTCCCTCACAGGTGGCCTTATCCAGGGCCTAATCGCATTGACCCAGCCCGATTATCAGCCTAAGAATTGGCATGGAGCGCTTTTGTTCTGGGCAGTCCTGCTGTTTTGCGTGTTTATCAACACCATTATCAGCCGACTTCTACCGAAAATTGAAGGCCTTATCCTTATCCTTCATATTTTAGGGTTCTTTAGTATTCTCATTCCCTTAGTCAAACTGTCTGACAAGGCAGATCCAAAAGTGGTTTTCACGGCCTTTGAGAATGGTGGCAACTGGCCAACCCAAGGGCTATCATTTTTGGTTGGCTTGATTGGAAATGCGTTTGCTTTCCTTGGTGAGTTGTGTCAACCGCAATCGCCGGCCATGAGTATAACTGACGTTTTCGATAGGACTTGATGGTGCTTATCATGTACGACCTTCCCTTTCCATATCGATTCTCTTGTACTAACCAATTCCCTAGATGTCCGAGGAAATCCAGCGCCCTTCTGTTATTGTGCCGCGATCTATCATGCTTACCCTTGTGATCAACGGATCCCTGGGCTTCGGCATGATCATTGCCGTGCTGTTCTGTACCTCGGACATTCAAGCTGCTCTCGAGTCACCCACCGGCTTCCCATTCATGGAAATCTTCAGACAGGCTACTGGAAACGTCAAGGGGGCCGCTGCGATGGCCAGCATTATCACCGTCCTTGCGATGTGTGCCAACGTTGGTTTCCTTGCCTCTGCATCGAGAATGTTATGGTCATTTGCCCGCGACCGAGGTGTTCCAGGCTGGCGGATCCTGTCAAGGGTAAGTAACTTACCGGGCGTCCTTTGGACTTGACGCAACGAACAATTACTAACCGCAATCAGGTCGAAAAACGCACCATGGTTCCAATGTGGTCAATCGGAACCATCACCTTTATCGCCGTCCTCCTCTCTCTCATCTCCATCGGCTCACTCAATGCTTTCAACATCGTGGTTTCCTTGACTGTCGCCGCTCTTTATATCAGTTACTTCCTTGCTATCGCTTTACTTCTCTATCGTCGCGTCAGTGGAGGTATCTCCTATGCTTCCGACTCCCCCAACATGCTGGCGAATACAGCCGGTTCCCGCCTTGTCTGGGGACCCTGGCGCTTCGGGAAATTCGGACCTTTTATCAATATCTTTGCACTCTGCTACCTTCTCTTGGTCCTCGTGTTCAGCTTCTTCCCGGCTGCCACACCTGTGACAAAACCTCAGATGATGAATTATAGCAGTGTCTTGATTGTGGGGGTGATGGCATTTAGTTTGGTGTACTATTTCGCGTATGCGCAAAGAACATACGAGGGTCCAATTGTGGAGGTTGAGGCCTCACCAAACTCGGAATCCTCTTTATATGGTTGATCGAAGGTTTGTTTTAAATTAGCTATTGGTTTTTCAGCATGGGATCTTGTGCCAAAAAAAGGCAGAGGAAATTATATCTATTTAGTTCTTCTTTCTCCCGCTATGAACAGTTTATATAATCGGTTTTCTTTCAAGGTATATATAGTGGAATTTGGTCTGGTGTGGATACAGGAGGATTATAAAGTGACAGAGGTTTCCTATTGTTGTTTTCAAAAGTCATCTATGGAAAATGGTGTACTTTAAGAAGAAAGAAGAGGATATATGGGATGTTTGTCCTAGCCTTATCCCTTGAGCTCCAGTCCAGCTGTAACCCCATTCACAAACTGCGTCGCTTCCTCCATGCCCTGTCTCATGATGTCACTTTCGTCGATGGTGTCCCCTTCGCCCTGCGCGCGTTTTGCCAAAGCTCGCGAGATCACCTGCGCAACCTCCTCATCGTCCAAGATGCTCGTGCCATCCTCACCTATCAACCCGCCGGTATTGGCAATGATATCTGCCCATAGCGCATTCTCCCGGTCCTTGAGCATGGGGTCACGCATGATAGCATTCTCCGCCAAGCCAAGGGCATGTAGCTTACCCATTGCACGGGTCAGGCTGGTTCCCACAGTCTCGGCAAACTCATCGATCTGCGCTTCCGCCGACACCGACGGGGCCATGGTTCCGAAGAAGAAGCGATTGGTCGCGGAGAGATATATTATTCCCGCACATAGCGAGTCGAAAATCGTGAGTAGCAAGGTCCGCGCGGTGTAGAGGCGCGTGTAAAGACTTCCCGGGACCAAGGCCGTGTTGAGCACGCCCCGCTCATACGGATCGTACGCGGCCACGAAGCTCAAGTCGGCGACGAGCAGAAGAAACCCCATCCAGAAGAATTTGCTGCGCCATCGGGCCGCGGCGCTGCCGACGACGGGCGCCGAGGTGACGATGCCGAGGACGAGGAGGTGGAAGAGGTGCGGAAGGAGGACGTTGAAGGGGATGTAGTAGATCAGGTACGAGTTTGGGTTTCCCGGGGTGCAGAAGGGGCAGGACAGGAGAGTCTCGGGCCCGAAGCGGAGATAGGTCTTGCGGGCTTCGGGGGAGGTGAAGAGCGGTCGGAGCAGTTCGTCGGTGCGGGTGAGGGCGCGCAGGCGCGAGACCCGGGCGAAGAGGAGGCCGGTGGGGGTGGAGAAGCGCGAGGATGTGAGTGAGAAGATGCTCGCGGGCGGAGCGTGTGGGTTGATGGGCAGGCCGAGAGCGAAGAAGAGCGCGGCGGAGGCGAAGAGGATGTTTAGGGCCCGGGAGCTCTGGGGCGTGAGTGGTTTGGTGGGGATGTGGCGGCGCTGGGCGATTGATTGCTGCAGGGAGCGGACTAGCGATATGAGACGGGGTATGAGGATAGGCGCGAAGAAGATCGTGAGGGATTTGACGCTGCGAGGGATCTTGTTAGCTTTTGTGCTTCGAGGCCTTTTTGCCTCGCTGTGTGAAGGACAGGACGGCCTACGTGTCAAAGAGTGTCATCTTGATTCAGACGGGCAGGATGCTCCTGGAGCAAAAAGATGCGGCAGGTAAAACAAATAAACGACCGAGTTACATTGTCAGAACTAACGGGCAGCGAGTGGGGGGACAGTTCACTGAAGCAGCCAGATACAGACCACGCTGGCGGTTAGAGAAGATCGTGAAGAAGTGATATCAACGCCAAGAAGGTTAAGCTCCAAGCTCCTCGTCATGCTGAAGAATCGCACGATAGCATCACGGCATCTGTTATTTGACAAACCACGTATTAAAAATGTATGTTCACATTTTAGGAATGCTAATAAGACTCGCTAAATGATAGAATAGGTACTGACTAGATACAAGTTCATTAGTATAAGAAAAAGATCATGTTGGCGCCGTTTCTTCGAATGCCCGTGCTACAACGCCTCAAACCCCTGAATTTTTAAACCCTGAGCATAGCTAATGCGAACAACCGCTTTCATTCCCGCATCGTAAACAAATGATTGACACTAATTTATAGCCTCCTTACAATTCTTCTCGCCGTGTCAAAGGTCATACTCGATCGGAATACATCGCAGGATGGTGCGCAAGGTTGGGCACCGCCAAATCGGGTTCGGTTGTAAACTTGCCGAATTGTTCTGGGTTGTCGTTGATTGGAGATGAGATCTTGATCGGAAATCTAGGTGTGTTACGCATCGATGCGGTTCTCGTAGAGACCGATCTCGGACTTGAATAGTTGGAGGATGATGAGCGATAGGTCGGCAGCGAATCCTTTCGTGATAGCTGGAAGGACTTGTGGCTGCTATCCCTGGTAATGACCTTCTGCTCTGCAACAGCCCCATGGGCGCGGACATGGCGAGCGGTAACCCCGATGTTCTTGTCTTGGAACACAAAGCTCTAAAACCAAGGCATTAGGAGGGGTTGTTGCCGAAAAAAAAAGAGATTGAAGGACAATCACATACAGCGACGATGTTGATAACTCCAACAATGATGACGACGATCCCCGAGGAAACCACAATTCTCCAAAAAGCCAACCCTAGGGACTCCTGACTTGCGGTCTCTTTATTCAGGCTGCCAAGCGTTGACATTCCGAGTATAACCATGGTGATTCCTAAGGTTACGAAACCCGAGTTCTGGCCAAGCAAAGGCCATTGCCGATTGAAATATCCGCGGAAGACATTCAGTTCGGAAACTATAAGGAAAACTACACGTTTTTAGAGCAGGTAGCAGGAAGGGAATGGGATTTCAAGGCAACTTACGACTGATATTGGCAACCACCACATGGGTAACAGCATCGAAGAAGAAGAATTGGTTGACAATGGACGTTTTTACTAACATAACGGCGCAAGCAGCGATAACGGCGAGAAGGGAAACAATATTCATGGGCCGGATGACGTTCAAGATCACGTACCCCGGGCCGGCCAGGGGTTTCACAAGGGCCATCTTTGAGGATGGAATCGATAGCGAAAGGCGGGCTCGAATAGATGATCAGTTTGGGATTGAGCAAAATTCACTTGATGAAAGAGACTCGAGCAGTTATATTTCGTTTAAAGCACGGTAAAAAAGGTGGCAAGGAAAGGGGACAAGAAGAGATCGTTATCCAGCGAAGAGGTAGGAGTTTGACCCAAAAGAAAAGTTGAAGTGTATGCCTTGTAACCTGACAAGCAGTAAATGATCTTGGAAGAATGGAATAATTGAAGGCTTAGACCCGCGGATTCAACATATTGTTGAATGTGCCATTGAAGGCAACAATCGGAGACGCCTCGAAAGACAAAGGAAGGGCAACGAGGAGCTCTTCTGAATAAGAAGAAGAACAGTGAAGAAGATGGAAGACTATAAGAGAATTAAAATTGACCACAGTGAAGGCAGTGGAATTCCAGCCGTGAAACAAAGGTGAAGAATAGGAAACGATGGGAACCAGTCCATTGATCAGGCCATTGGGAACGATTGAGCGGGTGGCCGCTTCTTGTACTCCATCCGAAGTGTTATTCTTGATCCATGATGACTGGAGATCATTCATTCTGGTAATTTCCGCCACGGCGTGAATGGACAGCCAGGGGTAGACTCCATGTTTCATGAATGGTCTGCAGAGAATGAAGGCGAATAGAAGGAATGGGTGGACCAAGGCTCTCTGGTCTTGTTTCTCGCACTGAGCAAGAAAGCTTCTTTATTGACTGGCTAAGAGAGTAAGTTGGGCAGCTTGACCATGTAATTCATGAAACAGGTGTCGCTCCTGAACCGGCAGACTCTTCATCGGAGCTGCGATTTCATAGGCCAGTTGTTTCGCGCCGGAGAGTGTACCATGTGGAGATGGGCCTCCAGCGGCCAGCGGCTGTCCTCTCCAAAGCGCCTGTCTAAATATACAGCAAGACATCCTCGCCAGCCCTATAATTAGAAGAGAAGAAGCATGCTGGATGATCACGATGAGGACGGTGAAGATGGACTGAAGATGATCGAGATGGATGGATGGTGTCCGAATCGGGAAAGTAGGGTTGCTGACATAACCATATAACTAGAGCAAACACTGCAAACACGAGGGGCCACCAAACACGTGCTTCTTCCTTAATCAGCACAAATCTGCGCATCAAAGCAGCAAGCGACTTAGTCAACTCCGTTCGTCTGTTCTCGAGAGTGCTGCCACACCCGCCCGGCAGAGATTATATATATATATATATACATTTCCAACATGGCTCGTGGAAATCAGCGTGAGAAAGCTCGTGAGAAAAACCTGAAAGAGGCGGCTCAGCAGGTAAAGGACCACTCCCGTATCCCGTCTACTTATCTTGGTACACTTCGACCTACGCCCACCGGCTCAGCTTACGTAGCTAAGCTGGAGCTGTTATGTTGCTATTGATTTTGCTGGGCATTGTATTGACTCCCTGCAGAAAAAGAAAAATAACATGTCCGGGACTGAATTTGCACGCACTAAAGAAGCTCAGGCGGCCATTATGCGAGCGAAGCAAGAAGCAGGTATGTGACCGCACTCCTTCGCCTTTTGCATCTGGATCAATCAAACACTAATGGGGCTGGTTATGTTTCCTACAGCCAATGCAAAGAAAGCCGCAGAAGGAGCAGACGGGAAAAAGAAATAGTTTGTTGAAACTCCATTTTCCACCACCCGCGAGCATAGTGAAAATATTCGTATGGACGGTCTTGATACGGTGATCTTGATCCCATCTGCCATCTGATGCTAGTATCGGTGGAGGAATATCAGAAAGGAGGTCGCGCCGCGCCGCAGCAAGAAACCTTAGCGTTTGTTTTATTTTGTGGCACCATTATTCTTAGACGACGAAACGAAACCAGGATATAGTGATTTAGCGACAGCATGGTTTTAGTTGGAATGGAGCGTTCTTATCATCTCTTATATGTCGCCAAGAGGAGCCTCTGCCTCACTGCTATCGTAGGACGGTAAGGGAAAGGATCCCTTCGACTATCGACCGAAACGGCCTTTCGCCAAGGGGCGTAAATGAACCAAACGATCATAGAATCCAGCATCATTTTCCTGAACCAGGTTGTGATTCAGGGGGCACCGAGCCTCAAAATCGATTCGAAATTGTGACATACAAAGCCCGACAAAGACCCACAATGCCTCTCCTTCCCAGGCAACATCGTGAGCGTATTGCACGGTCCTCTCGAACGTGGCCTTCTGAATCGACACATCATCGACAACCTCGAGTAAATGCAGAAGAAATGTCCAACCAGATATGTCACGCGGATGGCCTAAACACCATCTATGCATCTCCTCGAGCTGCCCTTTCACTATGTCTCGGAAGACATGTAAATGTACATCGCTGTTTTGGGACGTGGTTATGGCGGTGTTGTTTCCTTGTCGTTTCAGCTGGCTTTCGAGTATCTTCAGACTCCCAAACACAAGACGCTCCAGCAAAGTAAACAATTGGCGCAAATAGTTGAAAGCGTAATAATTCATGGGATGTTGCTCTCCAGCCTTAAGGACCACCGCTAATTCGCATTGGAGAAGAGTTGAAATGAATATCATGTCATTCACCGTGGGCTGTGCTTCAGGCAGCGTGTATTCCTTCGACCACACTGATCGCGCATGACGAGAGTCGAGCTTTAGCACTTCAGTGATGACCCAACGACGATGATACCACAGTGTGGGGGACTTGGCGTGTCGATGTAATGGAGAACGTAGCAAAGTTGTAGTAAAGGAGAGCTCCTCCCTTAATGCTCTAACGTATTCACTTGCTGACCAGAGATTTTTCAAGGCGCGAACTCGCCGCTTGCGCCAATTGCAAGCTGTCAAATGTTCAGAGTCGAAGAGAAGCATTATTTCAGAAGCAACTCTTAGATTGACATCAGTAAATGATGTTGCTTTTGTGTTGGCAGTATCACCATCTTTCAATGAGCTAAAGAAAACCCCTCTGGCTGTAACAAACACTTGCGCCAGAGAACGCTTTGTGATTCCGATATTGGGGCCATCTTGGAGCAACGGGCCAAACCCTGGCGGGAGAATCTCAATATCATAAATCTGTTCATCTCTGTTAACAAGCAGGCTTGCCAGAGACTGGTATATATCCCCACCACCAGACATTTGAAGTGTGTCTCATGTTCTTGACCACAGGTTGTGATCAGAATGCCATCGCTGGGTCAAACACGCCAAACAGCGATGCTGCAAACCTGACAAACAAGGTGGCATCGTCATTGGAATCAAATAACACACAGCAAAGCAAGTCAAGAATTGAGCGACCAGCCCAGCGCCTGTCATCCAGACCCTTGCACGGCCGTCACTATTCAGCAATGTGCTTCCGCTCATAGGCTTTCTCCAGATTCTAGCTTCCCAGTTTAGTGGCTGAACTGTTGCCGATGCTCTCCTGTCAAATCCTCCCCGACTTTCAACGACTGATTTAACTCGGACAAGTCGCCATGCCGTCCCTCCTCGTTATTGTCCTAAGCATCCATATTGTGACATATCTAATCAACACAATTGGCGCCAATACAATAGATAGCCTGGTACGAGCTCTCCTGGCCCCCAGCATGCTTACCCGATTCCACCACCAGTTGCGCCGCCACTTCTTCCCTCTGTCTCTTCGGTGCAAAGCGCTGATTTACTCCATCTAAATAGCTATGGCTTCTATACCTCAAGCTTCCTAATAAAACATCCCGAGCCGCAAAGGAGCAAAGCCGCCTGAAGCGCGAAGTCATGCAGCTCAAGCGGGAAATGAAGGCCACAAGCTCGCAGGATGAATTTGCAAAATGGGCCAAGTTAAGAAGGCGTCATGATAAATCGATGGAAGAGTACGAGGCCAAAAGTACGTCCTATTTTTACCTTGGAGCTTTTCTCCGCTCTCCGAAAGCTGCCTCCGATATATCTGATACTGATCTCCGCCCTCAGATAAAGCTCTTGGTCAGCACAAAGGTTCCTTCGATTTGACAATAAAATCGGTGAGGTTTCTAAGCACGACGGGCTTGAAATTTTTCCTTCAGTTCTGGTACTCGAAGACGCCGATGTTTGAACTTCCACGTGGATGGGTCCCCTGGCAGGTTGAATGGGTATTGTCGTTCCCACGAGCGCCGTTGGGCACTGTGAGCATACAAATCTGGAGTGGAGTGTGTACAAGTGTTGTCTCCCTTGTCGGAGACGCCATTGGTGTTGTGATTGTATACTTAACGTCCAAAGAGCCCGGACAGAAGGAGGGTGCGAAAGCCGAAAGTCAGTCCGGGCAACCTATGATGAAAAAGGAATTATGATGACGGAAAATTTCATGTTTATGACTTTCAAAAAAACCATATGTATGTACATTAAAACAATAAATGACGATGGGATACACAAAGAAGTAATGCAAAATGGGGATAGGGATATTGTTCATCAGATAAAAGGTGGTCTTCAACGGTCTTTTGCTCATAAGGCATGAGACCTCTGTGCTTGACTCTATAAAATGGTTATCGTCATTTGAACATGCAGACTGGATCCGACCCCTTTGACAGGGCATCTGTGAGGGTCCATGAAGCTGGCATAGCCAATATAATCATCGCTTAGCCAACTGAGAAACCTCTCACCGCTTTCCATAAGCTACAGACCCGGAAAAGGATAAAAAGAGAGTGAACTCCTCGCCTCAAGAATAAGCCCCATCGAGTTATCCCATCAAACCAAGGACCAGATGGCCCGAAGCGGACAAGACAATCGCATAGCTATCCAACCACGACGAAGGGCAATCACCACCCGCTTAAAACCCCGTCATAAACCCCATTGTTTCCCCCGGAAGCCTCCTCCCTCCTGAGTATCCCAAGCAGGCACGAAAGGACGAATAGCCCCGAATGAGATGCCCCCAAGAACGGACTCATATCATCGTCCTTGTCCCCACCCGCCGAAGCGAGAAGGGTGGTCTTGAGAATAAACCAAACGAAACCCAAATCCCACGGGAGAGCTATGAGACAAGCGAGAAGGAGTACCGACGGTTTCTAAGGTCGAGTTTTGAATGACGGGAAGCGAAGGAGAGACGTAAGCCGCTATCAATTGCTTTTATGGCGGCGCGTTTCCGCATTGCCTGGCACAGATATATTTGTGCAGGATGTCCGGGGACTTTCTCCCAAAGCTTTATATGGTATGGGCAATCGGGATGAATGCCCTGTGCGTAAGCTTTGAATGCGATTCTTCGAGCGAGGAGTTGGGGAGAGAAAGAAAGAATCTTTGTGTTTGGAAAAAATGCTTTTTGGGTTTTGTTGCTGGCAGAAAAGGCACTAGTCCAGGGTTGGTAAGGCGTTAACGCTACTCTGGATACGAAGATTACATAACACATCCCGACTGACATCAAGAACACAGAGCAGCTTCGAGTTGTGTGGAAAGATTGCAGAAGGCTTAGAGGAGATGTATTATACATAGGCCTAGTATTATTCCTTATAAATCCGATTCCAGCAGTCCCATCATATGTCTGTTTCCCAGGTACCAATCTTCTAACGACTGCGCAGCGTCTATACCAAACAATCCTGGAATTGCTTCCCCGTTGCTTTCGAGGTCGGACATACCTCTCAGCGCTGAAGGCGCCAGAGGCGGCCCAAGACCAAGCGCGTTCAAATAGCTATCGAATTGCTCGCCTGGGTACGCGGCCGCGTGGTACTGGGATGCCTCACTTGCATTCTCAACTTCCTGGCGTTTAGCGTCGACGTACACTTTTGCAACCTGATAAAAAACCATACATAAGCGGTATAGTCTTTCTGCAGCTTCTGAGAGACCCCCAGCAGCTTGGAGATTCGTTGCAACGTCCTCAAGCAATTGCAAATCGTCCAAGTTGCCCGAGGATATGGTGTGGCAAAAAATTACCAAGAAAGGAACAAAGGGTAGTTGAACAAGGGTCCTGTAGGTATTCTGCTGGTTAGTTAACTGCATTCAGTCAGATTAGTGGCACATGGAAAATACTGCATACCAATCTGCATAGCCTTTTAGCACAAATGAGTCTTTCGCACAGAATGACATTATAACTTGCTGGTGAATCTGTAGTGCTCTTCGTGCAGCGTCTACGCAGAGTAAGCTCAGTCCGGATGGCGTTTCTGGCGGTTGCGTCGGAGGTAGCGCTCGATATACCAAGGTTAGGAGCAAGTAGTAACTTAGGTCTGCCCCTGGAATCATCCATTGGAAGAAAAACGCGTGATATGCATCACCCGCGTCAAACTGAAGCAGTTTATCTCGCCAATTCTTGATCTCCGACTCAAGTCCCTGGACTTTTACTGACCTCACTTCTGGAGTATCGCATAACGCTCCGGCAGAGAATAGAAGCTCGTAGACTCTACCCGAAATCTTGCTGTACTCGATCCAATCCTCATAGAGCGCTCGCCAGGGGCGCATACGGGGGTCGTTCGGCAGTTCCGGGTAGTCAACAGCAATGTCATAATCTTGGATAGTCGATGTTCTTCCCAGAGACAAAGACATGCTCTTATCCATGAGATATACGAACCAGAAAAGAGTTTTTTCCATTGTTACAGTCACTGAAGTCCCTCTGCCGTCATCCTTTCTAGCAACTGTACGATGATAGCCCAAACATTGGCACATTCGAGCTGCCGCTGCGATAAAATTCCAACAAAGAGAAATTTTCGAAACCTCCGTTGCATGGAAGGCCTGGACGCTGTCAGCACACCGGTCGACCTCCTTGGGCAATTTCCGGAAACCTACTCCAAGGGCCAGAGCTAGGATATTGTCATAACTTGGCTCGACGAATATATCGAAGCCACTGATCACAGTCTCAAAGTTCGATCGGCAAAGTTCAGAATATTCACTAAACTTGTCTTTTGACGAATGATCCGGCCCGTAATACGTGTATTCTTTGAAAAGATACGAAAGAATGCAGTTAACAGTAGCAAACTGCGAACTGGAGTATTCATCCATACAAAAATACAAGTCTTTGCATAATTGCGTGAAGTATGGCAGATCCATCAATGGAAGTGTGAGGAAGAAGATGGGATAATGTTCTCACCTCAGTTAGTAGGGGCCAGTGCCAAATCAGATACAAGGAAGATATCTAAGACATACCTTTTGAAAGACGCAGCATCGATAGGACCGCATCCAGGGGCGGTAGTTCCATCCGGGAGAGATCAAGTTTCCTTCCCGGTGTTTGGCCGGGGAATCGCAACGTATGGATCCCAGAGGGACGTGTTTGGCCGTTCACAATGTCTCGCAGCGATGAAAGTGCCTGAATCATGGCTGGATTTTGCTCTATATTGGGACTGGTTCCCATTGTCTTCTCAAAGATAGCACTGGCAAGGACAGAATGCGCACTTAGCGCAGATTCGCCTTCGAAGTGAGCACTAGGCGTAGTCGTTTCCGACTCCTGGATCGACGAGCGGACCCTTGCATCCTCATTCTGTTTTGGAAGAGTGTTTGTCTGTTGAAAGTTCGCCTGTGTTTGGTTCGAGGTTGGTATAGATAGCGTCAGGTCTTGTAGAAGACGCTCGATGCTTGTAAGCCTCTCATCTATAGCCTCGATTCTTTTCTCACTGGCCAAAGATTAGATGGCTTGTGATACCGATAAAACTCCCAAGCAATACTGTTGGGGATACGTACTACTGATGCGAGATTAAGACTCTCTGACGCTGCTCCTTTACCCTTGGAGACGTTCGACAGATGCATTTTGCAATCCTGCAGTTTGAACACGGCGACCCTCTATCGCATTTGATCTAGAAGGTAGCGTTTAGCAGCCGTACATCCGGATCCGAGGATATGCAGCACGTAATAGAGCACCACTGTTTCTAACCTTGCGGACACGGCAATTATCACACTGTTGCGGCCACCGATCAGCACTTGCACCAAATAAGAATATATCCCAGAGAAAGCAACGAAAAAAAGTATTGCTTTACCGCGCGGGGAGCCAATGCAGGCGGCATAATGGACTGTCCATCATGGGCTTCAGGGTCCATTTCGAGCTGATACTTGATCGTGTTCAGTGCCCCTAGGCAACCGTGAAAATCACAACCCGGTGGCTAGACGTTCTCCCAGATAAAACGAAGGTTCAAGAAGCGATTAACTCCCCATCTCAATCGAACTTCTATTATGCTTCAAGTATTTGATTGAAATGCAGTGAAGATCCTAATGTGGTTGGCGTGTCGAGACCTCTTGGTCATCGGAGTTCGTGTTCTGGAGGACTCGGCAAACCGAGTCTGTCTGCGTTCTTCGACAAGCTGGGTTGCGTTTGAGTGCCCGAATACCTAACCCCATGCGGAAAATGCTCCACGAGTATTTCCGTTATCGTTTCGACTCTCGAGTGTCTCATCAGCCTGTTAACTGGAGAACAGCTACTGCAGTATAGCACCATCCTAGGAAGTTGCCAATTACCTACGACGTTAGGTCTTCCAAGTCTCTGGAGCAGTGCTCCTATGAGGGTTTCCATCTCTCCAAGTACAGATTATCTGCAACAGCACCAAGGGTCTGCCTGGTCTTGATGCAGATTTTTATAATGGGCTCATTTTTGACTGGTAATTGCTTATTGACAGATAGTAAATCCAAAAAAATTTTATTTGTGACTGGTACTAATAGACATTTTACCAGTTGATGGGGTGTAGATCCTCTATGAATAATTCAGATGAACGGGGCCCGTTGATTGGGAAATTTTTTTGTATCCAACAAGTAATCCCAGGGCTTTTGGGAGCGCTACCTAGACCTTAAGATCTGCCGCAGCAGTATTTACGAGCTAGGGTAATACATCCGTCAGCATGCAGAGTCAATAGCGACATGAGTGGGTGGGATCTTACATCAATATTGTATGGTTCCAGGGCTTTCTCGACTTCATCGCCAATGAACCTCTCGACTTGCTGCGGCGCCCGGCCGGTGAAGCTACTTGGTTCCAAAAGCGCGTCGAGTTCATCAAGAATGGGCTTGAAAAAGGCAGTCTTCTTGATCCGTTCAATTAGGTCGTTCTGCCCACCTTCGTTCTTCACAACTGCTGCAGCTTGGTGAGACAGAACGCGGATCTCTTCATGGCTTTCTTGACGGCTTACACCATGACGAGCAAGAGCCATGATGATATTCTAGTACTTTGGTTATCAAGGAGCCCAGTAAGAAATTTATCAGGAAGTGTGTGCGATGTGTATAGTACCTCAGTAGCCATGAAAGGGAGTTCAGCAGCAACCCGAGAAGCAATAACCTTCTCATAGACAACCAGACCGTTGGAGATGTTATCCAACAGGATAAGACACGCGTCAGCTGTCAAAAAGGCCTCTGGAAGGGTGATGCGGCGATTCGCAGAGTCGTCTAAGCTGCGCTCGAACCACTATTTTTTTGTTAGCTGATTCTATAAAATTCTTCCCATAGTTCACACCTGAGCAGCGTAATTGGTGAGGCCGTTTTGAGTTAGGCATTGAAGATGGCGTCCGAGAGAACAGAGGCGTTCTGAACGCATTGGATTTCTTATTAGGAGTAAGCAAAGAGCTGATTAATTTACCGGTTCCAGATGACAAACCTCTTGTAGGCCATTGCAGAGGAGCCAATCTGGTCTTTTTCGAAGGGTTCTTCCATCTCTTTCATAGCCGCCAAACGACGAATGTCACCTCCGATACGCTCACTAGTAGAGATATGAGCAATATGCACCGAGGTCCGCTTTCGAAGTTACTTACCAGGTTGCACCAAATTCCCCAAGGTAATTAATTATATTGGTATCAACTTTCCTTGTATATGTTTGAGATGTGATAATAAAAGCCTTATTGAAGCCGGCCTTTTCTGTCACAAGTTGATCGAGGCGTTCAACAAGTTCGTGGTTACCATGGAAGATTTGGAGGAATGATGCCTGTGTTCCCGTGGTACCTTTGCAGCCTCGGAACCAGGAAAGAAGGGATTTTTTTGCATGTTCAAGATTATGGAGGTCCTGCACCGTGATTAGTATGTTTCATGTCTGAATCAACGACTTCATGACATACCATCATGAGGTCTGTGATAAAAAGACACATTCTCTTGCCTGTTTTTATGTAAACACTCTATTCTCTCCTCATCGCAATCGATTTTGATAGAATCACATACCCACTGTGGTGAGTTGCGCAGGTTGACCTAATGGCTCGTTAGTAGAATTTCCCTCTGATGAGACATTGAAGAAGGCCGTACCGTGGGTGTATGCTAAACATGGGAGATCCTTATACTGCTTCGCGAACAGAGAGAGTCTTGCAATAACAGTAGCCAATTTCTTTATAAGTATATCCAGTCCGTCGCGAAGGAAGATCCTGATTTTCCTTTAATCATACTATTCAAGCGACAGCGAATTGAGCTCCTTACAAGTCCGCATTATCGGTGACATAGCACGAGGTTGCACCAAGATGAACGATAGGGGCAGCGGCGGGACAAGTTTGGCCGTAGACCTGGAATAAAAGTAACAATTAGAAATGTCCCATTAGCTAGCTATATCGAGGAGTCGTACATGAACGTGTGCCATCACATCATGGCGTCTCCGCTTTTCTTCGACAGCAGCATCCGCGAGCTCTTGATCGGTGATGGTTTGATGAGCGCGCATCTGCTCCAAAGCCTCGTCGCTGATACTTATTCCCAACTGTTGTTCCGCCTCCGCCAGCCATGTCCACAACTTGCGCCATGTGGAGAACCTCTTCCTTGCGGAGAAGAGCTGCTTCATCTCCGTGCTGCAATAGCGGGTGTTGAGGGGCGATTGGTAGACATCGAACTCAGAAGACATGGCGGCTAGAATCTACCAGAATAACTTTGGGAAGCTTGTTGGCCGGGGAGTAGTCAATTGCAAAAAGACGGTGTTTTTCCTCTTAGACGGAGCTGGGAAAAATTAAAACTTCGCGCTCATTTTCTGCCGGCATTGAGGTACTTCCACCTTCACATGGAGGGGTAGCAAAAACAGTGCGTATCACGTGGTATGATGCAACAGCCGAGCCGTCCGTGTCCAGACCACATCCATGCAATGCCATTATGGGCATCCAGTTTCGTCGTTTCGTTCAAATCGTGACTGGAATGAGAATTCTTACATGGCCATCTAATTTCTCAAGCCCACTGTCTAACTCCGTATATACAAAACCAAAGGAATTGATTGACTTCCTCCCCTTGGAACCCAAGTCCATACTGAAAACGAGAATTGTGCCATCAGGTCCAATAACCAGGCAAGATTCGATCGATAGCTTGGTGAAACAGGAGAAGTCCGTGTATGAATGTAAATACCACGGTAGTAGCTGCTGGCCCACGTCCTGTCAACATCATGGTTGAAAGCATCTAGTAGTCTAGTATGCAACTTCGGAGGGCAACGGTATATGTCGGGGTATGAAGGCCAACACAGGGTAATATAGACCAAGGTTGTGGGGAAACTAACCCTGAAAAATGTGCTGCTGAAATATGACGAGGTTCTTGAGGCACCATTTAATGCCATTCAGTGGGTATCTTTGTAAGCTGAAAACATCATTAAAGTACTCTTCCATCCTACGGGGGATGGAAGATAAATTTGCCTTCTAGGTATCCTTATACGCTAGGAGCGGAATGTCGGGATACGGTCAGAGGCGAGGAATTCGTCGTATTGGGTGATTCGCCTGGGGTTATCGGCGAGGAGGAAGATCTGTAAGAGGAGTCGGGGACGTAGAGGCTCGGACAAAATTGTTCAAACATGGTTTGTCTGAGCGCCGTCTCTTCCAGTAAAATAGCTGGCTTACTATATCCCCAGCGACTTCGAGCGCTTAGTTCTGCAGCGCTAACAGAATCGTTGCCAATGCCACACTCTTGATGTATTACTAAGAACTCAAAGAGCGTTGAGCGGAGACTATCCCACATGTCGCCGGGTCCCGTACGCTTGAAACGTTTGGCAACTCGCATCATTCGAGATACGACCCAATTTCGTTCACCCTCATCCGATATTTCCCCACCTGGGAAACCACCATTATCTAGAAAGATCCAAAGTATAGATGCGATACTAGCGCCGCCGGTTGGACTGAGCTTTCTGACTTCAGAATTGATCCATTCCAAATAATTGTCGAAATTCCGAGATTTTGAGTAGTAGTCAAACAAGGCAAGATTGAGGTATAACAAGCATGCCATGCAGCAATGCTCATCGATGTAGCGAATATCACGTATGCCATGATCGTAATCGGGAAGGGAGGTCAAAATATCATATATCAGCGAACCACGGTCGAATAGTGACTTTTTCTGCGAAGGACCAGTTGTTTTTGAGGGTTCTATCTTGAATAGTGAAGGGGACCCAAGGAGAGATTGCTGCAGCTTATGAAGTGCATGGAAGAAGGAGAAGAAATCTTCGCACGCCTGTAGGATTTGAGGAGTGTCAGGATTATCATAAGAAATCGATGTACCCAGATTGATTTTCGGAACCAAGAAAGGAAGGTTCGGGAGGGTGTCTGGTGTGTTCCCTGTCCATGGGAGTGAAGCGCCAACAATGGCATTTGGCGCACAACTAAAGTCCACCCTGAAACGACATGTTAGAACCAAGAATGATAATCGGCAACAAAAAGCATACCAATAAAGAACTTTTTCCATAAACTGGCTCGTTGGACTAGCCATACGCATTCCATGCATTCCACCACGCCTTTTAAGAAGTTGGATAACGCCACGAATGTGTAGACTTTCGACGTTGTCAGCTTTGGACCATTTCTAGAACAGGTAAAAGTCAGTAAAATGGTAAGAGTCCCTTCTAGTCTCGTTGGAGCGCAGCTCAACGGTTGCGTACCTCGATTACCGCCATGCTGGCTGCTGTATATATGGTCCCTTCTTGCTTCCCCCATGGGTCATTCTTCAAACGCTCATTTAATAGTCTCAGCGCGCGCATTTTGTGGGTCAGAGATTGCACCGTATCGGTGTATCCTTGAGCACCGGCCATATGCTTCGCCGCAACGGCTAGCATCGCTTGAAACGGAACAGGATCATGAATTGCAACTTGGTGAAATATCGCCCTAATCGGATTTTGTTGTTGGGCATGGCCCATCTTATACATCATGTGCGGGTATCTCGTAATAACTATAAAGCGTGTGAGGACATACATCTTAAAATGAATACCATCCCAAGATTGCGACATAAGAATTGCAAAAGGATTGAAAGGATGGTTAGCGTTATGTGGTGACTTACAATGAGGTATGAGGTTTTGATCAGCCTTTTTCAAAGGCACCGGGTAAGTCTCGAAAGGGTCTATAACTCCAGAACTTGGGCCAGCTTGTGGATCGGAATTCGGTGATCCACGATATGGCTCCTGAGATTCGACGTCCTGATCATTGCGGGGAGCAAACAAGACGAGTGGGGCCGGGCTCCCAAAGTCAATGGAGCTGCCGCTAGGGTCGGTGCCGGAACTCTTTTCTGGGTGGCAAGGAGCTTCATGATCTTCTTCTTTCACGGTCGATGAGTTGCCTTCGCTGCCATTTCCCGTCGTCGACCACCCGCGGACGCGTGCTTTGTTCGACTCCAGTCGAGCAATGCCATCTAGCCGGCGCTGATGAACATATTGCCGCATTGCATAGCGCCGCACTTGCCTACGAGACTCGGCGTCTGTGACCAAGACGAATTCATAGTTCCTGGGGCCATCTCTCTTGGAGGGCTGAGGGGGGCCTCCATCCCGATTGGAGCGGTTAGAAGCTAAAGTAGTCGAACTCGTGCGTACGGCGCTCGGCATCCTGGAGTTGCTCCCATTGTTGTTATTTGAGCTTCTAAGGTCAGATGCCCTGCCACGAGCCAATGTACTCCTGACAGCCTTTCCCATAATTCCATCTTCCGCTGGGGACCTGTCTGCCAGGAAATACGCAATAGGCGAGGAGTCAAAGTCTCATGAAAGGCCCATTGATCGTAGCACACAGTATATGCTCAGATAGAGCGTCCGAAAGGCGATCCAATGCCAGCGATGCTCACCATTCAATGAGTTCTACCAGACGAGCCCGGCGCACGTCAAGAATGAGGTTCAAAGGTGCATTTCCAAATCAGGTCAAAGGTGGAGATGCAGATCCACGTGATGATGCTATCTTTAGACCTTCTATCGGTCAAAATTACATCTAGAACAAACAGCAAAACGCGGGATTTCAAGATAAATTTCGGTACCAACACCCGGCCAATCGTCGCTCGCCCCAAGGAACACTCCCATTCAGCTCTTCAACGAGGGGAGAAGTCAAGCATGCTCCCGGCGCCAATAATGGCATCCTTCGAGGATGGATTATTGTTCGACTGGGTATAGCGGATGTCACCATACAGGGATAGAAATTGACCCAGGGGCTGACCTGGCATACGTGGACAATTGAACCTGTCGATGGGCCATGGCACAGCCTGTTTGTGTAGGGATCCCTTCCCGGCCTCTCAGTTTTGTTTGCATTCGGAGCAGGGGGAGATCCTTTCCATACCCTCGCCCGAGGAAATAGTTACACACTGATGGCATTTTCGGGCATGTGTCCACCAGATACACTTTTCCATACCCTTCATCTCAGAAGACCTTAGTATGAATACTAGGACAAGTCACGGATTTGCACCACACCAGAACGCATCCCGCGCAATTCTCACCCCCCTTCTCTCCTTAGTTCTGCCAATGCAGCCATAATGCCAGTCGTGTTTTCATCTGACCCATTTTCAGTCTCCTCGAAGCCTTCAGTACCATGTCCAGCTTTCAGGACTACATCTTTGCTTGTTTCCGTGGCATGAACTGGTCTAGGAGTATCTCCGCCAAAGCTTGAATTTGCATTGATGCGGTGTTCTTGGCCGATCCTTTCATCAAAAAGCTCATCCATGCCCTCTTGCCGGGTGTTTGCGCGAACGAATTGTGCTCCAGAGCCTACACTCCTCGCAGAGGCCACCGTCCTTCTGGTCTGGGCACCAATTCTAAAATCTTCTTTCACAGCATTCGTCCACTGCCTAACCTTCTTCTCTCCCCAGCCAGGAACTGAGCTAACTTGTTCCGGCTGAGCATTGATTGCTGTTTGCAAACTTCCGAATGTAGAAATTAAACTGGCAGCATCAGATTTATTGATACTCCTTGGTGTCGTAATGAATTCCACCAGGCTATCTTTGTAAGATCGCGCCTGTTGCGACCGTATTGCTGTTGGCGGTGCATTTTCAGACGATTTGAATAGCTCTAGATAATGGCCGGCTTCCGCTGCCGACCAACAAAGCACTAATGTCAGGTTATTGACAACTGACGTCTTGGATAGCTCTCTTAGGCTAGCCTCGTGATTCGGTACATCTACCATCACCAAAAGGATGCGTAGAGTGTATTTTCCGCCGAGCAATCTAATCCGTGAATAGACGTATTCGGGATGCAGGAGGTGATATTTCAGCGATAGGAAGAGTGCACAGGTTGTTGTCCCAAGGACGTAGTCCGCAGGAATATCGGCATATTCCCAAGGCAAAAGACGCACATGGTTCAAAATCGGGTTCCCTTTCTGCCGCGCAGAAACAAGGATCGCCGAGCGGGCACTGCGATTAGGTATCACCTGTGGCTTGGGCTGTTGTATTTTGTTCCGTGGGAAGGGAGGCTTTGCGGGCGAACCATGGGGTGCGAGCGCCGCTCGCGTCTCGTTGGACTCGAGTAAAGAGTCAAAATCCGGAATTTCACCAAATTCATCTCCATCCATCTTGCTCAGTCAGTGTTGGTGTGGACGTGTCGTGATGGTTTGTTTGCGAGGGACGATGTTCGGTGACAGCGGAGATAAGAGCCAGGTATTGTTACCACCACACGTATGGTATTGTAAGTATAATTACGGCGGAGAACTTTAATGTCTTCAGCACATCTGAGCTTGAAAAGCTCCAAACTCCTCATCGGACCAACAATGGCGGAAACACGCAAGAGAAGACGCCTGTCGGAAAGCGCAAACGTTGAGCCGGAGCCGCAAGGGTTGAAAAATGACCAGAAGGACGAGTCCGCCGAAAAGGAATCCGAGTCGTCTCCGAAAAAAGCTCGCAGAACACTTTTTGTGCGATCATTACCAGCATCGGCAACTACAGAATCATTAACCGAATACTTCTCACAATCCTACCCTATAAAGCATGCCACCGCTGTTGCCGATCCGCAAACGAAGCAATGCAAGGGGTACGGCTTCGTAACCTTTGCAGATGTCGACGATGCCCAGCGTGCCCTCGAAGAACTAAATGGTTCGGTGTTTGACGGTCGGAAACTGAAGATCGAAATTGCTCAGCCCCGCCACAGAGAAATTGATGAGAAAGTTGGGAAAAGCGTGCCTTCCGCTGAGGCGAGCAAGCTCAAGGAAGAGAGAGAAAAACGGCGGAAAGAAGCCCAGCCTCCAAAGCTTATCGTCCGAAATCTTCCTTGGAGTGTGGCAGAGTCTGAAGACTTAGCTGTGCTTTTCAGAAGCTACGGCAAGGTTAAGCACGCGTCGATTCCTAAGAAGGGCTCTCTTCACCGTGGGTTCGGCTTTGTTGTAATGCGAGGGAAGAAGAACGCTGAGAGAGCGCTTGAAGGGGTTAACGGGAAGGAAATAGATGGGAGGACATTAGCAGTTGACTGGGCTGTTGAAAAGGAGGTTTGGGAAAATTTACAGCAAACTGAGAATTCAGCACTTAAACCGGAGGATCATGAAGCAGCCGCGGAAGACCAAGACGATGGCGATTCTGAAGTAGCCAATGAGCCGGGCGCTGATATTCACGCTGAAATGGAAGATGTGGACCTCAGTGGCTCAGAACATGAGGAGGACGAAGAGGATGGGGAGGGAAGAGAGGAGGACGAGGACGAGGACGAAGATGAGGATGATGATCGTAACGCGTGCACCATTTTCATACGCAATCTCCCATTTAGTGCAACAAACGAGTCCCTTCATGAGCATTTTACTCAATTTGGCCCCGTCCGCTATGCGAGAGTAGTTCTCGACCACGAGACAGATCGTCCCAGAGGAACTGCTTTTGTTTGCTTCTGGAAGGAAGATGATGCTAAAGCATGCCTTCGTGAGGCGCCAAAGCGGGTAGAACACGGCCTACCGAAGGATTCGAAGCAGAAATCGGCCGTCGCAATCAAGAAATCTGTTCTAGAAAACGAGCAAACGGACCCTTCTGGAAAGTATACTATGGACGGACGTGTCTTACAAGTATCCCAGGCAGTAAGCCGCAAAGAGGCTACTAGGCTCGAGGCCGAGGGGTCCTCACGTCGTGATGCCCGAGATAAGGACAAACGGAGGCTCTACTTATTATCCGAAGGGACCATTCCAACAAATTCGCCCCTATATTCTAAGCTATCGCCATCTGAAGTCAAGATGAGAGAGGATAGTGCAAAACAACGGCAGAAGCTTATCAAAAGCAACCCAATGTTGCATATTAGTCTCACTCGACTTTCTGTTCGAAACATCCCAAGACACATCGATTCCAAAGCCCTAAAGCAGCTGGCAAGAGAAGCAGTGGTCGGCTTTGCCAAAGATGTCAAGGGTGGCCTTCGCCAGCCGTTGTCCAAAGAGGAACTATCCAGAAGCGCGGATTTAATGAAAGAGCAGGAAACATTACGGAAAATCAAGGGGAAGGGAATAGTCAAACAAGCAAAAGTAATATTTGAAGGAAGAGAGGGTAGCAAAATCCAGGAAACCAGTGGCGCGGGAAGAAGCAGGGGATACGGGTTTATCGAGTATACCACTCATAGATCCGCATTGATGGGGCTAAGATGGCTTAATGGCCACGCTGTGAGCGCACCATCTGGATCATCACAAATTGACCCAGTGGAGAAAAAGAAACGCCTTGTGGTGGAGTTTGCCATTGAGAATGCGCAGGTGGTGAAGCGCAGACAGGAAGCGGAAGTAAAAGCGCGCACCCAGAAAGAAAAGAAGGGGCCCAACGAGAACAAGGACTCGCATGCAGCCAACAACTCCGCAAAACCAAATCGTGGAATGAAGAGGAAGCGGACCGACCGATCGGATGATGGCAATGCAAAGAAGGCGAAGTCTGCAACTCCAGCATCCTCTGGTGCTGAGAAGCCGGAGGATCGGAATACCATCGCAAAGCGTAACCGGATAATCGCGAAAAAGCGCATGATGAGGAAAACTAGGAAAGGGAAATAGGCGTTGCCAAATCAAAGGGAATAGTCAATCAGGCGACCCAAAAGTCTCTCTTTTTCCGCAGATGGTACCTTGTTAGTATATACCCGCAGCATTTGTCTAGACGGTCGTAAATGCATATCTGTTGGCTTATTCAACGGCGTCTTAGGCCCAAAGGACGCGCACTGCAGGCACGGATTATATATCCCCAAGGGATAAATTCTGTTCTCCATTTGTAATCATCAATCCTCGACGCTGGTGGACCAGTCGTTATTCCGTCTTTCAGCGCATTTCATTCCCATCCCCATTCAAAGATTGGAAGCACCCTCAACCTTTCCAACAATATTATACCTCTTGCTAAAGAACGTGAACCACTCCTCCAGCACCCCCTTCTCCTTATCCCCCAAATCCTGCCAATCCGGCCGGCAGTCTTCCACCTTCAACGAAGAGCATGCAAGGGCGCGTGAGGCATCCTTTCCGGCGAACACTGTTTCTCCCGTAATCGACAAGTCAGACCAAGAAAGGGTTGATCTGGAAGGGGCGCCCGTTGGTAAGTTATGGGAGTTAGAAGCGTACCGTTGTAATTCCCGCCAGGCTTGTAAGCTGGGTTTCCAGAGACGTCGAAGATGACGCCTTTGATTGCGACGAGGGTTGGGCGGTTAGGATCTTGACCTGTTGGGCGAAGCGCGGCCGAGTTAGGAGAGTTCTAGCTCCAAAAATCAAATTGGCGAAGTCAAAGGAAAAGGTGGGTGCGTGGACATACCGTTGGATCTACTGAGTTCGTCAAGAGAGATGGGGTCATACTTGGGCGGGTTGAGATTCTTCGCCTCGGGCGACATGATGCCTTTTGGTGCGGCCATTTCCACTTGTTCTTTCAGCTGTAGTTATGACGATATTTGAACAATAGGTGAGCACAAAGTCAGGTAGATGGTTGACTTGTTTCTGTGATCATCGGTCTATGTACGGAGGACCGAGAGTGTTTATCCCCCCGCTGGCTCGGAACTCTGGCGGGGTTCAAACTTCCCGCAGCTCGCATGCACTCTTCGGCAATGCTTATCTAATCGGCAGGATGTTGGCGGGCCGTGAAAGGTTAATATAAAGTGCAAGTTATTCAAGGAGTGTGCAGAAGTCAAGGATATCTCAATTCTAAGAATAAGCCGACAGTGCATTTCAGTCAGCTTCTAACCGAAGTGGCATATACAATATCTCAGGAGTGGAGTGCGTAATCGTCATTATCATCTCATTCACGACCTGAGGCAATTCTGCTTCCATCTTACACATCCCGCTCAGCGTAGCTTTGGATCATTCCCTCTAGAGTTGGTTCATACTCCTTGAGGACAACCTTGTCTCCCTCCAAGACAGTGTTTGCTTGCACGAACACTTTGCGCGGAACCTTCTTCTGCAGCACAACAGGTCGCACTTTCTGGCTCCACCATTCATCCACATGCGTGATACCGTCGTAGAGCTTTTTGCCCTCCTCAAAATCTGCCGTGGACTTGTAAATGTGCAGTTTCTGAAGGTATTTCTCAACAGCAGGGCGTCCGTGAGACAAGATCTTCGACCTATCAAGGTGTATTTCAAGGTCCGAGAGGTCGTCCTGGGTATGCTTCAGTTGGACAAAGTCGTCTCCAGCGTCGAGGAACGTCCGAAGGATACTATATCGTGCTTGCATGTGTGCCTGTCCCCATTTTTGACTCTTCGGATCCCAGAACTCCAAAGCCGTGATACCGGCCCGCGCCATTGTTAGATAACTTGCATACAGTACGTTTCCTGCTTCGTTATTGAGGTCTTCCTGGCCATTGCCGAACCCAAATAGCTCCAAGATTCCAAAGTCACACCCGAGAGCCATAGCAACGCATTCCGCGCGGCACTCCTCGTATGATGAAGCGATTGAGCCAAAAACTGAGCTCCAAGTCTGTCCCGGCTTGTACCATGTAGTGACTGGCTTCTTTGTAATAGGACTGATAGGCGGATTCGAAACGTCGAAATTGTATTCGCCTGGGGCGGTTTCTTGCAAAAGTTTGCCTGTGCCGTGGCCCAGCAGTTCATGAATACCAACCTGTACTTCAAAGGCAGGGTCTCGGTATTTTCGGAAGAGCTCTAAATCCTGCTGGCGTATAAACGGTATGGGCTCATTAGGAGCCTTAGCACTCAGAACATTACCGAGGGAAACGTTCTTAAATCCTAGGTTTTGACGTATATCATCGTAATTTGGAATGTTGATTCCAGCAGGGATGCCACTTCCCGCAAAGGTCAATACCTCTAATGAAGTAAAGTCAGGGCTGTGAAACTTGTCTTTTTCAAAGTCTTTGCTCCATGGCAATTTTGGAATAAAAGTTTCGGCTTTGGAAACCAGCTTGCCAAATGCTTTTGTCCGCTCTTGATTCACCTGCGGGATGATTAGCAAATGGGTTAGGTGATAATTGCGGACAACAACGAACCATAGCAGCAAACCCTTCCCACTCCCCACGAACACCGTGAGGATCGCGGTAAGTTTCGACAAATCCCAAGTCTGACTCTACCATGGGTCCTTTGTCTTTGATCCAATATCGCTGGCTTTCTTTATATGCTTCGAGTGACCCCGTATCGAACGATTTGACGTACTCATCATACATCTTCTTCTGAGTCTCATTCGTGGCATTCAAGGAAGCTTGCTTGGCACTTTCGGCGATCTGAGCCATTTGCTCAGCGTAGTCACCATAGACAAGGCTAAGTTGTTTGCCCTGAAGCTTTCCATCCAGGGGCCACCCATTTACATCGCCGACATCTCGATCCTTGCCGGCTGGGTTCTCTTGTGCAGAAGCTATAAGCAGCTCGAAGTCGCCATTTTTAGTTTTTCTCAGTCGTGTATTTTCAAGTAACAGTTTTTTCTTTTCCAAAAAGTCACCTACTAGGGTGATCTCTTCTTTAGTGATTGTGGGGGAATCTGGGTAATACGTTGTCATATGCCCATCTTCCGGGTAACCCAAGTGCATTAGTGGAGGAGAGGAAGTTTCGTATATGCCGCCACCTGTTTTGGACGCCGTGTCGAAGGCGCATTTCGACTCTTCCGTAACAGATGCGAGCTGCCTAAACACATTCTCGGGGATTCTGGGAATGAATTTGGAATCTCCAAAGCCCTTGTAGTTACCGCAATTTCCAAGGAACTGAGCTGCATACTCGAGAAAGTGTTGCACGTCTTCCTGGCTAACACCAGTTTTCTCGCCGAGGGACTTCCAATGGCCATTGCACGCGTGGTAAAGGGAAATGATCAGGTCGTAGATTGGTTCGGATTCGGGGGAAACTTGGCGAAGGGTAATCCGAGTTCCTAAAAATGCAGCTCTGCCAGAGGATTTATATGGTCAGCGCAAGCTCCGCGTCGTGGCAATGAAAAGAGGACAGATGGGCCTTGTTGGTAGTATTAATACATTCTAAAATGGGAACAGAGTATCAGTGTTCGCGCAACTCACCTGCTAATAAAATGAGCATATCGCTTCAATTTCTCATCTTTCAGTGCATCAAAGTGCTGCTTGATTTCCAGCCTCACCACTGTCGGAGGGGAATCGGCGAGATACTGCTCCTTTGCCTTGGCGTCCATGGTCGGAAAGCAATTGGGTATTCCGCTAGCTGAGCTCGAACTGTTCAAAGATGCAGTGCTTGAGGATGACCTGGTAAGGTGTGGCTGGAACTGGCGGAGTTGTGGGTGAGACTGGATTCTCAGACGGGCGGAGATCAAGGAGGGACCGACGACCCTTTTGATAGTCGTGCTGCAGCTCCGAAGAGGGGTCATTCCCACCATTGAAACCCCGCGCGACCAGCCTCGAATGACGTGCCGACAAGGAAGGAGCGAGCTCTGGCCTCTCCTTCCAGCCAAAGTCAAAACACTGCTGAGCTAATCCCCGCGGATGGCTGAACTATAGCATTGCAGCCTATCAATTTTCTACTTTGGAACGCCAGAGAGAGAGTCGGATTGCTATAGATTTACATGGCGTTTTCAAATTCAGAATCAAGAGTTGATTTTCTAGACTATTACAGGGTTTCCTCACGATCTCGAAATGTCATAGTAGACTCTCGTACTTGTCAAGACCCTGTCTTTGCTGATTTCCTGGTCTCAATGGTATATGATTTTGTGGCCCCAGCCCTTGGTTCGCATTCCGTGTTCCAAGCGGAGGCGGAGGAGGTATCGTCAAGTTCGTTTTCGGAGGCGCAAGATTAGATGGAGGCGGAGGGGGAATCGTAAACAATGAAGATGTTTGTCGGGCTGACTGTTGGAGGGAAGGTGTGAATGTCGATTGTGATAAGGGAGTTGAATTCATAGAAAGCGAGAGGTTTGGTAGGGAGCCTGGAGGCTTCGGTCCTGCCGAATTCCAAGGCGAAGGGGTTATTGGAAGTTGGCTTGGGGATGCAGGGTGTTGTCCGGATGTAGGTTGTAGCACCGGAAACGAGGGGGCTTTGGCATCTGGCGTAATCGACCGCAGATCGGAACCTCGACCCAGAGTGCTTGAAGCCGGTTGAACTGAAGACCACGAAAACTTGGGCCCAGTGTCGGGCCGGGGCGACGCTGTCACGCCCCAGGCGTCCAACGAAAGGTCAGTTGTCGCAGCACGATCCTTCCCTAATACAAGGCGCTCGAAATCCGATCCTTCGCTTCCAGCTCCGCCAGCAGTAACACTGGCGGACATTGTAAACGGGCTGGCGGTGTTAATCCGTGACTTATCTCCATTACTCGATGACAACTCTTGAAGTTTCTTTTTTTGCTCCCTTTCAATACGGTTCGAGAGCTGTTTAATAAGGTCCACATAGCTGCTAAACTGCTGCACATTGAGTAGCGGACCCAGGCTGAATGTCCACATAATCGGAAGAACTTCGAGGGCAAGGAACTCCATGTCCACAATTTGTCCGATCTGCTTGAAGACACTCAAAGCCGCCATCATTACGGCCGGTTCTTTAGTTTTGATCGCCTTCAAGAGCGGCACTACCTTCTCCTGTATGGTAAATTTGTCAAGAATCGAGGTTGCGCTGGCGTTCGGGGACCTGATATTATTGCTAACACCAGATAGGTCATCCGTTGAACCCATCGCCTCAGCAGTTCCACCACAAAGAATAACAAAAGCTTCCAGTCCGCGGACTTTAATCGTTAGGCTACTTGTCTTGCTGAACACTAGCGCAATAGGAGGGAACACTTCGTCTTTGACGGTGGAGAAATCAAGGACTGGTAGCATGACCGGTAGACATCTCAAAGACGCATCAACAAGGCTGTGAGTCGGGGAGTCCAACCCTAAGTGGATCAGAGGCCAGACGTCTAAGAACAATTCATTAGCTCAATGAGCTCAACCCCACGTGTTTATATCACCCACCATCTTTGAACTCTTTGCCAGAGCAATTATCTGCTAGAAGCTTTATATTCTCCAAGACGACCATTAGGCCAGCATCTTTAGTGGTGTCGCGTTCCGCGGTACTGGCCTTACTGTTTGGAGGAGAAAATAATGCCTTCAACTGCGGAATCACTCTGTCTGGAACAACACGGCGTCCAGCTGGAAGCCTAGTGATGATTTTGAACACGTTCTGCAATATAAGGGCGAAAAGTTCCCGATCCTTGGCTTCCTCTAGCAAAGCAGGGAGTACTTTTTTCTCCAGAACAGAATTCGGAAATTCGGGCAAGACACGCTCAAGGCCACGCATAAATTGAGACTTCTCGTTTGGTGTTTTTGCAGGGAAAGATTCCAGGAAACGGATGGTGGATACCAGAACATTGTCAAAATATTGAGCCTGCTGGAATTCACGAGCGTTCATCCGCTGTGCGGGCCTTCTCGTTATCAACCTGGGGAGGACTTCGGTTTGAAGACTCCTTGGGATTGGTCGTGAACATTGGAATGAATTGCCTTGCGAAGGGATGGTGGAAGGAGACGATAGGAGCTTCTTGTACGTGTTGATGCTATGGTGCGCTTGGATTGGGGAGCTGTGTGGCGAATTGTAAAGAGCAATTATAATGAGTCCAAGGGAGAAGAGGTCCGCTGCAGTTGTCACGTTGGAATCGAGGACGAAATCAGGGGAGGTATAATCCAAGTCCAGCTGGACTGTGTGGGGAATCTGGGTATCATGATATAGGACTTCAGAAAGCGCTAGTGGAGGAAGTTGTGAAGCTGTCTGTGAATCGGCTGGACCAGCGAATCCAAGACCGGATATCTTCCAGTCAGATTTTGAGTTGATGTAGATTGCATGCGGCGTTAGGTTCCCATGGACCAGGCCGGCCGATTCATGTAGGAATTCGAGGCCTTTCCCAACTTGAAGCAAACCTTTTTGTATTTCAAGCTCATCTAGTTCAAGGTCCCGTCTCGCCCTCGAGCCATCAGGGCTCTCTACAACGAACCGGCTACTTCGACCGCTGAAGCCGCCGCTGCTTTCCTGTTCGTCTTTCTCTTGCAGGAGGCCAGCTAACGACGCAGTGAGAGGCTCAGTAACGAACATCAGCCCCCCATTCCTCGTATCTTCAACCGGTTCAAGAATTTGAAGAATTGAAGGATGCCTCAGTCTTGCGAGACTTGATGCTTCTCGCTTCAGCCGCTCGATGACGCCCTCATGCAGTTTCTTCAAGTAAGAAGCACTCGAGCGCGAGCCAAAGCCGCCACTCCTATTTTCTAACGATTTTCGATCGAAAATAAAGACAGAGGCAGGGGCTCCGCTGCTTTTCTTCTTCCCATCATGCACCTTCCAAGGCCCGGAGACAAAGGAGGGGTTTTGAGAGATTTGATAGTTCGATGAGATGTTTGAGCCAAAGGACTTTAGAGCAGAGGAGAACATGGCGACACTTTGGATCAAGAATGGTTTCTATGGATAGTACTTAGAATAGGGCGCGTAAGAAGTCGCGTTAAAATCAAAGCCATATATCGGGTCGTACAACTTAGTATCGGAGATGCCAAGAAGAGGGTGTTGGAGAGATCAATCCATTGGAAATGACCGTGAGATTGAAAATAGCCAGGAGCGAGTGCGAACAAGTGGCCTGGGGTATGCAAAGAGAGCAGCAAAAGCAAAACATGCTATTTAATCATATCTCATAGTGAATTAGAGCACAGCAATTGGAGCATTTCATCTGAGGTCGATGTGGAAGCTGAAGCTGGAGCGAGCCGAAGATGTCATCACGTGACATGCACAATTTACATAATACATGCCAAGATAGGCCATTCCCACTTGAGTCTAGCGCGTGGCGGCTCCGATATTGCTCCGAGCCGAGTGCCGTGGGCGGGCGCTGATTGGCCCGCAGCCAAACGAGGCTTCCTGTTGGCCAGCCACAGTTTGTCACTCAAAGGGCGGAAGGGCAAGCCCGCCAGTTCCGCCGTTAAGCGCTCTCCTTCATCGGCTCAAAGCTCATTCTAAGTGATTTATTTAAGATTTCGCGAGATACAGTCATTTCGTATTGCCAGTTCACTTGCGACCCCTCTCCACTCTGCACTCTCCCCTCTTCTGTGCCCGCTTCAGACATATATCTCCAGTCATATCTTTCATCCTTGAAGCTCTGGAATATGAGAAACGTCCTCAGGCTCAGCCGTGCGAGCGTGCGCTCGCTTTCTGCTGGCTCCTCCCACTCTCCCCTCCTGCGATACACCCTCAATGCGGCATGGCAGAGAAATTACAGCGCCTGGCAACCGCCAAGCAGAAGCGAAGGTCTCCCGGGAATTGATGCTTCGAAGCTCACTGTTACAAAAACTGCCCGCCCAAAGCAGCTTCTGCCTCCAAAGGAGCTTGTTTTCGGAGCGACGTTCACAGGTTTGGATCCTACCGCAACTCCGAGAGTGCAAGACATGCCGCTAATCCGGACTTGGTAGACCACATGCTCCAAGTGAATTGGAACACCAAAGACGGATGGCTTGCTCCGGAGATTGTCCCGTATCAGAATCTCAGCCTTGATCCAGCCACTTGCGTGTTTCACTATGCCTTTGAGTGCTTTGAGGGAATGAAGGCCTATAAGGGCAAGGATGGATCTATCAGACTGTTCAGACCGGACAAGAACATGGCGCGACTCAACAAGTCGTCGAAACGCATCGCCCTGCCCACATTTGACAGCGAGACCATGATCAAACTGATTGGTGAATTTGTCAAGTTGGATAACAGATTTATTCCACAGTGAGTCGCCGTAGCCATTGGCCGATTGGTCAGATCCCACTCGGCTTATCAATATTTGCGATAGGGAACGAGGATACTCCCTATATCTCAGACCTACCATGATCGGCACTCAAAAGACGCTTGGTGTTTCCGCTCCAGGCTCAGCCATGCTATTCGTCATTGCTAGCCCTGTCGGACCATACTATCCTACCGGCTTCAAGGCCGTGTCCCTGGAAGCAACAGACTATGCTGTTCGTGCCTGGCCAGGCGGCGTCGGAGACAAGAAGCTCGGTGCCAACTATGCACCATGCATTGTTCCACAGCTCGAGGCTTCAACCCGGGGGTACCAACAGAACCTTTGGCTGTTTGGCGAAGAGCAGTACTTGACCGAAGTCGGCACCATGAATCTCTTCGTAGCCTTGAAGAACAAGGAGACCGGTCAGAATGAGCTCATCACTCCTCCATTGGATGGCACCATTCTGGAGGGTGTAACTCGGGACTCTGTCCTAACTCTTGCTCGTGAGCGACTGGCCCCCAGAGGCTGGAAAGTCGACGAGCGCAAGATCACCATGGCCGAAGTCGCACAGGCTGCAGACGAGGGCCGATTGGTTGAGGTCTTCGGTGCTGGCACCGCCGCAATCGTGAGCCCCGTTCGTAATATCAGCTGGAAGGGACGAATCGTCGACTGCGGATTGAAGAAGGACGAGGAGGCCGGCAAGGTTGCGCTCGAGATGAAGAACTGGATCGAAGGCATCCAGTATGGTGAGGAAGAGCACCCTTGGAGGTAGGCCATGGCCCCCAAAAGCTTTCCAAGTGACTTGATGTGAGGCTAACTGTGTCTATAGCGTTAAATTGTAGGAGGACGTTTCCTCTAGCGATTGAAATAAAGTCATGGTGGCCAGATTGCCGAGTTCTTGGAATTTCCTTTTGGATTTGGGCGGTATATCGAGAGCGTCGTTTGGCGATGTCGTCTTGGTTTTTTTTTTTTAAGAAAAATCTCCCCGAGCTTCGATCTTCGTACCTGACCCGCCGATGCGGGTGATAGTTATAGACCCCGGATGCGCTAATTTTTCATTAAATCTGAAAATTGTACATACTCTGCCAGGCAGGGATCCTGATATCTGATGCCTGTCTTAAGATCTCTCACCCCAAATAAAGAAGCAGAGTCCAGGGTCTTCCCATCACCCTGCGGCTCGCATCGAGGCTCACCGGTTTTATTCAGTAACCTTGAAACCGGGTCAGACGACGGTGCATTTTCGCATCCCCTGGCTCTTGAGAACGATGAGCAAGGGCATTCTCCATGTCATATCTAATGTATGCATCTTCCCTAAGCACAGTGTCGGGGATGGGATGCACGGCATTCAACTCACCCACAACCATTCATTCGGCCGTAAGGATCGTCTTTCGGCTCTTGCATCACAACCTATTTATATCAATTGTGTAATCTTAGCGTTCTCCATCGGAGAAACTCTACCAAGTTAAGCATTTCGAACAGGAAACCAATGTATTACCAGGCTGAGTCTCTGCCGAACACAGCATAGCGTTTTGAGGGCTGAGTGTCATTCGCAGCCTGTAGGTCTGAGAGTCGAGGCCCTGTAGGCAGACGACAGCAGGTGACCATCAGCCCCTTTGGCCGGGTAAGCATTGTCCTCAACCCTCCATAACGTTAGGGAGCATCTATCTCCTCAAGCGTCCCCGGGCCGTCTCCTTCAAGGCCCCTGCAAAACAGGGAAACAAACCCCAGTCCTTACGGACGTTCCCCCTCAGTAAGATCACTCTTTTGCTAGGGTTCGAGCTCTCGAAACAGGTTGGAGAGTTGTCATGTGTTACATTGAAATATCGACCACCGGCTGTCCGACCCAGACCCGAAGGCTTGCGATCCTAAAACGACACCGCGAGAAAGAGGGAACGACTGGGCATAACGTCATACGGGCCGGCTTACCACTCCGTGGGGCTTGTCTGGTCAATAGTACCCTGCAGAGCGTCTTGTCCGCCCAATGATTGCATGCGGGATAGGTTCATCCAAGCCATTCGGGATAGCCGTTTTGTTCCAAGGGCGTGGAATGAGTTATACCCATCGCTGAAGCTGGACATGGCCAGTGTCACGGAGTTAGTGGTTTGTATGTATGTACTATACATAGCAGCCTACAAACGAGCAAGATACAATCCCTTATGCATTCGATTGAGCGATTACCGGAGATGCGAGCACTTGGCCGCCTTAGGGTCGCCCGCGGAAGAGGTGAAATTATCCAGTGTGTGCAAAGATAATCTTAGAGTGTGTGAGCTTTGCAGGGGGAGATCATACAGGGGTTGGTTTAGTGACAACAGGGATCAGGGCCAACCAGTAGACAGAATTGATCATTGTGTGGGATGGACGAACGCAGAGTATGATAAATATAGAAAACAATTAACTATCAGATAGGCGGAAACCCGCCGTCAATGAGAATACAAATATTATCCTCGGCCTTGGAACTCGAGCCTTGCCCCTTCGTGATCTCTATGCCCGGCTCAAAGTGGAGAACTCCCAGTCTATCCTGCTAGATTAGAACACCCCGTCGATGCAAATATAGAGCATAAATATAAAGAAAATCGTAATCATTCCGGTTTGGTCATTAAGATACCTTAGCAAGGAGGATCAACTGCCAAGGTATCGTGTCATTTCAATGTTGAACTTGGATTTCTTATCTCGCCAAAGGCTAGTGTGAGCGGTAGTTTCTCTGGGTGTACTGCGCCATGGCGTTTGCATCGGAGTAGTAGTTTGGGTCTAGGAAATTATATCTCTGGTGAGGCTCCGCTAGAGGGGGTGACTATGAATGCAAGATTAGTAGGCCGAGAATGACTGAAAATAGTGTACATACTTGCAGCGGAGCTTGCTGATATAACGGAGTGACCTCGTGCATGGCCGCTCCTGTGTAGTTCGTATTGGATCCCAAGAAACTCTCAGCACTAGCCATCAAGGGTCTATCTCCGGCTGAACCCAGAGAATGGGACGAAATCGGGTCCTGGAGGTAACTGTCTGGCAGAAAGTGTGTCCCATATTGACTTGTCGGACTTGTCGTTGAATAATACGAAGCCTGCGCTGGGTATCTTGAATATGCATAGCTCTCTATATACGGCAAAGTCGAGGATGGCATCTCCGCTGTAGTGTAATGGGTTTGATAAGAATAGGAGTGGGGTTGCCTTTGCTGGTTATTGGCGGCTGTAATTCCCAGAGAGAACTCCATTGATGTCGTCGGTTGAAAGCTGCCTTGGTTGTGCCTTGTGGCCGATTGAGCCCGCGAAATTCGTGGTTCAGGAGAGCGTCCACTCGGGGGAGAAGCAGTTTCGTTCCCATCCGCGTGTCTCTCTTCTTTCTCCATATTCTCCATGCGTTGTTTGAGTTTCTTCCCTATTATGAGTTAGTATGGGACGCTCTTGTAAGACAGGCACTAGCGGAGGCTGTCATACGATAGTTTCGTTGAGCAATGCGGTTTTGTATGCGACGTCTCTCCGTTAGATCTGAGATCTGTGTCCAATCTTCATCGGGTAGTGCGTTATCACTAAACGCGCTACTTCCTGACATCCTTGAAAGCGGGTTGGATTGTGGTGACGTTGGGTAATAGCTACGTCGTTGCATGGCAGTGGGATATTTCTGCGTAGACCTCACGATGCCCTTAGCAGCAAAGGGGGAATGGTATGACGAGCGGCAACAAAGTTGAGCAGGGGGAAATTTGGAGGACAGAGGCATGGCCATCTTAACAAAGTAGGGAGAAACGAAAGTCTTGATGGTTTATATGTGGACTCTGAACTCCGTCGAAGATTCCAAGAGTTGGTTAAACGACCGGCTGCTAAACAACATGTGTTTCATATGGTTATTGCAAATACGCTTGCAGAAAAAAGAAAAACTTAGTAGTGACTACACGGAGAGGACAGGGAATGTTAGCCAGATATGGGCCGGTGTAAACACGAGGTAGAAGGATTATCAGAGTACGAATAGATCTTCGGGTGATGGTGCCAAAGAAGCCCACTAGGCCAAGGCACCCAGATGACCGTGCCAACCATGGGCTAACCCTGGGGCAGTTCCGCTGCGGAAATTGAGCAATGGAGAGATACTGCAGGGCGACTGCCTAGACCGTCGCGAATATGTGGAGGGGACTTCCCCTGCTGCAAGGCCTATAATGACTCAACGGCGTGGAACAGCCACATAGAGGTTTAGTAACTTTTTAAATTGTGTCCCACATTCAAGTGATCGGTTCCTTGGTTGCTCGGGCTCATTCCTAGACACTGGTAGGAAACGGGAAAGGAAACGGCTGCCAGGCGTCAAGCGCTTGTACTCCGCTCTCTGAAAGCCAGGCAAGGCAGTATCCTACCCCACCGGAGGGCTCAAGGAAGCCTCAGAAAGGAAATGACTTTCTCTTGACTCAAAATGGAGTCTGCCTTGCGGTCTTTTCCCCTAAAGCAGCCAGAAAGCTTGGTTCAAGCACACATCCACCTGCAGGAGTATGCGCACAATAGTAATAATTGTCTTTGATAGTTCATTAATCCAGTCTCAAGAAGCGAAACGGAACCCAGCTGAGATTGGACTAAGCAACGGACATCCAGAATCCGAGTTTGGGAGAAAACGGCAGTTGATGCGATTGTCGACATTGAAGCTCGAAGCCAAACACGCGACTGAGGCTCAGAGACAAGCGCACGAGCCACACCACAGCCGGCAGGCCAATCACAACGCGCCACTATACGACGCGCCAAGCCACTGCCAGCTTTCCACTCAGCTGAGCCTGCACGATGGCCTCAGGGGTTGGACCCAGACAGACACGTTGGAGGTGAAGCCAGCATTCGAGAAGTGGCCTTTCTTCGTGCACCGCCTCGAAGCCCCTTACCGTCGGGAACTTAATATCTTCCGTAGCCCGTTTGGGAGGGGCTCGGCTTGGTGCGGTGGTCCTCACGCATCGAACTTCCATCGAAGCTCGCTTGATACGGGGCGAGTCAAAGGGCGGCCCTGCGAGAATTCAAACCTTTCCTCCCAGGGTCATGCCGTCACCCGCAACTGGGGCATCAGTTTATCCGAGACAACGAGCCGCTAACGCGACTCTACCCAATTTGGGGAGACTGGGCAGGATACACTTCTGTCATTAATAGGTCGATGGCCCTGCTATTTTTGGGATTTTGTGTAACCATCTGGTATGCGTGAAGGCTGCCAATCCCTCCTTCAATACTCAAATGCAGTGAGCGCGCACCCAGACTTAAAAATGTCCGCGGAGGGAGCATGGGCCTTTGTCCTTGCCTGCCCTTACAAGGTTGTCTAGCAACCTGTGGGCATTGACGTAAATCATTATCCAGGGAAAAAAGGTATGCGATTTCTCTGTGGTTCGCCGAGACGAGTGCAACCCTCGTGCTACAGTTACGTGAAGGGCTTAAAAGACCCTATTTATAAATTGCCGGTCTAAGAACTCGGGAGATCGAGAGTCAAAGGAAGAACATTAGAGTCCAAATGGACTCGATATCAATCATGGTATTGCCAATTATTTGGATCCCAAATCCAAATCACCGGGCTTCACTGACAAGCGAGATCTGAAAATGCTAGCAGAGCGCCCCATCTTTAACCATTGATAATGAGAAACTCGAATGTCCAAAAACAGTTTCATCCCAGCTGCAATAGATACCTGGGTAATTCGATCAAAAAACCATGTTGATGGTCAATATATTTTAATCAATCCTATTCTTCACGCTGGTATGTGGCTCTTCCCAAGAATGCTCAGGCGACGGATAGCAAAAAGAATAGACGTGAATCAGAAAATGACACGGGAATGTAGAACGGCATATGGAATATTTCATACAGTAAGTCGCCAATTATCGGAGATGCATTGCTTCATCTCAACCTCAATACTTCATCAAAACTTTCAAGACTCAAAGCTCTTGCCAATCTCAAACCATAATGATGAACCCCACACTGGCACCTTAACTACCCTGCCTCTCCAGTTCCGTTTTTACTCGTCGAGTCTGCAGTGACGGAAGTCCCAACTCTTCGTTTCCGGATCGGGGCTTTCTTCCGTCGGTTAATCGCAGCCTGTTGCGGGTCCATGGTTCCCATTTCGGTATCACCATCAGCATCGCCAGAGTTGCGGCGGGCTGTGTGGTAGATTGCACTTTCATCGAGCTCATTGATATCATCAGGTTTCATTCGCAACCATTTCATTCGCGGTCCTGATTTGGCACGCTCTGACACTCTAAAACCATATATTTTTGGTTCGTAAACTTTGCCTTGCCCCAGTCCCGGCGCCAAATTATCTGTCATCACACCGTTGATCTGGACTGGTTGTCCCGCCGCATTCTGTGCTGTTTTGCTGTTGCCTGCTGAAGGCAAACTGGTAACAGGTCCGTCTGGTGGGCCTGAAACATCAAGCTCGGGGAACGTCATGAAGAACAGGCAGCCAAATGTCGTACCAAAAAAGGCTCCGTCAACAGTCTGGAATCGGCTGTTTGGAGGGGTATAGAGATCCTGGCAGCTCGGACAGTATAATTTCACAGTATCAAGCCCGGGAGTATCCGTTCTTCCAACGGGTAGCACCCTACACCCATTGCAGAAAACTCGTGGGCAAACGCCAAAATCCTGGCGTTCGTATTTTTCCAGCATCTGTTGGATACCCTGGCGCGAAGTGATATAGCGTTGATGGATTAGTCCGTAGAGGAGCTCGGCTGAGGTTTCAATGGCACTTAGGTCGCTCGCAACCCTTACATGTCTTCGTTCACTCGCTCTTCTGTAGTCACGGTCGTCACCTAATATAGCGTCTTCGTCCTCATCATATTCATCCTCATCCTCGTCGTCTTCGTCCTCCGGCTCCACGTCTAGAATCATTTCCAGCGCTTCTTTGAATTGGGGAACTTGTGATTGTAGTCCGGTTAAATTGAAATCGTCCTCAATAAATTCTTCCGACACCTCCGCAAAATATTCATGCCCCGTGAGTGAGCAAAACGCAGTTATCCATGACTCCGTCACCACAGAGGAGATCGACATGGCTGGGAATTTTTCAGGGGCGGGCTCGCGGGAGCGGGTGGTGTTGTTTGGCTGCGACCCAGCCGATCAATGGTCTGTAAACGTATTGTCCGCAACACGATTGCTATCCACCTGTAAGGCAAGGAAGGGGCGAGAAACCGAACCTGAGCAAGCGGAACTTCAGGCCGAATAGGTTTTCGAAGAATAACAGCCAGTGGGTGGGCAGGATACACAAAGCCAATGGGGAGAAATTGAGTGCCAAATCCAATCAAGCTGGCCTAAATAGGAGAGTAGGGTGCTAGTAACGAAGTGTAGAGCGATATTGTGAACAAGGAGGTGAATGAATTTCTTCCTGACAAAGTTCTCTGTGTGCCTCGAGATGTCACAAGATGCTAGAGAGGGCGTTGGAGAAGGGAAGATAACACACAAAACAGCACCAAGCAGAATGAAAACTCAGTCAGATCTCAGGCGAGGCAGCGCGCACAAGTCACCCGGTGAAGAAGACGGAGGAGGACGACAGCGCGCGCTCGACAGATGTCCCTTTTTCCTTATCGAGTGGGATATCGGTACCTAACCCGCAGTCCAGTCACGTGAACATCATCCAAGCCCGAGGGGTCGCTCAGCAAAGGAACGTTGACACGAAAGAATGAATGGCATTTGTTTCTGGCTGCTATTTACATATCTATGTCCATAGGGCCAAGGATAACATACTCAAATGGATAAGTCTAAACAGCAAAAAGAAGGCTATTCCCCAGTACTCGCCGCAACGCGGCCCAAGAAGTTTCCCCCGTCATAACAATGCTTTACCTCCAATACGACTGTTATCAGAACAAATCCCGTACAATTCGCGAAAATTCTCCTTCATTGACTAGGCCAGCTGGGAGTCCTTCGGCAATTTGTTGCAGCTCCCCTTCAGCATGTACAAATTCGCCGTTGAGGCCCTCCGCGCCCGAGGTGTGGAGATACCCTCCATATGCACCCATGGCCTCGAAGAGGTGCGTTAATTCATTGCTCATTTGGAGTCCGTTCACAGGGCTGTTGCCGAGTTCATTATTCGGATTTACTCCAGGGAAGGTCGCCGACAGAACTTCCATCGGATGACCCGCAAGTCCAGCCATCGCCACGGCCGCCGTCGAATGAGGGTCATTGGGTTCCGTCCCAATATTCCGCGGGAAGAGGCCCAGCTTCTCTCCAATTTCCCGAAGGCCTTTGATTGTCTTCCATAATCTTTTGGATACATAGGACTTTGTGCTGAAGCCCTTGACCAAATCCAACGCCATATAAAATTCATCCCGAACCTGCCGGTTGAACTCAACAGGAGCATGAGACACCGCCAAAAACAAAACGGCAAGAGCAGCAACAAGGAAATAATTAAACAACATCTGTTGGGACCGGTAGATGTCCGTCGTTTGGTTGAGCCGGGTCAGGACATGGATGGTGTCCTTTGCGATGTCCACGACAGTTTGCGCATAAGGCATATTCTCCATTATACTAGTTGCAGAGTGCAAGACTGGGCGATAGATGAGAATCCGTAAATGGTTTCCACGAATGTGTAAGAGTAACTGTAGCCGTTTTATTGCCCTACTGACAGGTTCGGAATTCGGAGACGGCTCAACGGAGTAGAATCTGAGCCCTTCAGGAACATGTTTCATCCATTGAAGAACTTGATAATCCAAGAATTCAATTTTATCTCGCTTTATCGCTGCTGCGCCTTCGGAGCCAACCCCAGAATACCAAATCTTTGAGCTAAGACGGCAATATGCGACCATCGACCTCAAATATGGAGCAGAATCATCCTTTGGTTTTTAGCAGAGTCAGAACTTAGAAACATCTTTGATGGCGAGGGTGATAAGAGAACGCTACTCACCGGTTCCGGCAAATATGGATCGATGTCTTCATCCTGAATCGTAAATGGTAACCCGGTCCCAATACTCCACCGTCGGTCTAAACAATAGATAGACCAAAATAACTTGTTCACAGCAATTAACTCTTCCTCGTTGTTGAACGCCCTTAGGACAGCATCTCGACGATGCAACCCAATTTCAAGGCACATTCGTGCCGCTATTCCGATTATGCGATACGCGAGAGCATCATTGTCAGTATGGAAATGGTAAGTTGCCTAAAGCATAGTGAGCCCCATCATCAGACGAAAACCATCATCACATGTTAAGAATACTCACCACAAGAGCAAGAATTTTGATGGTTTTTATATCACCCGGCTCCCAGAGGTTAAATTCCACATTGTGCTTCACACACTTGTAAAACCGAGCACCCAGCTGGCTCTCTCCGTTTCCTTCCACTATAAGAGTGATGGCCAGAACCATTTTTAAAATGCTTGTGTCATCATCACTCAGGCAGTCGGCGCCCGGTTTGAACCGTTTGGCGAAGCCCGTACGGTCAGCGGCTTCGAGGAAGGTAAAAAGAAGGTTGGTCTGCCTGATAAGTTTCTCGATATCAAAAATCGGATACATGAGGCCAATCTCTTCCTCATATTTTCTACATAAACGAATGGCCTCTTCTCGCTTTATGACCCACAGTGGATCCTTGTTAGGGTGGGCAAGCAGATGCGGGTAGGACAATGCCTGCTGTGGAGGAGTCTGAACGGGCGTGGCATCTTGCGTTGTGAAAAGCTCGTGGGAGCCATCATCAACCGGGGCGATGCCCATTGTTTGCAGGCTCGATTTGGCAACATCGAAGTTGAAAGCCGTGCTTGTCGGACCGTGGAATCGCGGGTGCTTTGAGCGGGGTTTTGTTGTCGGTGCATTGTGTCCGTCATATCCTGGCGGCTGTCCGGATATTGAGCGCGAGGCTTCCCGACTGAATCGGCCGGGATCAACAGGTGTCGACTCTGATTTGCGATGAAGCTCGGTGATATTAGAGAATAGAGTGTTCACTTGTTCTTGTAGCTGCTCAATGTGCTTTTTCATCGAACGGAACTCCCTGAATTGTATGACAAGCGACAAAAGTCAGTGCACGCAAGGAAAAAGTAAACACGCAGAGTGAAAAAGGCCGACATACTCCGAATCCTTAAAATTGCTACTGCAGCAATTGGGCGCATAGAGGCCTTCAAGGCAATCCGATTAGCCATGCGAAGCAGCAGAAGATGAAAAGAAAAGAAAAGAAATGCAAGAGTACACTGGCTGGGATAAACGCACATTCCAGCGACAGGTGCCCACAACGCTGGCAGGGCACCTGGCCATTGCATTTAATCTTCCGACGCTTGCATTCGTTACTGCGAAAATCGCAATTAGTGTAACGGTCCTGGGATAGCTGGTTTTAATAACCTTGACCTACCAAGCAAGGGAGATATAACGATTCCGCTTTGTCCGCGTCTGCGTTCCGCTGTTCGGTTCCGCCTTTCTCTTTGATTCGCTCGTATTGTTCGCCGGCAAGGACTGGGGCTCGCTTGGAGCTGGAGCGTTCGCCGCAGGAGATTGGGCCGCCATGTCTACCGTGCAAAGCAACAAACATCGACCTTTTTGACGGGAGTTGAGACGGTTGTGGCCTGGAGGACGATCTCCATGTTGAGGTTGAACTCTATGTGTGAGGGGGTGGACGGCTCATTTTCTGGGGAAAACGAAAATGCCGCTTGGCCATTTTTAGTGTCGTGACAACCATCGTGCAGTGCCAGCTGGTGTTCAACTCAACTCGACCACGGGGGTGGCTGGATTCCGTAACAACCTGGGTGCTGTGAAAGCTGTCAAGGGATGAAGAGAAGCCTTTCGTCGTCCCCGAAAATACGTCGATTTGCTGCATTGGGCGCTTTAACCGGGAACAACAGCGCTGCGACATTCAGGGAATCCTACTTCAAACCGCAAATTCCCATTGTCTTACCCCGAGGCCAGTTTCGAGATATACCGGCCATTCACCGGTGGTTTGCTGCTCCATCTTCGATTGACGGTGGGACCGCCCGATCTCTCCTCAACTATGAATACCTTGACCAGTACGGAGACTCCCATGTTCCCCTCGAATTAACAACTATTCCTCCCAACGGAAGCTCCCAGCCCGAAGAATTCAGACGGTTCCATGCTCCGTTGAGCTTATTTCTCGACTGGACTCGAACCGTGACTTATCCCGACTCGGATGAGAAGAAGTCTGCAAAGACTGTCGACAAACCTACCATTCCGAATATCCGTCTTTACCTCGCCCAATGCCAACTTCTAGACCTAGCAACACCGCTGCGAAACGATTTCCCAGCGCCGGCCTATGTTACAGATGCTGGAAAGGGTGATATCTATGACACCAATGTTTGGATAGGGATTGCACCCACGTACACGCCTTTGCACAGGGATCCGAATCCCAATATATTTATCCAGTTGGCAGGTGCAAAACACGTCAGACTGCTCCCTCCAGATGCCGGACTCGCCGTGTTTGATCGTGTGAGGGCACGGATTGGGAGGAGCGGCGGCGTCCACAATGCAGCTTTCCGTGGAGAGGATATGATGCACGGCCTAGAGAAAGATTTGCTAGATCGCGAGGTATGGGCGGATTATGACAACGAGGGTGGCGTGCAGCCAACTCAGGAAGGGTGCGAAGAAGGATACGGGTACGAAGCCGTGGTTAAAGCGGGTGATGGGATCTTTATTCCAACAGGATGGTGGCATAGCATCAAGGGCGTTGGAGAAGGCATTACTGCATCGGTGAGTGAGCTTCTCTTATCAAGAGTCCTCTCCCTTATCTATTGATTTCCCAATCACACCGGCTGACGCCTAATTGCTCTTTTTTTCCTTTTAGGTCAACTGGTGGTTTCGATAGCGGTCGTTCCTTTTTGCGCAGCACAAATACCTGGTTCGGGCTACGGAGGTGCCGCGACAGTAGAAACTTGCATTCTCAGGGTCCTATTATGATCGCTACAGACGGCCATCGCAAAACCTCGATGGTTCCGAGGCCAAGGCATGAATTACAGGGGTTTCTACAAAGGGGTGCAATTGATGAGTGGGTACTTGTCAGGCCACTCGATACGATCACGGATGTTGATGTGCCTAACTTCACTTAATTGTGTCGGTCCACACTCTAGAGGGAAATGCCGTTTTTGGAGAAAATCTAACATCTATTCACATAATTGATATTTGGATTTCTCTTGATGCTTATGGAAAATCTACACTGCTCCCATAATTTATACTGGAATCGTCAAATCTCGTCAAAACTTCAAATGATTCTTTACTCGCGCTGTCGTCCAGCAACTAAAACATTTTGTCCATGACCTTTTCGAAGGTGTTCCTATGCGCATAGCAAATCAGCACATAAAGAATTAAAGAGAGCAAGGTTCCACGCTTCAATTCTTACCTTGGCGGCTGCGGAACAAAATTTCTCGTGTACTCTTCAATCTCATCCAAATCTTTCAACAAGTCCACTTCCGTCGGCCTGAGAAACCGGGTACGGTTGACAATTTTCCATCCAATGAACAACAGCGGAACCACGGCAATCATGGTATATGAGAACAGAAAAGTCGGTATGTCCCATTTCCCAGGCAAGAAGACGGTGTATCCACTCACCACCGCCATGATGGAGCACCCCACAAAGGCATACCATGCCAGAAACGGCTGCCACGGTGACTTGAAGGGCAAAGAATCGCGAGATAATCCCTGTGCATCGCAAGCCTTTTTAAATCGAGTATAGGTAAACGCCATTATCGAGAAGTTGATCAGCTGTGACGCCGTGACTAGGTTGACGAACCATTGCAGAACCACGGCGGCGCTGTTCGAAACTTGCAGAAAGGCCAGGAGCGCGATCAGGAGAACCAGGGCAACGCTGTATTTCGGCACACCGCTCTTGGTGCAGCGGGTGAAGATCCTAGGCGCTTTGCCTTCGAGTGCCAGGCCGTAGAGACTCCGGCTGGCGCAATAAACATAGCTGTTTCCTGCGCTGAAAGCTGCCATGAGCACCATCGAGTTCACAATGTGTGGCAGAATTGGTATCTTCAACCTCTTCATTGATACAACGTATGGAGAGGCAGCTGCACCCGGTAGGCCCTTGTTGAACGCATCGTTCATGTCTGGGTCGTTGTAGGGCACGTTAATTCCCACGGCCAAGCTTCCGAGGATGAAAAAGGAAGTCAGCCGGTAAAAGACTGCATTATACGCTCGAGGCATCGATTCCCTTGGATTTTCAGCCTCTCCAGCAGCCATTGACACATAATCCGGACCAGCAATAGTGAAACTCGCCTGTATGAGACATTGTAGGAAACCCAAAAATCGTCCAAGGTCTCCTGTTTTGTATAGCTCTGCAAAGGAGCCTGGCTCTCTCCAGTAACGGAACCCATACCGATCCCCGATGGGATTACCTCCGAGCATAGTAATGAAGGTATAGATGATCAGTCCAATTATGAGGAGAGCTTTACCTATAGCCAGCCAAAACTCCGATTCTCCATACCATTGAACAGCAAAAAAATTGATAATACTAATGAGAAAGAAAGTCAGTTTTTGGGAGAGAGGTCGACACGAAATATCACGACGCCATAAGACATAGATCAGAACATACCCGTATATCACAATCACTATAGCAATAATAACCGCAGCAGGAACAATATCACTCCAGTAATGAATAATAAAGTTACAGGCGACAATCTCGAACGGTACCATGGCAGCCTCGAAGATGAAGAAGTTGTATCCAGCCGCAAAGCCAAACGCTTCGTCCACGTAGCGTCCGGCGAACCGGATAAAGGGCGAAGAGATAGGTAAGTATGTGACCATTTCAGCCATGCCTATTTCTCCGTAAAACGGAGCCATGTCTTAGCATATATGTCTTCTGAGGAGGGGGGCAAGTCAGAAGGGGAGATGACGGATGGCCCGCATAGGGGCAGTGGACTGGCCGAATTTCGAGAAGTCGCATTGGGCTGTGTTGAGTGGCGCTTTGGGACATCTTCGATACCAGGATATTATCCACAGTGTTGGGGAATGATTTCGATGTCATTTCCAAGTGAAAACATAGGAGGGAGGTGGCATACACATAGTAATAGCCAAAATAAATGTACTCCTAGTTTGCACAGTCGATATGAGATTCCATTTGTTTCAAGCACAACAAAAGAAAAGCGGTAGACAATTGTTGAAATTTTTCTATCAGTGACCCCAGAGTGGTGGATTCTGGTCTAATATAAACGTAGTTCAGAGTAAAGGAAGCTGACACTGCATGGCTAGTTGACAGTGCAACTCTTTCGGTTATCTTCTCCGCCCCTTCTTACCTTTGCAGTTGCAACGGAGTATAGGATCTCCTCAAAAACGGATCCGTGAACATAGACCGGGAAGCATGAGGGGTGGGTAGCCTTGTTGCCTGTAATTTGACAACAAGACATCATGACTCCCAAAAAAGACCAAACAGTGATGGGGATCGCAGGGGCAAGGGGAAAAAAGGAAAGGAACAAATTTCCCCAAGGACTTCGAGGTAGATCCCAGGAAAGACGTACCACAACGTGAAGGCCATGAACAAGCTCGCTGGCCCACCATTGATCAAGCCCTTCCCGATCTGCACGAACAAAGCCGTCCCAATTGTCCCGCCAATCCCAATCAGCTGGATATGCCTAGGCTTGAGTTTGCGATGTGTGTGATCCGAAGACGCCTTGAGATTTGCGTTGTCTACGTCGTCGTTGCTCTTGGCCGCAGAACTTGCATGACCGGAGAGTCGACGCGAGCTCAAACATGAGGCGGCGGCCTCGTGCTTCTCCAGGTCCGGCGGTTGAGATACTACCGGAACAGACTTCACGGCAGTCGAGACCGCATCGTAGGGCGGAGGAGAAGCTTTCCCGTCGCGAACCATGCTGGTTGATGCTGCTGTATTTTAAGTAGAAGAAAACCCGCAAGAAGACAAGCTGACGAAGAAGCCCCCAGATCCGGGGCCCCAACGTGAAAAAAAGACCACAATTTAATGGTATAATTTGGAAAAAGAAAGCTTTTTCTCAGAGGCAAGAAAAGAGAAAAGCGAAAGGAAAAAAAATCTCTTCTTTTCAGCTTCTGGGCCCTCTGGAAAGCTCATCGTGGGGAGCGCCCCACAGCATACGGGTGGCTCAAAAGGAACCTCCGAGGGAAACAGCATTCGTGAACAATGTCAAGGACGTAATGTCCAGCGCAGCCTGTAAGGAGCCGTGAGCAATCCATGACAGCGACAGCTGGGAGGTGGCGACGCCGACCGGGTTTGTGTGTGTGTGTGTGCGATCCCGTCACGGAACGATGATCAGCTGAATGCCAAGACACAGCCCAGGAAAGCAGCCGGCTAGTCCCGAGCGGGATTAGCGGAGAGCGCTAGTTACTAAGCTTCCATCGGGTCTTTCCGTTACCTTGACGTGCACCGGATCCAGCGCGATGAAAGGAAAAGAAAACAAGGATTAACCACCAGCAGCCAGCTGTGTCCTACACTGGCAACTTCTTTCTCGATCCGTGCTTCGTATATGCTGTGACGCTTTCATGACGCTACCCTGGAACTCTCTGTGTGTCTCGAAGCAGTTAAATCCAGTCTGACGGTAAATAGTACTAGTACCAATATCTATACATTTGGTCGTCAAGTCACTTTCTGTACATGACTCTAAAAGCTAATTACACATGCCATCATCAAGGTCGTAACGCTTTTGATGCAAAGGAAAATCACAGGCTCATTCTATCCAGACTTTTGTTGCCGTCTTCGGGCATAATCTCCACAGGAGCACTTTGAACATTGATATCGTACAGGACTGTCTGGATAGCTGCACTCGAAAACGGCGGATGCAACAAATACGGCACGCTAGGCCCGACTTCGGGTACACAGATAATGTAAACAAGTAATAATAGCAAAGGTGGCTGCGAGCCAAAGTATTGGCGTCTCCCCGGCGAGGTGGCCAGGCAGCGAATCGTGCGGATATTTCGCCTTTAGTGGTCGGGTTTGGAATCGAATTGAACTCCAGCCGCAAACCGTTGCAGGGCCGACAATACCAAAACAGAATTCCTGAAAAACTCAGGTACTGCGTTTTTTAGAGCTTGGCTGTCCAATGGGCTCCTGCAAGGATTATGTTAGAAATACCTAGGCTTGAAGGTGATTGAATAACGAAGAGACATACCGATTGGGCCCGTCGTTTTCTTTCGAACCCTTGAAGCTCGCCGGGAACTGGTAACGGCGAAGTTGCTTCTGTTTTCCGCTTCACTCCCATGCATACTACATTTTTGGCTCCCTTGACGTGTATGCCGGCATTGATATCAATCTCGATCGGGCGGAACCTTCCATTCTCTCGATCGTCCAAAACGCCGCAAGCCTTTAATGCGGACATGACACAAGAAGCAATCTGGGCAGATTTTACTTGTCGCTGCTGCTGGAGCTGCTGCATAATGGCATTGCTGGAAACTGCCGGTTGAGATTCGGATGGAACAACTTGTCCATCTTCGGAGTTTGGCCCCAACGAAGCAGGAAGAGCAATAGTGTTTGCTTGGCCATCGATGGTGATGGAAGTGTCGATCTTTAACACAATCGGAGGCAGTGGCTCCTCCTCATAGTCGTCAAAATCTGCCGCCGTCTCGTCGACTATTCGGGTCGCGGTATATGGAGGCGGTGGTGCGGGAATAGCGCCTTGGTTTTGGAGACTCGTCACAAATTCCGCCAACTTCAGGCTTTGGTGGTTGATAGAGTCCGAGGGTGGAAGCATCTTGTCCAATATGTGAAGCGTACGAGACGGATGGTAAAGATACAGGGAGAGAGTGTGGTACGTCCAGCGTTGTAGTGTACGCTTTGGAGCAAAGTGAGATATAGGGAGATCAAGAATCGATGGACAAGAAAAGAATCTCTAGCGAAATGGTATCCACTGAGATGAGATTTATATATCTGCAAAGCAGAGGAAGGCGGTAGCCTTGAAATTGCTTTTTGGCGAATAAACCAGCTCAATCAAAAGGGGTGATGCAGCAATGGTTTCGGCAATCAACCCAAAGATGTAACCATTGACTGGTATAAAGCAGCGTTCTCAATATAAGATGAGAATAGGTTCGTGGAAGAGAATCAAAGGGCTGAGTGGGAACGGTGTTCTTTTTGAAGTGCGCTTGCACTGGGTCAACTAGTTATAGGATGGCAACCAGTGGAAAGTTCTTTCGACCGAAAATAGAGGGAGAAGAGATAAATAAAAAAACAAAAAAGCAAAACGGAAGGAAATCAGAATAATATTAAGTAGGGAAGGTGAATTGCGGGAGTGGCTGGAAAAATCGGGATGATAATAACAAGCAGGCAAGAATGCCTGCTAATGGGCGCCTCTTCCCATCAATAGAACATGAGATTTTACTTTAATTATAGTACGCAGGGCCTATGCATGTGGATTGACTACTCGCCATTGACCAGAATCATGGAACTCTGGCCTCCAACAACGGTAAATCATCGCCCATGGAGTCTCAGTGCGTGGCTGCCACCTTGGCCCGCGTATCAGACTTCAGCAGCTGCGGATAGGGCACTCGGTGAGACCAGAGACTGGGAGACATGACACGTCCGCTTTGGGACGCTGATTGGACATCAGAAGCGTCCCTGCCAGGATGAATGTGGGCCTGAGCATTATTGAAGCCGCAGGCTGTTATTATTGATGAGGTTTCATGACGCTCAATCAATGAATAGGTGTGCCTCTCCTATTGTTCGCAATTGTTGTTTTCGGTCATCAATAGGAACCCCTGCTGATTGGTCCAAATCTGGGGGTTCCTGCTCCTCCCATCTGAGAACAATACAACTCCTACTACTACACAACAGAAGTTGCTATTTGGCCGCTGGTAACATCCTACAAGTCCATCCCTGCCTGCTTCCCACTGTCATGGTTTTTCTTAATAGATAGTCGAGTGATCCTTTCCTGTGTTGGTATCACAAGAGGGTTACAAAGCCCACCAAAGTTCAGCCAGTTGGTGGTACTGGCGTTACTCTAGCCTCCAAGACTCTCATCTGCAAAGGATTACTACAATGTATCAATGTAGCTATTGTCGCAAGTTCAATCTGTGAAACAACAGATCTGAGAGTAATGCGAGCATGTTTGCTGGAAGGCTGGGCCACAAAGGGAAAGCAAACCATTTGCTCGGGAACACACTTGTAGCTGGTCGCAGGACTTAACTCATATGAATGATGCGCCCCCATAGGCACAAGCCGGGCCACTCGGCCAGAGACGAGGTGTAAGCAGCTAACTGAGCACTATGGATTGATGGCGGATGGCAACATTTGATTAGTGGACAGCCTCACCTTGGGATCGGGCTTCTGAGTGTATGTACTGTACGATCAAGTACGGCAGTTAGTGTGATACCACACAGGCCACTTCAATATCCCAGCCACTGCCAGTGAGTTGTCACTTCTCAGCTCAAGACACGCCTCATGAGCAAGGTATCAGTGCGTCATTCATGTAGCAGTTGCGTTATGTATGCCAACAGCAGACTGGTAAAACTTGAAAGCCACAAAGATGGTCCGGACAACAGCTGTTTGCTAACGTCTTCAGCAAGAAGTGGTATTCCCTATGCAAGAGCGAGTAAAACAGTGCCCCATCCACCGAAAATTCTGTTATCTCTCAGGTACCTATGACTCCATGCCAAGACACAGCTGGGAAGATGAAACCCATGACCCTTCCATGCATCAACGCAGACGCCCATAGAAAAACCCCAAATGCTTGTAAAAACATGCCAAGTAAAACAAACCTCCCGTGGCTGGGGCCGCGCCGGCTCAACAGCAACAGTCAAACGCCAAAAGAAGTCCGCAGCAGGGTAATAAGACAATGTAATGGGAAATCATTGTTACAGTTCAAACCCAACCGCGTGCAAGAAGAGGATGAAGAAGGGTCTCCTGGTACACAGTGGATACGCACGTCATGCAATAACTCGTCGAGGCGCGAATAGATTCTTCGACCACATTGGTAACCGTCCGTCTCGCTCATATTCCACTCCGCAATTCTGGCAAAGTACCTAGACAGATACGCAGTTAGAACATGTCATTTCTGTAAATAAGGCAACGCGGATAATGAGCATACCTTTGGTCCCTCAGGTCCATCTCTCGCGGCCCATGTGGCGTGACCCGGCCACGAGCAATAGGCGCATCGCCAATTTTGTCTCTCCCTATCTAGTGTCAGCGACCACAATGTTCATTTCGGACTAGGGGCTTCTTACGCATCTGACAGCGTGCCACCTCCACCTCCATATCCGGCGATGGCACCGACGTCGGGTGTTCCTCTGCCTCCGGGTGTTCCGCTTGCAGGACTGTTACTCCGCGCACGACGCCGTCTCTTATTTCGTTCTCCCCGGCCCAAAGGAGTGTCTGGATCTGGAAGGTCGAAATAGCCACCAGAGCTTTGACGTACTAGATCCAGAGACATACCGGCAGTCGACGAAAACCTTGCTGTCTCTCGTCGAAGCCTTCTGATCTGCCGCTCTCGATCTCCCTCACGCTTTTCTAGGTCCTCCTTGGATAAGGCCTGAACTCTAGGTTCCCATTCATCCCCCAATCCATCAGGATCATATCTCCAACCGGCTTCTTTCCCGTTTGCCGCTAGGTTATCGATTTCAGCTCCGTCTCCTCCAACACCAACCAACCCACCACTTTCACATGCTTCCTTCTTTAGCTTGAGAACTGTCTCGCAGATACCGTGGGAGATGACGTTTACCCATTCAGGGCCCAGGCCAAGGTCTGCACATGTCAACCGTGCGAATTGGTCGGCAAGGCCTTGATCATGAAGGAGAGACCATTCGAATTTATCAGTGTATAGCTTGTTCTGCAAAGTGATATCCAAAATAACCACGCAGCGATAGGCATCATCAGTATTAAATGCATTATCGGCGGAAGAAGTGCCCTGTGATATAGTCTGTTTCTGAGATGATTCTTCCTGTTGAGTTGGTGTGGCAGCTGATGTTCCGGCTGGCATCGGTGACTCTACGTACTGCGGCCGCGCTGAAGCGTTGTTTGACCCTGTCGTTGTGGGTGTCTTCTGGAATATGGGATGCATGGCGACGCCCGCGTATTCCTCAAGCTGCTGGCGAATCTGATTACAGACAGCAGTCACCATCGCTGGCAGATTTGGCAGATCCAATTCACGCACAAATATAATTGCATATTCTTCGGGCGTAATCGACGGCTCATGAAGGTTCCAGAGAATGAAATCCTTAATGCGATAAGGTGGCGCGGCTTCGGGCTTTCGATAGGCTGGGGCGCCGGGATTTATACCAATCTCAAGGTAGTTTCGGGGCAAGGGGAATGGCTCCAGCGGCTGGTGGGCAGGGACTTCAATATCAATGCGAATAGGTACCAAATTCAAAGGTAACAAGCCATGACCTGTTAACTGGATGTCTCTCCTGAAAACGCACGCAAGCCCATCGTCAGTATGTGTCCATGGAGTCTTGGAAAAATAATAGAGGTTTCGCCTTACATTGGTTTTGGCCGTCTCCGGATGACCCATTCTCGAAAATTAGGCTGTACGTTCGCGGGAGCAAAGATCTCTGTGCCGAGCTTCTCACCGGTCGGTCCTCGATCTGGCTGAAGTTCCTCCCTCTTGAGGCTTCTCAAGCCAGTTGGTCGGCGCGTGCTGTCGCTGTCATCGTAGTCCTCCTCATCGAGGTCATTCTCGGCGTAATTGATTGCGGCGGTCCCGCGCTTTGTTGTTCGAGAAGTAGGAGCTTGTGTCGCAGGAAGAACCGGTGTCAAGAGGGCATTGGCGTACTGGCGAAGGCGGGGGGAATAAGAGGTGACCGAGGCAAAAGGAAACGACATCTTGCAAGACTAGGGAGAATGGATCATTTCCTGTGAGAAAGAACTAAATGTTTAAGCTGTCGAGGTGCCGTTGCGCACTGGCGCAAAGGCTGAAAATGGAGGTCAAAGGTAGTATGATGAAGACTGCTCTGATGTCGCATATACGCCTCGGATTGCTCCACTTTTCCCGATTGCAGCGTATACTGAAATCAAAGATCAGTCTCTGAATATCAGCACACAGATTAAAACAAAAAGAATTTTATTAGAGATTGTTGTGAATGAGTAAATGTTCGTTGAACTGTTGCTTTCTCGTCCAAACATTTCTGGAGCTTCAATCTAGCTTTGCACTAGCACTGTTTTGGTTTAGGCACTTTTCATCACCACACGCGTGCTCAACAGACATCATGCCTCGTGGTGAGATCCTCACTGTTCAAATCTACAACAATAGCACTCCATAATTGTCCCCCACATTCCATGTTCTGTTAGATTTCCATTCATGTTCTCGAACAACATTCTCGAACAACTTAAAAGACAAAAAAAACTACTTGTTATTTGGTGGAGGCTTGTCTTCAATGTTCTTCGCATTGCTCTGGCCCGCCTTGAACTCACCTCGACACAGCATTGTTGATTTATTCCCTGTTGAATGGAAGCTAGCCTACAGCGCTTTTAAGCAATAGTAGAGAACTGGCTGCTGTGCCTATAGATATGGATATCAATACAACCCTGAACATTTGAAATGCCTTATCCATATTTCTCTGAATCTTCAGACTCTGCATGATAACAGTACTAACGTAGCACTGGGTAAGTTGCTCATTGTGCGATGTATCCAGCATAGACAATGGCTGCTGGGTCGAAGGAAAATCAATGTCGCATGTCCACAGCACAAGCTAAGTAAACTCCAACCAGATATCCTTATGACCTGAGCCCAGGGATATAAAAATTGTCTAAGAGTTGTATTCATACCAAAAACAATAAAAATAGAGAGTAGGACCTGGAGTTACAAGGTGGACCACTCAGTAGCATGGTACAGGTAAATGCCAAATATGGACAACAAGAGGTGGCTTCATGCATGGGAAATCTGTAAAGAGATAAATTGGAAAAGGGAGCTTTAATGTCAACAACTGTTGGAACTTGCAAATCAATAACTCTGGGGGATATATGTAGTACGTAGCAAACAACAAGAAAAAGCCATGGCCATTGCGTACATGTCAGATGGTATGAAGTAGCATATTGACCACACCACCAAAGCCTGGGAAGGTGCTTCAAGGTGATCTTGCTAAATCATGAAACAACAGACCTTCGCCAGTCAACGAAGTCCAATTACGCTCTAGAGGAAGATGTTAACTCGACCAATTCAGTCAATTTGAGCTGGGGCAGAGTGCAAAAAATATCAACACTTACCATTTCGAGAGTCCAAACTCTTCGGATCCAGACTTTGAGCTTACCCTCTACTCCTTCTACGTTTTCGAGTTCCACTCCCTCCCACCAGCAACGTCGAGCCGGCTTCCTCCAAAACAGCAGCAATTTTTGCGCCATTCCAACGGCATTGTTGCTGGCTATATCGCCTCTGATATCAGTGCGTAACTTGGCTAGCCCCAGGCTGCAGATAACGGCCTTGTTGGGCTCTCCAGCACGGTGTCCCCACCGGTCATCATGATTGAAACCGCTAAGTCCAGTGGTTAATAAGGAGCGAATATTTCGCTAAATTCATAGAAAAACGACTTACCCAGCGGTCAACATTTCAATCAGGTGTTGCTCTGTCGTTCCGGCCTCGTCACTTTTCCTGAGGCCTGAAAAAATTCCATCCTGCTTTAACAAAGCTCGACCGGCAGCCCGTTTGATCTCCATCATCTCAGGATGGTCAATGTTGGCATGTGGTGGAATCACATAAAAGTCCAAATCTTCACGAAGCACAATGATACCTGCACGATCCTGGGGCATATCCCTGGGCGCGTTGTGCATGGGGTCGACTTGCTCGCCTTCTGGTGAAGTAGTCGGCGAAGGAGACGGAGACGGGATCGACTGCGCTACCGATCGAAAAAAGTCCAGCATATACTGGAGCGATACGGGGTCATACTAACCGATGAGTGTAAGAATCAAACACAGGTGCGAAGAAGGGGTGGCTGTGAAGCGAGCCATGTTTTGTGGACCAACTTACATCAACGGAATATACATCTCCTTCATGGAACCCGGCCATATGGCTATCAGGAAGCAATCCATTTGGAAATAAAGATAATAACACGAACTCTGGTAGGGTAAGCAATTCGTCGCGGGACAGAGTAAACCGAGTGCCACTGTAAAGTGTCGAGGTTAGTTTTCAAGTCTCATAAGGTACTAGATCCGCAAAGAAGGAGAATACGAACCGTAGATCTAGGGTAATATGTTCATCTCCTCCGACATCTATTCAATTCCAAATGAGCCGGGTCAGCTTTCGAACAGGTAATCACTTCAGCGAGCTCAAAATGGCCGTAGTCAAAAGGTAGATAATGAATCCAGGCACATACCTCCAAGCATGTTAAGCGGCGGCGCCCCCGTTTGCTGCACTTGAGTAATAATACTCGCAGCTCCTCCTGCAGCCGCCATGACGTATGTGAACGATTGAAGCGGACTCGAACCCTCTGTATATGGCGGCGGCGGCTCAGCGTCGTCTGAGCTTTTCCCTGAAGATTCTCCCTTCTTTCCCCCCGAAAAGGCTGCCTTGGTATCTGCAACAACTGAAGATGTGGCGGCCGGTGGAGGATGAACAGGACTTTCCTCAAAGGGCGGAGCAGGAGCGAACGCAGGGACACACGGAGCGCTTGACTCCGTTACAGCGTTCTTGACCCGGCCAAGCTCAGGGTCAGGCGTGAGATAGAGCGATGAGAACGGAGGCGGGCGAGGTGAGGGAGGATGAGACGAGGAGGAACTGGGCGAAGGGGAATGAGGAGGTGGTGGAGGATATGCGTCGTCGTTCTCCACGATGCTGAAGGTCAAGTGCTCACAGTATGGCAGCGCCCTATCAGGCGAGCCGAATGAGTCCTGTCGGTCCGACAAGGCGATAAAGTTGTCAATACCGAACTGGTACGAGAATTGCCGCTGTGCGTCTGGCCAGGCAATGTCACGAATGGAAAGGGTGTGCTTGAATCCTGGACCAGGTTTGTCCCAGCACCCTAGCTTAATCCGCGTGCTAATGTCTTGTGCACAGCAATTTAGGAGGGCATAATCAAGGCAATAAGTAGTTAATATTTAAACATTAATTTCCCTGTAAGAGATCTGAGTATTTTGTTTTGTCTTATGGATGCGCAAAGGTGAGAATGGAGAAAGGCATAACTGAGGTGCGAAGTCAAGTTTGGCGTCCCATTGGCGTCTCTAGTGCAGCGGCAACTATCAAATGGCATTCCAGCAAACAGCTTCCAGGTTAGTCGGTCAGCCCTCGTCCCATAATGGCGGCTATTTGCTAATAGAAGATTCTCTATGAATAGTATTTTCTAAACAATTACCACTATCACTACACAGGACAGCAAAGCTGGTATCCCCTAAAAAGTACAGAACAATATCAAAAAGACATATCCTCCCTTAAGAAAAGGAGGATTCCAGGTATCAAACTACCAAATGGTATCTTTTCCAGGTTGTACCCTGATTAAATAATAATGTCATGAGAGTCGAAACCGCGTTGGGAGAGACAAGGCAGCGGGTAGCCAATGTGGTGGACAAGGGGCGGCTTCTGTGGTCCGTTCCGAAGGGTGTTGCTCTCCCACTCACTACCAATCTTCCTACGCGAAATGCCGGTCATTCTACCAGCACTGAAGGTGGCGTCAACTTTTGGAGAGCGCTTCCCAGTACCATCAGAACTAGAAGATGGTGGGCGAAAATCTAGGAGTCCCAAAGTCAGGCCTCTATGAGAAGATTGCCCGATCTTCATGAGAGACCCGTCGGTCGACTATCCTCGCCAAACTTACTGGTGTCGTCGTGAGCAAGTGTATCTTGAGTATCCTCCGCGTCGGATCTGCGCGACAGCTTCCTCTGTTCCGGGTAATACGGTCCACCTGGATGTAGAGGCTGAGCCGCCTAAGAGGGCATATTAGTATAAACGAGCGGTGCCTTCAGAATTTATCGAGTACCAGTGTCCATACTGGGCAGCCCAGAGATTCATGGAAGGGAACTGACTTGGCGGAACTCGTCGCCTTCGACTGTGACCTCGCGGTCTCGAAGTTGCCGCATCAGTGCAAGGAAATTGCTCTCCTTGAATTTCTGACTTTGATCGTGACTGACGCTTTCCAGCAGCTGCCCAGCTGTCCTGGCAAGTTCCTCGGCTTCATCTGAAACATCTTGTCGCGCTGGTATTGTATCCGAGCCTATTCTAATGTCCTCAAATGACTGCGATTCCTCGTTCGTTGATTCATCTTCCAGCCTGTTCTGCTGTGATTCGACCTCGGCGCGGGCCTCTGCAAATGCGGCTTCAAATGCTGATTCGTCAAAAAGTTCTGCGGCCTGCGAACCTTGCGATTGAACTAGATTTGAATTGTTCGTAACGTTGGGCGCGAAGCTAGTCATCTGCTGGAATGGCATGTTCATCCTTGGGCTGTGGATGGTTTGCCGCTGTGGTATTGAGTCTTGCAGATTTGGCTCTGGTTGATTCATGAACTCGTTATGCCAGGTAGCCGAAACTGGACCGTGGACAGCTGCTTGGGCCTGTAGGCGATGCTGCACGATAGACGTTGAAGAGCCTGAAATCCGTAGTCTCTGGAAATCGGAAGCCCACTCGGCATTTTCTCCATGACCAGTTGGTGGTGAAAACGATGGGCCTATTTGTTGAAAAGCCGGGGGTCCGTGAACATCTGGCAGGCCTGGTCCTGAGAAACCGGATTCAAACGCGTGAAATTCGGAATCCAGAATACCCTCATTGGGATTGTGAGATCGAAAACCCTACCAGTCCCTTCTTATCAGCAAACTGGGTCGGTGGCTGAAGAAGAGTGGAATCCTTACTTGGGCAGGGGCATGACGTGAAGTTAGGCGGTCCTGCTGCAGTGTCCTATCTGTAGATGCATGTTTCTGAAAGTTCTGAAGTGCATTAGATGGTCCACAGAGTGCATCTGCCATTATCAGAAACCTGATCTTCCTCTAACCCGAAGTTCTAAGCTGGAAATCCGAGAGCTTCAAGAGGGGCGACGAGAGGTTGTAGACAACGACGATGGTGTTATGGAAAAGTCAAACTTCGAAAACAAATATGCGTAAGAGGGTCAACAACTTGGCAGTGTTCAACCTGTTCCCCGAATGCTTAAGAGAAAGAATTCCTATCCAAAAGGTCGTTTCAACCGGACCTTGTTCAATCGATCGAAAGGGTGTGAATGCCCTTATGCTCTCAGCCGAGGCGATGATGGAAGTGGAGGGGCGAGCCTCTCGGTTAGACTTTCCAAATTTTTTGCCAAGACTATACCTGATTATATAAGAACATTGGCTGACGGAATTTGATTTCTCCGAGAAGTTAGATTGATAAGATTAGATCAAACCACCTGTGGCAGCAGCAAGGGGCTGTGGTGGCTTGTTCGCGACTTTGGGCCAGCTACATATGAACGGACCGGTTATCAGCAACTCCCTCTATACACCTGCAAGCACCATCCTCGACTGCGCTTTTGCGATTGCATAGTACTTCCATAAAAGCCAAGTTCCGGCGGCATAATTCGTTGCTGTCAACATGGTATGCCATCACTTCCCTGCTCTCTGTCGGTCTTCATTAACTGATTGAATCGGTAGGCTCAAGTCATAACCAACTCCGGCCACGATGACATGATCGTACGTTATCCTTAGGCTACGGTCTACACCCCAAATGCCCCTTTACGAAAGAATATACTCGAATTGAAGCGTTTCCACGAGCTCCTCCGCTGACTGGTTACAGCATGATGCTGGGATGGATTACTATGGCCGCAGGTTGGCGACATGTTCCTCGGACAAGACGATAAAAATATTTGAATTGGAGGGCGAAACACATCGGCTTGTCGAGACGCTTAAAGGGTTAGTCAAGTCTATGTCTTCCAACTATGATGGTGTGGAACTTAACTTGATTCTGCTCGAAGACACGAAGGCGCAGTGTGGTGTGTTGCGTGGGTATGTGCATCCAGTTGTTCTTGTCCTCTTATATTGTATCATAGAGTCGCATGTTGACGATAGGATTTGTCAATCAGGCGCACCCCAAATACGGCACCATTCTCGCATCCTCTTCCTACGACGGCAAAGTTCTAATATGGCGCGAGCAAAGCACCGCTGCGTCGTCCGGCAGCTCCTGGAGCCGAGTTTTCGATTTCTCCCTCCATACCGCATCCGTAAACATGGTTTCTTGGGCTCCGCACGAGATTGGATGTGTGCTGGCGTGCGCCTCGTCAGATGGGCACGTCAGCGTCCTGGAGTTCCGGGATAATAGCTGGACCCATCAAATCTTCCACGCTCATGGCATGGGTGTTAATTCTGTCAGCTGGGCCCCAGCCGCTGCACCAGGATCCGTCATCAGCGCCACTCCGAGCTCAGGGCAAATCCGCAGGTTTGTGACTGGCGGAAGTGACAACCTAGTCAAAATCTGGGATTTCAAGTACGTTTTCCCTTGCACTAGTTTTTACCGAATGCGCCACTAATTCTCTATCTTACTACAGCCCGGAAACTAAAGCTTATACCACCTCACATGTCCTTGAAGGACACACCGGCTGGGTTCGCGACGTTGCCTGGTCCCCAAGCGTGCTCTCAAGATCATACATTGCCTCCGCATCTCAGGATAAGACCGTCCGGATCTGGACTTGCGATCCCTCAAATCCAAACGAATGGACCAGCATTCAACTTGACTTCGATGTAGTTGTTTGGCGTGTCTCCTGGAGTTTAAGTGGGAATATTCTTGCCGTCAGTGGTGGTGACAACAAGGTCAGCTTGTGGAAAGAGAACCTCAAGGGCCAGTGGGAGAAAGTGAAAGATATTGAGGAGTAGGGAATTGGTATAATGACCAGTCTTCTTTGTTTTGCAGCTCTCTTAAAGCTTTCTCTTTCCCCATATTTGATAAATCACTGGTGTGGTAGCCTTCCCCGTATAAAAAGGAAAATACAACTTTTAGAAATTGGCATAACTTCTTTCAGAATAGAGTAGCAACGTTACAGATTTCAAGCCGGTGCGGCCACCAATGGATGATTCAAATGCATTTCGTGTGGACTCTGAAGACTCTGCGCTTCCTCTCTTTCGACTTGCCCCGTAAGCTTCACGCGGGCTCCCAGAACATAAATGGTCCTCCATCAAACCCGTCATCCGTCGGCAGCATGCTTGTATATCTCCCAAGCATGATTTTTGCCCCAGGGAGGATTGCTCCTTCACATACATAGGCTCTCTCAAAATGACGGCTCCAACTGTCCGGTTCCCAGTCCTCCACGAAAACCGCATCGTCTAGGCCATCCATCCCCTCCTCCGAAAGAACATAAAGTATGAAACACACGCGTCTCCAGCCGGGAAAGCCCCCCTGTCTTTCCGGCAAGTACTCCCAGAACCCCAGAACCCCAAACTCAATGTCGTCGTCGAATATCTGCATTGCGCCACGGAAGTACGATCTGTCCTCACTTCCCTCGGGTATACAAGCAAGATGCGTCAAACGAGAATCAAATAACTGTGGCCATGCGCGAAGCTCGTGGACTGCGACACTCATCCACTAGCAATAGCGAAGAGATTAGTTCTAAAGTCTCAGTCATGCTCTGCAGCAACTGCCTTGTAGTACATACCAAATGAGGGATTTTGGTCCAGTGGGTGGCAAAATCCGCACATGATTGGCGCTCGACAAGATCCTCTATTCCCCTATAGGGATGGATACAGGCTGCAGCCAAAGGTCAGTCGAAATACCTAACTATGGACAATCAGGGGCACCCACAGAGGTAGCCGCACCAGTTGTACGCGAATTCTACCCTTCGGCCAAAGGCGGCGTCCCAGGGAAATGGCTGGGCGGTTGTCTTGTAAGATGGGTGGAAGGTATATTCCTCCCTGGAGGTTAAATGTCTCTTCCAGAAGTTTCGTATATGAAGGAACTGTTCCAGGTCAAGCCTGGCTTGGTTTAGAAGTGGCCCAGTCCCAATTCCATATGCAACTGCTATGTCGTAATCTTCACGAGCAGACTGGAACGGTGACTCCAGGCGGCATGCAAAATACGTCATCATAAGCTGAACTCCCATGAATGCGTCGCTGGGTTTGACAGGTACGGCCAAGCTAAAACCAGATACGGGCCGATGAAGGAATTCGGAATCTTCGAGTAACTTTTCGACAAATGCAATATTCGAAGATGGGCGTCCGAGCTTCAAATCTGCATCAGAAAAATACATAAAGCTCTCTGGGGAACATCACGTTAGATCTGAGCCTAATAAACGTAAACAGGGGACGAGGTGATATACCGTTCAGAAGGGTGGTCAGTGAATCGAGCCACAAACTCTCCTTCTCACCTTCCCCCTTGTCAAAACTAACCGGCTTTCTTAACATGACGGAGCGGATTATATACTCCCACTTGATCTCGAGAGAGGTCTTGTCTGGGGGAGGCGGGTCATATTTGCTAAGGAACATTGCGCGCCATATGCCAGAATTAGGAGGCGTTAGGGCCTGCGCGAGGGACTTGCAAGTTATGATCAAGTTTGCCACATCCTGATCGTTAGGCAAGTAGCATGCGATTTTTTGAATTAGCTAGTTGATAAAAGGCCGGGTCAGGCCTCCAGTCATATCTTCCTCGAGGGTAAGGATATTTTCGTACTTCTCTCGGTAGCGTCACTAATGTGGCCGGCTCGGTACGGAGCAGGCTCACTGGTATCAAGCTGTTAACCAAAGACATATCTTCAAGATATCCTTCTCGAGGGTAAAATTCAGCAAAAGAGTGTAGCAAATCCAGATGTTATGAGAGATTATATCTCTGGCGTATAATCCAGGCGAACAACCTGCTTATCCAGATATGCTCAGAGTTCACTATAGGAGTACTTCAAGACAGAACAAAAGACAGGATAGGCAGTGCAGGGCAAAGGGCAAAGTGGTTCAGCTGAGTGGGAAAGTCATCAAAACAGAGGGCTGGTTCTGTAATTGATATCTTTGAGAAAGTTGCCTATCCACGCATGGTGTCTTTTCTTGTTAATATGCTTGGGCAGTGGTTGCCATGGCGCATCAGATCGATGACAAGTCGCCATGGCGATTAGAAGCAAAAACAAACGCTGTAGCATCTCGTTTTTGCGTATTGTCAGCCAGCGGTGCAAGCAGCATGCTCCAGCTGCAAGGCTTCAACTCTAGGAAGTCTGCCTGGTGACATGAATACCAAGATTTGTTAGAGATTTAGGGACCTATAAGACATCTCCCACCAGCTGCTGTTCCAAGGAGAGTAGTATTGGAACTGGTGGGAGATGTACGGTCTGATAGCCTGGGACAAATCTGAATCCCAGGTCTGTCTGCCGCCAGATGGTTGAAGTTGGCCCTTTTTATAAGCCGTCAGCAACTGTCACGTGCAGTGTGCCGATCCCCCTTATCATTCACATCTGGTTACAGTCCAAACTACAAGACAAGTTCATTCATACTGGATCCAATGGTCTCACATTCATTTTCACTCATGACACACTTAATGTCAGAATTCATAGTTGGCTAAAAGTACATCAATCAATCCAGCCTGGATTTAATGTGATTTGTCAATGCTTGACAGGTTTCGTGCCTCTATCAGATGGCATTGAAGCTTTTTAAGAGGGAGAAAAAGAAAAACAAAAAATAAAGAAGAAGAAGAAGAAGAAGAAGAAAAGAGTTGAACAACAAGGTGGAACATTTCAAGAAACATAATTGGAACCCAAAAACCACCGCGGTCCTCTAACAAGCGGCCTCGAACCCATGTCCACCTGCAGCCTTGAAGAGTGTCGGGTATCTTGGGTATCTGTATTTTAAAAAAAAAAAAAAAAAAAAAAAAAAGTCAGGCAATGCTGGTGAGACGCTTTGAATGGCAAACAGGGTAATCAGACAGATGAAGGCTCTCAAAAAGGAAAGAAGAAAGCCTGCCTCCAGCATCCACAACTGGCAAGGTAAAGACTACTTCAAAGGTCGAACAAAAAAAAATTACAAATAAGGTCAAAAAGAGAGAGGCCAAAAGCAAAAGCCAATTGACTCAGTGAAAGTAAAGGGAATAAGAGAACGGTAACATTGAGACAGGTAATCAAGGAATGACCTGCGACAACAAGTGCACGGGGCAACAAGGCTTTACTTTTGGACAAAGCTGGAGAAAACGCCGTAAAAATCATACGATCATAGACGTCATTCTCACTAATGAAAATAGTGAGCACATCGCAAATAATCATCACGGGGTCATTTACGAAATATCAACAGGTGTGAATGCTGATCACAGTCGATTCGCCTTGAGGTTGATCGAATATTTTGCTGAGTGGAGGATCCACGGTGTATGTTGCGGTGTCCGTTGGCAGGCAGACTCCTTCTGCTTTTCGGACTACATCTTTGAGCGCCCTCGTAACAACGCCTGCACGTATGACAAGATCCCTGAGGGATTGCGTATCAAAGGCGAGTTTATGCTGTCCATCGGTACCGGCTTTAGAGTAGCCATTTTCGCGGAGCTTTCTTTCACGGTGGATAGTGTCAAGAACATATTTTGCTTTCGTTGACGAATCTGTCCGTGGGCGGCGGCGCGGCCTCCCAGTGCATGGAGGGCATTCTGTCTCGGTGAATGTAAACTGGTCGTCAGCAATTGCTAGGGCATCAGGCAGTCCCGTCTGTTTAACAGATCCGGACTCGGCATCAAACTCATCGAGGCTAAATGTGAGAGACGAAGTGGACCGCCTCATTCTTAGCTCGTGTTCGACCTCCTCATCTTCCTCAAAAGTTGCCAGGCTGATGATGCCCTGGGCTTCTTTCCACAATTCACTCGAAGGCCCTTCAGTGATATGCATCGCCCTGGCTCGAGCACGAAGAAGTTTAAGTTCTTCTACCAATACAGTCAACTCTTGGACGTGGCTAAATTGTCCATAAACACTCTCCTGACGTTCCATAATTGCCTGGGGAACTTTGACAGTTTGGGTGACGTTGGCCTTATTAGGGAGCTTCTCGAATGGACTCGCCTGGCCTTGCCGATCGCCGTCCCCAAAATCAAAATCGCCATCCCAATCTTCACTAGCACCTTTATTGCCCAAGCCCCATGTTGCGAACTTTTTGCTACTCGACTCCTTTGGGGCAACTGGATCCCGCGAGAGTGGCACGCTTTGGCTTCGGAGATGCAGAGAACTGGATGTACGGCGGATAACAGTCCTACCTCCGCGTAAGTCAAGCAGCTGTCCTATATGAGACGTTCTAGGTCGAGGTTCTGAACCCTGTTCGTCTTTCTTAACTGTTTGCTGTTCGGACCACTCATAAAGGCAGAGCCTCGAGCTTTTCTCGGGATCTTCGTTCAAGACCACTGACGAATGCGGACGCTGCGTGAAAGATCTTTGAAAGCTTGATGTAGAGCTTGGGCTTGTGACTAAAACTTCGACGCCGGGGGAGGGCTGATCGTCCGATAAACGAGAGCAATCCGTATCATGTCGAGACTTTTCAATGTTTCGTAGTCTTGCGGTCCTCCTCAGACGTTGAGTTTGGGGTGTGTTTGAATTGGATGATGGGCTAGCATCATGGTCTAATGCTTTGTCCAACGACCTAGTTCGAGAAGCTGGCGAGCTGCTCTCGAGAGAAAACTGCTGATGATCGCTCGAAAAACCCTCGAAAGCCTGGCTAAGCGGGAGTGGAGGGTCTGATGTTAGTTCAATCTCCGACGGGTAGTTAAGGCCTTGGAGAGAGATAATTTTCGGGGCCACTATTGTGCCTGATTGATCAAAGATGGTTTCGATACGAGGACCGCGACGGCTTGACTTGCTGCTTCCGCCCGCGCGAGTGGGAAATGAATCAAAGGCAATATCACTCTGGAAGTCGGTGTCATCATCCTCACCAGAGCTGAACACCTTGACGTCATTGTCGGAACCCACGAGGGTTGATGCTGGATCCGATGCGGCGGCTGAGTGACGTTGACTAGCACAGTTATCTGCTGACACGTGAGAGTCTGCAGTGGGGGAGCTAGGAACAGAATGGTTTTCAAGTGGGGACTTGATATCGTTGTTTGCAGAATTTGATGAACCAGCAGCTGCCAGATTCAGGGCCTCGCATCGAAGGTTTGCAAAATTCGGAAGGTGTCGTAAGCGGGACTTTGGGATGAAATCTTCAGCCACAGGATCAGATTGGTCGAAACAGCTAGTGGAGGCTAGTTCTAATTGGGACGAAGAACTCGGCCGGCGGAAGATGTCTGGATCAGTAATGTTGGCTCTCCGCCGTGCTCGCATCGAACTTCCATTGAGTCTTTCACTCTTGGACTTACAATCCGGGACCATCGGTGGAGGCTCCAGGTTATAACCGGTATTATTGTGTGAAAAGGAAGAGTGTTGGGGTAAGTTTCTGGGCATCGTCCATGGGGAAGTGAACTCTTCAGGAGACAATTCTTGCATAGAGGGAAAAGGTCTCGAGGGCTCATTCCTGGTAGTAGGTCGGTTTGCGAACGGATCATCTCCTAACTCTGTAGAGTCCCACGAATGCTGACTTTTGGGTATTCTTGATTGGTTTGATATGACGGCAGAATTGAGTTTTTGATTTGGAGATGAGACAGACGAGGCAAGTATCAAAGTAGGCAGCACATTGGGCTGCACGACTAGTCGACGCGGAGACCGAGCTCGATGCTTTGACGATGCAGTCCGCCGTCTGCTGTAGCTCTCTGGAGAATTTGAAGAGCGAGACTTGCTAAAGTACGGTCGCCAAGGGCCATCGTGACATACGTTGAGAGCGGGCTGCTCATCCGGAACTGGGAAAGTGAGAGGCAGGTTTGGGGGGTTAAACCCAATTCGACTGTCGGTTGACGAGCGGTTGCGCATGTGTGCAGAGCGTTGATGGCTCGTTGCAGGACGACGCAAAAGAGGTAAGGAAGGGCCAGGGGTAAGTGGTGGATGGAATTCCGGTAGGCCATGCGAGGAAGTAGATCGCTTCACGAGCTTGTTGGGAGCAGTCGTGGGGGTTGACGGGAAAAATGGAGTAGTAGAACTGTTTATCGATGGAGACTGGGGTCGCGATCCAGAGATTGAGCTTCCATTCAAGGAGGACGTGATGGTGGAAAGACGTCGCATCCAGGACGAGGATGGTCGCCCGGTGGTGGGGGATGGAAGCGCTTCATCTGCGACTTCTCCTTCACTGATTTTGATCCCTGGGCCTACATAGGTCCGACGGCGCGGGCGCAGACGGGTCCTCTCTTCCAGTTTATGCGTCAGGACATTCGAACGGGTGTGCAGGCTCTTGGCTGGATATGGATGCACATCCTGGTCCTGGGGGCACGACTCTTGTTGCGAAGAGCTAGTGGAGGCACTACTGGGATGGGCGGCGGTTGCAGGACGGGGATCAGTAACGCTGTGTGAACGGGCGTGGTAACTCCTAGCAAGGAGACTCTGCCTCCTTCTTGCTGTCAACGGGCGCTGTTTCGTCGGCGACGGTCGTCCTAAAGCGAAACCTGTGGCGGCGATGCCAATTGTGCCAGCCGCACAGAGCTGAGTCGCAGGGGAAGAAGGTTAGCGACGAAAAGAGCAAAACAAAACCCAAAAACAAAAAAGGTCGAGATCAGGTATCGAGCAGGCTCCTTCAGACAAACGAGAAGACGAATGGCGAGAGAACAGTGCGAGTTTCAGGGAGGCATCCGATGGGGGAATGATGAAGCGCAAGTGGGCAGAGGACAGGGTGGACGAGTCAAGACAGGTCTCGGAAGGCAACCTACAGTTGATACATGCTCCATTTTCTGCTCAGGTAGCCAGGAATGAACCTCGGCGCCACATCGATGGTTGACTCCCGGGCCTGTGTTCCAAGTTTCGGGGAAACCCTCATATGGCTGCCATGGTAGAGTGGATGGTGGATGGTTGCGGGCGCGTAGGGGGTTCCCAGAACATCAATTCGACGACAAGCGGGGAGATGGTGGTCGCCAAATGGGAATCGACGGACTGGGGGAGAGGAGAAAGAAGAAGAGGAGGAGGAGGAAGAGGAAGATGGAAATGTTTCAGAGAGGAGAGTAGCTTTGCGAGCGGAAGAAATAAGAACTAGTGAGTGAGGAGGAGGCGTGGTGGATGTGGTTGTGGTGGATGGAGAAGGTTTTGTTGATGGGGGGAATTCTATTTTGGGGGGGGAGGCGTGTTAGAGAGTCGCTTCGCTGTGGGTTAATCGCTCACAGAATAGCTGGCAGACTTGGATCTCCCAACCCTACAGTCAACTCTAAATCAATTAAGATGGTTTCAAACCAGAACATGCGAAAAAGAAAAGAAACTGAATAATTCACAATGGATCAAGCACAAACCAGCTATATTAGCTCGCTGGCACCCTCTCAGCAGTTTGTTGTTGTTGTGTTGCAGACAGATAAAAGGGGGCACCAGCCTGTCTGTGGCTGCTGATTTGTCCGTCCAGCCTCTAAGCGCGGGAATCCCAGCAGCAGCACAACAAGTCCAAACAAAAAAGCAGGAAATGTAAACAAGCCCTGTGGACTGCTGGATTCCTTGGTGCAGCCAATGTTCACGTCTGGCTGGCTGGGACCAAAAGTCTCTTTGCTGGTGTAACTCCACTCAACCTTCTCCCCAAGTCATCATCATCATCATCACCACCACCACCACCACCGCCATCGCCATCATCCATGACATCCACCAAAAATGCCACTCTGTCAAAGATGCAGCCACTGTCTTGATCCTGATCTCCGTTATTCCTCAACCGCCCAGCCCCTTACTCGCGGGACTATGCGACAAAACAATACGTAACTCTGCATCCCGTCCCGCGAGCTCTGCGACGAGAGCTTTGAATCCACTTTTGAACCCGCAATTCGCCCTGGGGGGACCCTGTCATCCAAAGCTTGGCTCGGCTCCCAAATCGCGTTCAAGCCGCTTCTGTGCCGAACAAGCAATCGTCGACGAACCTGATCTTCAGGCCAGAAACTGATGTCTGAACGAGTCAATCTCTGTTGCATTGATTATCGATAGCATGGCTGTGAGTTACACACGGAAATCTAACCATAATCAAATCAAACCGGCACATGATTGTCAATGTTGTCCAAGTGACTTCCTTTTTTCCGTCTTTTGATGCGAGCTTGGCCACGGCCTCGACCTCGTCAATCCTTTTTGAGTTGCTGCATCTATCCTTTTGGATCATATGCATCCGAGAGTCGATATGGGTAAATGCGAAATTTTTGTCCCACGCTCCTCTTGCTTTTGCCGACATGTCCTCCTAAAGGATGCACTGGACCAATTCCAGAGTCGGCCGGGTAGGATCAGCTTATGGGGCCGACGTGGAGACATGAGGGTCTCTCTCTATCCCTCTCGAGTATGTACATACGGCCTTCGCCGTAATGATAAAGAGGGCTCTGGGCCGCGACCATACAGAGTTTTCGAAAACAGGACAAGTGGTCCATCCTTTCTCAGCTGCTCTTATCATGCTGGAGAGCGGTGGTGTCGGGAGTACTCGGCTGTATTATAAAGCCGCCTGAGGAAACTTCGTCACTACTGCTTGGACACACAATTAGTTAGAAACAACTTCTTGCTGAATCATCCTGTGAACGGGGAGTTGCTGGACGCAAACCTTCTAGTGACTTCACGTCGAGAATCACTCCTTTCATTCTGTCAAACGTGCCCGGTGAAAAACCAGGCTTCGCTAGCTTCCACGGAAAGTCTGCAGATATATATGTATTCCTCCACGAGACCAAACGCTCGCTGTGGTGTGTGGCTGAATATCCAGCACATTCCATCCAGGCCGGTTTGTCACATCAGCCAAATTCCCTGCAAGGCCGTTGGGAAAAGGACTCGGACACGAGGACTTTTGGGGTTACTCCGTCTTTGTGTATCGCGGGCAAAATGGAAATCCCTCCCGAGATGTCCAAGGCCGGCTTGAATGTGAACTTCTGGCCACATTCGCTTCCTGGCCGATGAATCAACCCTGTACTCGGTTACAAAGCCCCTTGCTGACATGTCCAGAGCTGCGATATCAGCTGAATCGAGGCACATTGCTGCGGTTCCAACGCAAGAGCACTACTTGGCGACGTTTCTCGAGATTGGCCCATCAACCGTGCGTTTAGCCCGAACCAATAGTTCATGAGTATCCAGTCGCCCTGGCCTACTAAGTGAGTAGCCTATTGGGTAGTGACTCTCTTACAGAAAGCGATGTTATCCTCACTAGAGTGGTCCTCGATGATCCGGTGGAAGGCCGTCGTTCTTGGGTCACAACCGGAAAGTCCGGTGCAGCTCTAATTTTGAGTCCGAAGACGGGAATATAAGCTGGCCAAGAGAGCTAGCATTCCCGCTCTTCCTTAGGACTATGCCTTTCATTTATTTCACGGGCGGTAAGACATAGATTCTCCTTGGCCGCTTCACTGTCTGCGGTATGATGGTCGAATAGTTTCAAATCTAGTCCGTGTGATTCAGCGGCTCGAACCCGGTTATATTCGAACTTGGATGGGCTCGTTGATGAGTTCATTTCTCCTGCACACCTGGAAAGGGAAGGGAGAGAACGACTTTCGGAAAAGTCCGCGAAGCATTTGGACCATCCAGCATACCATAAGCGCTTACGGTGCAGCCAAGTCTACTATATTTTCGGCTTCCTTAGGAGTCTCACGTCCTTGAAACCAACAGTCAGATGTATTCGAAAATAGTCAGCAAACGCGATTTGAGCTCAGCTTCTTGGCCATCCGGCGACCAAACACACGGAGCTGCATGAAGTGCAACGAGGCGGCTTAGTGCTTGGCTTACTCATAGCGTCGGGCCAACAAATTTCAACTCTCATGATTGGAATGTCGACTTCTTATGACCCAGTCCATCCGGCCACCGGGTTCAAGGGGAGCCGGAGCCTTGAGTTATAACAGCAAAGCCCATGGTAACATGACCCCTGCGAAATTATAATCACTACGGACGGTTGAAAAAACCTATGCCAAATGGGCTACTTCCTAGCCCGTATTACATGATGCCTTCCTAGACACATCGAAGTATAGCTGAGACCTAGCTACTACTTCCTCTAGTAACCAACATCGGGATGTCACTCGTGAACATGTCCAAGTGCTGGGCGCTAACAAGATATAACTCACCTGCCAAGCAACAGCTGTGAACGGATCAATATCGCCAGCCTTCAACCTGGGGTCGATATGGAAAAGTACGCCCTAACCATAGTGACAGGGAAGCGTTGTGAAAATCAAGTAACACTTGGCACCTATATCTCTTGTTCACGACAAGTTGTTCTAGTCTCTTGTGGACCAGCAAAAGCAAGCGTTTCGAGGCCGTGAGCCTTTGAGTAGATTTGCCCAAAGCCGAAGTCGGACCTGATATACCTACTTGGATTGTCGTTGAGGGTGAGCAATGGCAGAGCCGGAGATGGATAAAGGTCCCTGTTTGATTGCGAGCCTGAATAGGCTGGATACCAAACTTGTACTATCTCATACCCTCAGTACACAAGACGTACCAGGATGTCTTCTGGTATCATCGTGTCCGGGCTCCCGCTTCACACGCTTCACACATCACCGGCGGCCAGCCGAAATAGCCCATGTAACATGCCATGCCATGCGTACCCGCAGGTCCAACAAGAAACCAAGCATTAACATGCAAAGGCAGTTAGGAATCAGTATGGGAACTGAATGCAACGGATTCGGGTACCCCGGAGGGGCGAGAGCCACGAGCTTTTGGAAATGTGAGACTGCAAACATGCACAGATCCAAAAAGACATAAAAGGCCCGCTCTCCCCCGTGAGCTTTCTCCCCAGAAACAAACAGCAATCGAATCGAACATTCTCACAAAGCATCACACTCCACAACTCCCACAAACGCTTTCGAGCTCTCTCTAGCTTTTCAACATGCAGTTCTCAAAGATCCTCGCCATCTTCGCGACCGTCGCCTGCGCTGCGGCCCTGGACCTCAAGGCCAACCACGAGGATGGAAAATCCCTTACCGACGCCTGCAAGGTCGTGAACGAACTCCAGGGCGACGTCAGCGCCCAGGGCTGCAAGTATGGCAGCTGCAACAACTGCTATGATAGGTATCCCGCCTGCAAGTGGTGCTCGAACAACGGAGGTGTTGCCAACTGCTCTCACTGGTAAGCCATCATATCACCTTCAAACGTAGAAGAAGAATTTGCGCTGACAAAATCCAGCCTCGGCTACTGCGAGTCCAACTGCTGCTAAGCATCCGTCTGTCGAACCTGATGCGGTTTCCAGGTCAGAGATTATTGGTTGAGTTGGAGATGGTGGATTAGGGGATCCCAGTCACTCTTTGGATATATTCGAGATCCAGTTCTTAGTTGATGCAAATGATCGGAGGTTGTTGTACAAGATGATCGCTTAAGAGAGAAATGAGAGTCCAGGAATTTTTGAAATCCCAACAACAATGTAATCCAAGTGGCCAGAATCCTGCACCTATGATTGTGAACAATGTCATGATGTAAATTTGCTCAGACATAGCCAATGCTGGGAAACAAGACTAGACTTCTTCGCCAGAAGTCTGGAGAATGAATGGAGTTGTCGTTGGGCTTCCAGGAACTCTTCCAGAGACCAACCTTAGTCATCAGTTGTGATGGCAGCCAACAAAAATCTCATCGATGCAGTGAGCACAGCAGAACATCACCTCCTCCAATTCATCACAAGGCATCTGAGATAGCTGCCTCTCGCACTGCATATCAAGAGCTAGGTATTAGCCATGGAGTCTGAAATCCAAGCACAGATACCTGGTATTGACCATGTGATATCAGAGTACTCAGTGGTAGGTACTACTACTATTACTACATACTATATGATCGAAAGAGACCCAGAATATATGTATTCTAGATCTAAGGCCAGCTCAAATGTGCTGACACTTTTATAGGGCTATCTTACTCATGCGTCCAAAGCTTATGTGGAGGATGCAGATCCCACTGCTCAATCGCCATTATCAGAGGCTGCAGAAACCGTAACTTCATTACTCTTGTCTGCTTCGGGTGACTTCAGTTCTGAGAATGAAGCTGCAATCCGGAATTTGGTGGAGAAGTTCATCTCCTCGTTAAGTGCTGCAAACGGCGTTGATCCGGAACGGAGACAGATGCCCTTTGCCGCTAAGAAGCTTGATCAAACAATCCACGTTGGATCTCAGAGGAATATCTCATCAACTCTCGGTCTGACGGGTGTGTCTGTTGATCTTGAGGCTGCTGCTAGCAGAAAGGTTGAGTCTCGAGTCGACAGGAAGAAGCTAGAGAAGGCAGAAAGGAAAATTCGAGCGAAGCAGGATAAAAAGACCATGAAAAATGTTGAATATGAAGCTTCGAAACTCCTCAATCAACCAGACAGCACGCAGTCATACGAAGAGTTCTTTATGGCCGTTAATCCACTGCAATTGGGCTCTGATTCGCAATCAAAGAGCAAAGATATCAAGGTGGATGGAGTCGATATCTCTATTGCTGGAAAGAGAATATTGACCGATACCTCATTGACTTTGGCATATGGAAGGCGTTATGGTTTGGTTGGCCAGAACGGTATCGGAAAGAGTACGCTTCTACGAGCGCTTAGCCGAAGAGAGGTGGCCATCCCAACTCACATCTCCATTCTTCACGTTGAACAAGAGGTTAGCTAGCATCTAAGGCCCTACCTGTACAGCGATTTACCATATCGCGGGAAAAGACATGTTACTGATATTCCTTCTAGATAAGAGGCGACGATACTCCAGCTTTGCAGGCAGTTCTTGACGCCGACGTTTGGCGAAAGCGTCTTTTGGCAGATCAAGAGGTGAGCGAGGTTCCTGTTCCGTGAAACAACCCAATTGCTGATCATTATTCGTAGAAAATCACGGCCCAACTCGCCACTATTGACACAGAACGGTCCACATTGGCCGATACCTCTAAAGATGCATTAAGATTGGATCAGGAACGAGAGGCCCTTGACACCACCTTAGCAGATATCCATGCTAAGTTAGCGGAGATGGAATCGGACAAGGCTGAGCCTCGCGCAGCAAGTATCCTGGCAGGATTGGGCTTCTCCCCAGAGCGACAGCAATATGCGACCAAGACATTCTCAGGAGGTTGGCGTATGCGATTGGCATTGGCTCGTGCCTTATTTTGCGAACCAGACCTTCTATTACTTGATGGTAACGTTTACCGCGCGTAAAAGTAAGACGTTTGTGTGACTGACAGCATTAGAACCGTCAAACATGTTGGACGTTCCGTCTATCACATTCTTGTCGAACTATCTGCAATCATATCCGAGCACAGTTCTAGTGGTTTCTCACGATCGAGCTTTTCTGAATGAGGTGGCAACAGATATCATTCATCAGCATTCGGAGCGGTTGGATTACTACAGGGGAGCCAACTTTGGTAAGCGCCGGGCGTAACATTCAGAGAGATTGGCAGAAGTCTAACTGTGGACAGATTCGTTCTATGCTACTAAAGAAGAGCGAAAGAAGAATGCGAAGAGAGAATATGAAAACCAAATGGCGCAAAGAGCCCATTTGCAAGGTATGCCCGATTTCGCAGCGCATGGTGAGTACGCCTCGGCTAACTTTGGCCTCTTCAAGCTTTCATCGATAAATTCAGATACAATGCTGCCAAAGCCGCCGAGGCTCAATCAAGGATCAAGAAACTGGAACGCATGCCAGTTCTCACACCACCTGAGAGTGAATACGTTGTTCACTTCAAATTCCCGGATGTCGAGAAGTTGTCGCCTCCGATTGTACAAATGTCAGAGGTCTCATTTGGATACACCAAAGACAAGTTATTACTGAGGAACGTAGATCTTGACGTGCAGCTGGATTCTAGAATCGGAATCGTTGGGCCGAATGGTGCTGGAAAAACAACTGTCCTGAAGCTTCTCACTGGCCAATTACAGCCTTCATCTGGGCTTATTTCTCAGCATCCCAGGCTCCGGATCGGATTCTTTGCGCAGCATCATGTTGACGCGCTGGACATGAACACAAGCGCTGTAGGTTTCATGGCAAAGACATATCCAGGAAAGACGGAAGAAGAGTATAGGCGACATCTCGGCGCGTAAGTACAGATCTATATTCCGCCTGCTTTCTCTCAGGGTATCAATTAAACTAAACGGTGATCACAGCTTTGGAATCACTGGCATGACCGGCCTCCAGAAACTCGAACTCTTATCGGGCGGTCAAAAGTCCCGCGTGGCGTTTGCATGTATATCACTAACCAATCCCCACATCCTGGTGCTCGACGAACCGTCCAACCACCTCGATATTGAAGCAATGGATGCGCTTTCCGAGGCTCTTCAAAACTTCCAGGGAGGGGTTCTGATTGTGTCTCACGATGTTACCCTACTCCAGAATGTCTGCACCAGTCTGTGGGTGTGTGACAATGGGACGGTGGAGAAGTTCCCAGGGGATGTCAATGCATATAAGAAGCGGATTTCCGAGCAGGCCAATGCTGCTGGTGTTGTTGCTGCTCACTAAGGTTTAGAGCTGAAGGCATTTGTGGCCGACCAAAATGCATACTACTATTCTAGTTTGTATCTTGTCAATTGATTGAAATAAGAGGATACTGTATGATGAGTATCCTTCAAATGTTTACACAGTAAAATTTCCTGCTGTGCATAGTCATATCACTAGTACTATCTATTTCATGTGTTCAATATATCTGATGCTTGTGCTGGTAATGCGAGTAAGTTCCTTAGCTGATCTTACTGCCAAGCACTCCATCGCCATTCTAGCACTCGGCTCTGAAGGTTACCTCTCTGTCCCGACATCGCATGCATGTTCAACAGCAGCAATGAAACTCATATGCAGACTGCCCATTCCCAAGCAATAGCAAAGGCAGAAGAGGGGAACGCAGGAGGAGACAGAAGCGGACAGGAGCTTCAGGACATGCAGGCCCTCGAGGACGACGACAGCACGACCAACCCCGGTGCACCTCTGCTCCCCAGCCCGCCATCATCGCAGTCCCGTTCAGGCACACTCTTAGAGGGAGGAAGAGAAGATGAAAGCCATGCCAGTGTGAAAGATGTCGCGAGGAAATTGACAAGTGGTGATTCCGGGACGTGGTTTATATGGGCCCTTACACTGTCGGCGGGCATTAGCGGATTGCTGTTTGGATATGAGTACGACCACTCTGGCCGTTCTGCTCCCGTCATTTGATTCCCGTTGCTTCATGCCTGGGCTGAGCCATGGGTTGGTTTCACAGATGGAGATACTATGATACTACAAAACTTCTATACCCTACTTGCTCAAGATACCTCTTGCTCCTTTTCACTTCCTGATCCTGACTTGTGCTTTTCCTGAGTGATGTAGTACCGGTGTCATTTCATCGACTTTGGTGTCCATTAAGACGGATCTGTCTCATCGGGAGCTGACCACCTTGGATAAGAGCCTGATCACGTCATCTACAAGTCTCTTTGCACTTGTCGCAAGCCCTCTTGCGGGCGCCTTGGGGGATAAGCTTGGGCGGAAACCCGTCATATTGATCGCAGATGCCCTATTCGTTGTCGGCGCACTCTGGCAAGCGGCCACCTCTAATGTCGGCGGGATGATTGTCGGCCGAAGCTTGGTGGGCTTGGCTGTTGGAGCAGCGAGCCTGGTTACACCTCTGTATGTCAGAAAATGCCGTTCCGCCTGTTAGCAGATACTATATATTCCCTTTTATACAGCCTACCGTTTGCACTCAAATTCCGCTGCTTTTGGTCTTTCCGCGGACCGAATTGAGTACTGATGGTATTTCTAGATACGTTGCTGAGCTCTCACCGTCTGAAATCCGCGGCAGATTGGTTACTGTTCTTGCACTCTTTATTACCGGTGGCCAGGTAGTTGCTTATGTGGTGGGATGGCTTCTCTCTGCTGCTCCGTCAGGCTGGCGCTGGATGGTTGGCTTGGGTGCCTTACCCGCACTTGTCCAGCTTTTAATCCTAGCATTCCTCCCGGAAACCCCACGTTGGTTGGTAAAGGCCGGAAATGAGAGTGATGCCCGTCGAGTGCTGGTCAAAGTATACGGGAGCTCTGAGATGGCCAGACAAACGGTTGACCAAATCATTCGCGGCATCGAAACTGAGGTCAGTCAAGAAAGCCACATCTCAACTCGAGGACAAACCGCAAGTTCTGGCTTTGCGGAATGGCTACATTTGATGCTGCAAACCTGGACGAGTCTATTCCAACTTCCTGCGAATCGGCGCGCCTTGGTCATAGCTTGCATGTTGCAAGGCTTCCAGCAGCTATGCGGCTTCAACTCGCTCATGTATTTCTCAGCAACCATTTTCGACCTCCTCTCTTTCTCATCGCCAACCTTAACTTCTCTATCCGTGGCGGTGACGAACTTTCTCTTCACCCTAGTGGCTTTCTCCCTCATTGACCGCATCGGCCGGCGACGAATCCTTCTCTTCTCCGTTCCCATTATGGCCCTAGCGTTGCTTTTATGTGCCGCCATCTTCCCTTCAATGAACATTTTCCCCGACCCAAGTCCAGGCGTCGGAACGCTGGCCAGAGCAAACACCACCCCCACCGCCGACGACATAGCTCCCCCCGAATCCCGCCTCAAACCCATCCTCATCCTCGTAGCCCTGACAATCTACACAGCATCCTACGCCTCCGGCCTCGGGAATGTTCCGTGGCAACAATCCGAACTCTTCCCACTTCAAGTCCGTTCTCTCGGATCCGCACTCGCAACCGCGACGAATTGGGGATCCAATTTCATTGTTGGCCTTACGTTCTTGCCGCTGATGGAGTTCGTCTCGCCCGGATGGACATTTCTGATGTATTCGATTGTTTGCATGGTGGGGTGGCTGGGAGTATGGGCTATTTATCCGGAGATGAGTGGCTTGGGGTTGGAAGATGTTAGGAGTTTACTGGCAGATGGATGGGGAGTAGAGGAGAGTTTGGATAGGTTTGGGAAGAGGCAAGCGGAGGTTGCCGATGTGTGAAGAGGGTGTTCAGCGCAATATTTTGTATAACTCAAGGATGAAATTTTCAGCAGATATTTGGCATGAAAGCTATGATAAGCAATTGGAAAATGATCAATACTTTGCGTCTTTCTATGAGATCAGGCAGTATTCCCCTGGCAGCATAGCGGTGTTATATGGAATATCCTTCACATGTATTATCAAGAATCACTAGTTACATAGAAACACAGTCATATCAACCATTTCTTACAGAGTACTGAACTGCTCTAACCATTGGCATCTGGATATTCACAAACAATCAAAGCACTGAACAATATAAACATATTCTATCTCGTCTCAAGACATTGATGGTCACAAGGCTAGGGGTATCACAAACATTAGGTATTATGTATGTAGTAAAGGCGTAGTCTGCATAAATTCAGTCGTAAAAACTCAACAAACATTACTTTTCTTTTTTTCATATTCTTTTTCAAGAAATCATAGTGCTGAATAACGAGCAAGCAAGGTCAAACATGGACGAATACGCAACAAGCGGATGTTATAGGGGTATATAGCATGCATCTTGGCTGATTTCTAGTGGCGATGATCTATTCCTCTTCGGGGACGAATTGCGGAGTGAAACGGCTCTTTGCTCGGATTCGATGACCGTAGATATAGAAGATGAACGGTATGGGTGCCAGAACGGCCGCGACGCAGCCTAGTAAAGTGCCAGCCCAGTTGACTCCCATTCCATTGAACTGAAAACATGTCAGTTAGTACCACTTGATCAGAGCACTCGATCCTTCGGAAAACAAGGGGGACTTACCATGTATTGAGCGAAGAGAGGGAACCCAGCAGCGGCAACGGAGCGGAGCAGTGCGTTGGCAGCGATGGCAGAGGCGGCACTAAGGCAAAAGTAAGTGATTGCTTAAACAGCGGAAATTTCGAAGGGCCAAGGGACTTACAATAATAGATATGCATCAATGATATAATTCAAAGATTGAAGGAAGATGACTAGGAGGCCAAATCCGGTCAGGATGCCAGACAGAGTCGGTACAATCCAGTGAATGCTCGCTTTATAACCAGACCAGCCAAACCAGAACAAGCCGGCTGCGAAGGCAATGCCTCCGACAATGACATGTGGAAGACGCCATTCGGGAACGGTGATGTTATTGTTCGCAGCAAGTTTCCTAGCGTACCACGGTTGTGAAAGGATAATAGACATGCCGCCGATGAGTTGACCGACGATCATACCGAAATAGGGCAGGCCGCCAATGCCCTTACTGAATCCATGGATCTGTTGAAACACAATGGGGTATGCCGTCAAGAACAGATACAAAAGGCCATAGATGAAGGCGGTGTATATACTGAGAAGAAGGACGATTGGCTCCGTGAACAGGATTTTGATGGGCCGGCTGAAGTTCTTCTCGACAAGTTCGGTGAAGTCAACCTCAACCTCCTCTTGTTTGGCGTGGATTCCCCAGTTCTTAGTACGGCGACGCAGTTCCGCTGCCTTTTGAATAAGGACAACCGGAGGATAAGTTTCTGCAAGAAAGAAGAAATCGAGAATGAAAGCGCTGGCTCCCAGAATGCCAGGAAGATAGGCGGTCCAGCGCCAGCCCAGGTAGCTATCGACGATAAAGCCGCCAATGAACGGTGCCAGAAGCGGGCCGGTGAAAACCGTCATGGAAAAAGGCGTGATGGCGAGGCCGCGCAGACGGTTATCGAACATATCAGAGAAGATGGCAGCAACCACTGCTACGGGACAGGCTCCAAAGAAACCTCCAAAGAAGCGACAGAGCATGATGGTCTGGAGATCTTTGGCGGTTGCGACGCCAAACTGAAAGACTGTGAAGCCGAACATGCTCACGAGGATCGGCAAACGGCGCCCCTTGAGCTCGGACAGAGGTGCCCAGATAATGGGACCGGTGGCATAGCCTAGGACAAAGAGCGACAGGCCCAATATTCCAACTTCAGTAGATACACCGAATATCTTTGCTACGTCGCCGGTCGCTGTCGAGAAGATACTGCTGGTGAAGGATGAGATGATAGTCGTCCACGCGAGTATCACAGCAGTGGCTATCCTGTTGACACGGAAAGTGCGTTAGCCTCAATTCTTTTTTCAGCAGGGCTCTGGAGATATCAGCCCAAAAGGGAGACAAATACAGTATCCAACGTACTTTCGTTTCATAGACCAGTTTTGAGGATGCAATGGGTCATCGGGGCCGTCGAATTCGACCACATATTCCTCCTTTTCTGGCAACGGTGGGGGATACGGCTTCCCTGCCCCGAATGCTGGCAGAGGTCCCCTTGCGGTCCGCGACCGGGCGCCTGCTCCAACGGTTGCACTGTGTTGACTGCGCTGAGTAGCAATGCGGCTCAGAGCAGTGGGGTGCCGCTCGAGGTCGCGGTAGGTTGATACCCTGCTGAAGACATCCGTGCCTTGTATGCTAGAGGCGGATGAACTGGTTCTGGAGGAAGATAGGGAGGAGTAGGAGAGACGACGGGATTCGTGATCAAACGGAGGAGGCAGATGGCCTTGGCTGGCATCCAGCTCGGCCTTTTCGATATCCCTAGAGACAATGTCCATGCTCACACAGAGAGCGCGATGGGAATGAGAGGGTGTTTCTGGATCCGATCGCTTGTTTCCTCTGAGTTGAGGGCTACGAGGGCATAAAAAGGCGCAAAGAAGGAGAGGTGGTTGCTGCGGCGAAATGAGATGAACGGTGGTATATACTATTCAGGCAAATTCTCCTTCAACAAGCAAACGAATGCATCTATATACATATGCAAGACTGCCTCGAAAAGGACGGATTCCTCCCGGAGCTATGTCTACGAAAGTCATCACAGGAACTTTCGTTGTTAGATGTTGGAAGATTCGAGGCATCTTAACAAACTCGCGAGTTGGCCGTAGAGAATAAAAGCGGAACGGGATGCGCAATATGGTGGCAAATATCCGCGAAAAATCCATTTGATTTTTAGAGTTGGGGTGCCAATCCATCGTCAGAGGTTCTGGATGCGTAAGAAATGGCGATGATCGGTGGTCCTGATGGAACTGTTATCGCCCACATGTGGGGAGCGGGTTGAGTCTTCTCCCAGAAGCTTCGGATCAAAATGTGGCCTGATCTAGTTGTCTAGCTCTGATGTATGAACTGGTATCAGATACTAGTCGAGCAGTCGAGCATTGCATCTCTTGTTCGTGTCTCTTATTGTTTTGAGACGAGTGTCCTTTCACATCTTCGCTTCGGCTATGATGTCAAGGGGATGTGAGGTTCCTTGGAATTCGGCACGCATTTGCCGAGATAAACGAGGAGGAAGCCGGCGGTGTGGCGCAGCCGCGACAAACAAGGCACAACCCCGCGGGTATTTCAGCAGCAATGAAGTTCAACTCCCGCGTCTACCCTTTCCGTGGTGAGACATGATTGCTCAAGGCCATGAAAATGACGGTGATGGCGCTTCAATCTCGAACTCCCATCGAAAAAAGAAAACAGAAAAACGAAAAACGAAGAAGAAGAAGAAAAAAGTCTTTGGAACTGAGGCTTGGCATCTTGGCTCAGCCCTACCAGAGATTCAGAGAAGGACGGCCACTGCATCATGTTGTGATGTGAAGCCTCTAGAGACTTACTACTTCACTTGTGGAATATACTAGGAAACTTGTTGGCTTATATGGACTCCCACATCACAGTACTCCGTAAATGGGCTTAAATGGTCTTTCCATACATTTAGTGTGTGTGGTACAATATGCTGGATGGCAGGATGCATTGCATGAAAGCACTGTACTGTGCAGCACGGACAGGGGAGCTGGCTTTTTCAAGTGAGATTGACTTGCTGACCGAAGAGCTGTTGAGCCACCATTGCGGTCCATGAGGCATATACAGATCGGGCCCGTGCCAGCGGGGATTCAACTCAAGCATCAACTGCTAGTCAGCCTGCAAAGTTGGCTTGTTGCAGCTGGCCTGACTGATAGAGAAGGTTCGATGGCCTTAATGCACTGTTAGCTGATGTTTACTCCGTGTGGTGCCTCTGCCACTTCCTGCTCTATAAGGAAGGAAGGCGTGGGTTGGCTCTTAGTCAGTCGCCAAGAATTGCCCGAGTTGGGAAATGTGCTCCGTTCCTTCCTTCTTTATTGAGCGGGACTGCGCTGCCGCACCACTGGCCAGTCCCGCAGTCTGATTGGCCAGATTCCCTGCGCTAGACCAGACCCGGCCCTAGCGCCCTGAATCCTTGGCCCCTTGCTGGCCAATCACCGCGCAAGCTCCCCTGATTGCCAACCCTTTTCGCGCAACGTTGGCCATGGACGTGGACCTCCTCCCTTTTCACGATCCCCTTGCTGTGCTGTGTGCCGTTTCAATCTCTCGCAACCTTCGTTTCCCTTGTTTCACGAAATGAACATCTCATAACAATGTCGAACCTCTCTCGTTTCTCATCCTTGCCCGCTTTTTCTTCTTTTTCCCTCTGCTGACCACCCTTCGCTCGCTTTCTCGGGGAGGGTGAGAAATCCACCTAAACAAGTCACTCCTTTCTCATGGATCTTTGAGCCCTTCCACTCATTCGCACTCGCTTGACCCAACTTCTGTCCTTCTTTTCTCGCACTCACACGGCCTCTTCGCTCTTTTTTCCCCGGGCCTCGCAAGCCTCCTCGTACCTTTAAAAGAGGACAGTTCGTTTACCTGAAACTTGGAGCTTGCACTCAGCTTCTGGCCCCCTACCAACCGCCCTTTTGTTGTACCCCGTCGTTCATTGGCCTGCATGAGACTACGATAGTTCATTATATACGCTCGGTCGATCTCTGTGGTATATCTGGCCCTTCGCATCTGATTCACCGCACGAGATGGCCCGTCAAGCCTACCGAGACTCGTCACTCCTCGTGCGTCGGTCACCCCCTATACCCCTCGAACGCCTGGTCAGCCTGACTGCCCTGGAGTCACCCTCACGGGTCAAGAGAACACCGTCAGATAGCACCTCCAGCGCTGCAACATGGTCAAGCACTTGCGGTCCTAACGATACCACCGGGCCTTGCACTCGCCCTGTCAGCACCACCACTACCATGACTTTACCCATCGTTTTGGGTGCAGTGTATGCCTAAATACCTTCATGCTAGAGGATGGAAAACATGAACTAATGTGATTCTTAGCATTCCTTTGACCTGTGCATTCATCGCCTTCTTTTTTCTGCATCGCAGACACGTCAAGAAGTTACGTCAGGAAGACGCGAATGACAAACACAAATCTCTCGATTTTGGGTTGGATTTCGTGCCGTCAGGCAGTAACACCAACAAGCACAACGGAGGAAATGGACCGTCCATGGCTGAAAAATCCACTCGCCGCGGTGGACACGGCGTTTCCATGGACATGTCGCTAAGTAACCCATATCTGCTTCCTCCAGGCCTCCACGGATCCCGTGAATCGATTCATTCTTTGTCGCGCTCATTGCATGGAGAAGATGACAAGTATCGTCCTGCAACCGCCTTCAGCTCCGGTGATAATGGCTCCGTCCGATCGTACTCGCCCAATTTCCGACGTGGAGGCGATGATGCCTCTAGTCATACCTCCCCGAGTTCCAAATATCCCTATGGTGATGATATGAATCAAAACTTGTTGAAAAACGCTCAGCGAATGTCTCGATCCCCGCCAGTCATACAAACAGACCCAATTGAAGGCGACCTTGGGCATTCTCCATACCACTCCGCAGATACTCCTAGGGCAGAATCGCGCGGCCCTGCCTCGCCCCACGGTCGAAGTGAGCTTACCGTCCCAACAGCCGTTTCAGCTTATGGAGATAGGAACTCGACTGCTAGTTATGAGAACGATTCATCAGTCCTCAGAAAAAGTAATAATTATCTTGGCGCACTAATCCAGCGGGGCGATGCTGCGTCGCCAGAAAAGGAACCTGACAATGCAGCTTGGCCGATCAGACCAGATACTCTCCAGGAAGAGCCGAAGAAGCAAGAAAACATCACAGACAGCCCATCAAAGCCGTCTCTTCCTGCAGATGGACCAAGCACAGGCTCTCCAACTCCTTCCCAGCCACCACAGATCTCCCTTCCATTTGATGACGACAAAAGTGACTACGGAGACGAGCCTGAACCTCCCAAGAACCCTGTTCCGCAGTTGAATATACAAGATGTTGAAACCACCCCATCAAAGAATGACAAGCCTCCTAAACCGGCGGAAGATTTCTATGATCATTATTACGACGGAGGTTATCAGGTTGACACGCGGAGACTGACTGTGGGAATCCGACCCTTGCCACCAGAAGACCCCTCAGATAACCCAGAACAGCGAGCAAACCGTATTCGATCATTCTACAAGGAGTACTTTGACGAATCGAAGCCCCAAGGTGACTATCTTGAAGATTACGGCCCTGCGGACATTGGCTACAGACCGTATGACCCGTACAACGATCATGGATACTACCCCAGCCCAGCTCCTTTTGCACAGCCTGAGGGCCGACGTGCTATGACTCCTCCCCCAAGGATGCCTCAAATACCACCTCAATATCAACGTCATGCTCCCGGATTTGGACCTCGCTTTGGCCCTCCAAGTAATGGAAGCCGGTCCGGATCACCATCTGTTTGCAGCGGGCCGCGTGCTTTCTCGTCCGCATCAGGTCGTATGCCTGGCAGAGGCCCCAAGAAGCCTTTACCGCCACCAGCGCCGCTCCACGTTCTTCCCACTCCTCACAAGCTAAAGGACGATTCAATTATGCCAATCGACTTCGCGCCCAATGTTACTTCCCGTGAGCGCAGAGAAGGACGCTCAGAAACACCCCAGGGTGGTGTGAGGCCGTATATGCTTACGGTGCCCGCGCATGTTCCCCTCGCATCATCGTACGATGACCTTGCGATTCTCCCCAGCCCGTAAGTACGCCTGGGCCCCACACTTACTTTTTCATCTTGCTAACGTCGGTCCTTTAGTCATGCGTTGAGAAAATCTGGAACATTTACTGCGTTGGACTTTGTCCCGCCATCTCGGTTCAAGAACGCCGATAATAGTGGTAGCGATGCCGGTAGTATTCGCAGTAATAGAACCGGCCTGTCAGCGGCGCAAGCTTATAGCATTCGCACAGGAGCATACCGCATCAGCCGCCTCCCTCCCCAGACAGTCGGCACCAAAGAGGATATTATTTCGAACCTCCGCCCTACCTGGGACATGAAAACCTAAAACTTAGTTCTTTCGGTTTTGTGATTACTTTCCTCTCCATGCCCAGCGTGAGTGTTCTGTCTAATGAGCATTGAATGTCTTCCTGTGGGATGCATGATGATTCCGCCCCTGTTGCGATTTTTCTTCTTAGGGAAAGCAGCGGTGTTGTATCACTTCTATCTTTTTCATTTCAATATTTCAACCGGGGGATCTTTTGGTGTTAATAGACTTGGAAAGTTGGCGACGTGCTTTTTTATTTCTCTGTTGGACTCCCGGGGACTTGATTCAACGGGACAGCAGATCTTTTTTTTTACCCCAGCGTGAGCGCATTTTGATCTACTGCTAGGGCATTCGACTATCATGTCTGGAGCACATGTCTCATAATATATAGTGCAAACAATCCAGCACAGGCTGTGCATTTATCTATGTTCGATGCCAATGGACGATGTTGATGGTGCAGCAGGCGACTAGTTCTTGGGGCCCCAAGCTGGTTCAGGCTCGGCTGCGCACTTGAACATCGTTGATAAAGCTGAATCCGGCCATTTTCAGGGCGCGCTTGCGTGACACCAAAATCTCCGCTCATTATTAGAATCCCTTCCCAAAGCTTAAAGAGACCTCAGCCATGGGTTAATTTAGCATTGCGGGTCGGGGCCTTGCTAAACTCGACAGTTTGCTTGAACGGTACCTAGCCATGTGGTTCCAAGGGCGGATCGAGACTCCATCCATTCAAAATGGCCCAAGAAGGTCTCTGGGACCGAAAGCAGACAAGCCTTTTGCTTGTGAAGAGGGTTGCAACACTCAGCAGCCGACAAAGGCGGCGAGGTTGCAAAAATACCCGCCAATCAATACGGAGACAACAATGTAACGTTCCAGAAGAAAGCGTACGTAAGATTACGGTTTGTCGGAGTGGTGTTGCAGGAAGAATGGTGTGGTATCGTGGTATCGGGGGTGTATTCTGGGTCGTATCATCTCCCACCTAAAAAGGGCCGGAAGTGTGGATGAGAAAAACCATGTTCATGGTTTGATGCTGCCAATATCCACGGGATTGAAATAATTAAAAATGGATTCTGAGTTTGGAAGAAAGACGCGTCCCTGTGGATTGATAGATAGTCACTGAGTTATTGAACAGAATCTGCAATGGTATTTACTCCTCTGAAGGTGCCATTTACTTCCCTCTGAAGGGTGTTCGTGTGTGCTGTCACCAGACTAAAATTAGCCACGGTTTTACTTAGGAGATGGAGGTCCACACGCGTTTGGCGAGCAGCGAGCTAGCGGGCGTCTGAACCTCGACATGGAGCAGTGCATACTGTCTGGAACGTCATCATTCTCAGGCAACTGCCCTGTGAGTAACATTTGAAAGTAATCCATGGTAGATAAACTATGTAGGACAGAGGATCTTGTACGTATACAACAACCTGGTATTTTTTGCAAATCATCCTCGTCTCTTCTTCCAAAAGGCTGAAGAAGACCGATGCTGCTAGTCTCAGCTCCACCACTTGGCAAACGTGCTCTAGGCTGCACCCCCCCGGTAGCGTCTCCTCGCAGCAGGTCACTTGAGTCCGGCGTCTGGGATTTTCGTTCGTCCTGGCTGGCTTTTCCACCCGAAAGACACAACTCTCCAACCTTCATCCACCATCACCGCCGCCGGGTCAGGGTGTTTCCATCAAAACCACCACCCGTTTTCCATCCCAAAACTGACTGTGTTTCTACGGCTGGGTACTTGGGAGTGAACCCGCACAGATCCAGTCGTCATTCACTCTTTATTCTCTCTTCCCAGCCCGTCTTTGGTTGGGGGCTCCCTTTTTCCTTAATCCTTCGTTGTCTGGTTCCACCTCTGTTCACCAGTGCCAATGAGACATCATTTGCCCACCTGAAATTGCATCGCCTCTCCCTTCTCAACCGCGTGATAACCCGATTTTTCATCAATACAACTTGATTTCTTTTTGGTCCTTTCTTCGAAAAGTACATACGATCGATCGAACATCGAGAACGGAGCAACTCCATCCATTCGGCTTCTTCTTTCCAGCGCTTTGATACTCTGCCAGCCCATGAGACCTCGCTTTGTACCCTTTGGCCTGCTCGCGTCTTATTAGGTGATAATAGCCTTGTTCCTCTTTGTGAACAGGCTCAATTGCCTCTAGCTGGGAAAGCCCAACGGCGCATCGACACCACAGCTATTAACTCCAGGCTCTTGTTGGGCCACCTGCTACTTTCCCTCCTCCACAAGCCCTTCCCATCGTGCTGAAAACCAGCTGAGCTATCCAAGACCTCCACGATGTCCGACGCCACCCAACAACCCGGTAGGTTTGACCTGGTGGTACTTCCCTGATGCATCCTTTTGACAGCCGTTGTGCATAGGCCCTACCGAAGCCGTGACTTCGCCGGGGGTGCCCTCCCCATCGGCACCATCTCCACCAGAGACTCAACCGCCTCCGGTGACTCAACCACCACCAGAAACTCAGCCGCCGCCGACACCATCACCGTCGCCGCCAGAGGAGCCCAGCTCTCCGCCTCCGCCGCCAACGAGCAACCCTCCATCGCCATCCGCTCCGAGCCCTACGCAGAACCCTCCTACTCCTCCCTCGCCGCCCGCACCATCGCAGCCGCCGCAATCAAAACCCCCACCGCCGCCACCTGTAAGCTCTGTTATGGTGACAATAACCTCAACTGTGCCATTGCCCGATGAACCCACCCCAACACCGCCACCGAACAATCCGGTCTCTTCGACATTGCCCACAACTTCAACACTGCCAACCTCGACATCACAGCCTAGTAGCGGTGGAGGCCTATCTGCGGCTGGTACGATAGCCATTGCAGTTGTAGTTCCCGTGGTCTCAGTCGCCTTGATAATCATTGCTTTGTTGTTCTGGTGGAGAAAGCGCAAAGCGAGGAAGCTTGCAGAGGAAGAGCGAAAACAAGAAATTGAAGAGTATAGATTCAATCCCAACAACGACCCCACCCTTCCCGCCATAGGACTTGCTGGCAACTATAGCGACCCGTCGGGACCGAAAGACTCGAACGCTGGTTATCGTGGGTGGGGGGCGACATCGAGTTCGCGGAAGTACTCAGCTGGACCAAGTATGCCTGTTTCAGACAACGGAAGCAGTCAACCATTTCGGCCAGTGTCGCCGATTGATGATGGCATGTATTATGAGAATGGCCAGCGGCCGGATTCTGGTGATTCCGAGACGATTGGGGGGTTACCTGCGGCGGCTGGTAACAGGGGAGATATTCATCGGGGGCCATCCAACGCTTCATCCGGATATTCCGTTGCAAATCACTCGGATATCTCTGATGACATCTCGCCTCCGGGGGCCCCGCCTGGCGCTCATTATTACGAGGAGAACCCGTACTATAGTGAGACGATGCAGCAGCAAGGACCTTATGGGAACAATGCATATAGCAATGTGCAACCGGTGATCCGTGACGTGCAAGCACGGCGAAACACACGAATTGAAAGTCCGTCGGTGTTCCCTCAGCAAGGAAATGCGGGTATCTCGCAGAATTTCTAGCAGCTGTCTGGCTTGTCTCAGCTATATAAATGCGCTTAGACGTCGTTCCTTGCTCGCATGTCTTGCTGTTGCAAGAAATGCACTCCGAATGTTGCTCGCCTCTTGATCAAACTTTTGTGATATCCTGGAACTGGTGCTTAATTCTTGACTTTTGCTTTTAATTCCCATCCATATTCTCCCGGTCAACATTTGTACCTACCTACCTTTTCTGGCCCATCTGCAGTTTATGAGACCTCTTCTTTTGCTCTCGTTTATTTTCTTCTTTTCCTTCTTTTCAGATTTTGGATAAAAGATCATGAAGTTTCTGACCCAAATGCTTCGCTGACTTTCCTCTTTTTTTTTTTTTTTTTTTTTTTTCTGTCAATAATTCACGGTACATATGCTGTCTTCTCACATATCTGCCCTTTTCTTTTGTCTTCAATCCCACTGCTTCATATTACAATCTCTCTTATAATTCCCGGAGAAAAGATGTTTGATAATAGCGCGGGGGGAAGCTTCCGAGGCAGAATTGATGCTTGAATGTTGGGATTCTGTTTCTCATGCATGAAAATGACAGCTGGCATCTCCAATGGACTTTTTTTTATTTCCTTTTTTTGTCCCTTTTGCTTCCACAAAGCAGCCTCATCCAGCTGCCATGCCAAATAGATATATAAAGTGATTTCAAGCCTGCACGGGTGATGTCATGCATGATTGAGTTTGAGGTTGATTTTAGACCTGGGATGGCAGCGAGTAGAGCGGCACAGCATGTCTGTTGTCGGCATACCTTTGCGCGTGAGCCCAGCGGGGAGGGGAAGGGATTGGGGGGATTCCCATCCGAGCCCGAGCCAGCCTAAGCAATTGGGCATGTGGCACCAAGGATTGCGAGACCCGACCCATGATTGCAGCGGGCATGGGCAAATGTCTGGTAGAGAAGCAGTAGTTCTAGCAACTGAATGGAAGGGCGGGGTGGTGGGGTAGCTACATAACTGGGTGACGGCTGTTGGGAGAAGTGTACAAAGAGGGGAATAGATATGGAGCCGACGGTTCTGGTGGTGATGATGATGATGGCGATGGCGATGTTGTGGGCTGTTTGGCGTTCGTTATCCGGAGGGTGACATGCCCTTCCCTGGCGTCCGAGACCCAATAGGAACAAAAGAAGCGCGCGGATGGAGGATTGATAGGGTGAGGATGCCTGCGAGTCTCTTGGCGAGACCGTCGTCATCGGCCGGAGAGCTTGCGTGCAAGGGCGTTTCGATGGAAGAAGAAAAAATTAAAAAAAGGCGAAGCAGCAGGACCGCAAAGCTTCATCTCCACGATCAGCAGAATAGTTAGTAAGTTTGCTACGATGAAAACCCTATCTGCGCCAGTTCACCCCTCGCTTGTGCCCGGCTCGAGCATCGTCACTCTCATCGCTGCCACCGCTGTCACCCACCGACACAGCTGCCCTCCAGTGACACCCGCGCTGGATGCGCTGCCACCCTGTAGCACCCGCCCATTCTAATCATCTTCCACCATCTGACTCGCTGCAGCCGGGCAATCGGACCTAACATTCACCACTCTGTCGTAACGCCCGCAGCAGCATCCCCCCGCCGGTAGTTAGAAGAAGACAGGAGACCTGCGCTGCTCTGCTACATTATAGGCTTGCGGACACGAGAAAGCTTCCGAGCGGTGGATGCTCGGTTTCCACCCCCAGAGAAGAAAGGGAAAAAAAAAAAAGTAGTAAACCATGCAGGCTAGCTCCCAACGCTGCAACGATGTACGGCCCGTCTCTTCTTTCTCTGGTCCCTCGTTTTTCATCCTTAAAGCTGCCGCGTTCCTCTCCTCCTCGTCCTGCCGTGATGCATGTCTTGATGCGCTGTTCCCTCAATCGCCCCGTCTTTGCTCTGGCTGCTTAAGTTTTGATTTAGTTAATAATTCCTCTTTTGCTTTGCTCCCGCCTGCTCCACCTCCCAAGGTGACATAGTTATATGGTGTGTGCCATGGCCTCAACTGCTTCGACTGACCCATCACCTCCACCACAGCGCTTCTAGCCACCCACCGTGTGTCTACATACATACAGACATATCTTCCTTCGGCAGCCGGCGAGGCTTTGCTGGGCCGTCTGCCTTTCTCAAAAGATAAACGTCCTGTGGTTTCCCGTTGTCCTCAGTCCCAATCCCTCCCCCGCGACTCCCCACGGCCCGTTCCTCCAATCTCCGCTGGGAGAAGCTTGACCGGGCGTCGTAGACGCTATGTGAGCAACCAACCTCTCCCCGTTCCCACCACTTCGTTTCGAAGAGATCTCTATCCCTTCTCTCATGGTGCCCGTCTGACCGGAGATGCTAACTCAAGCGTTCGCTCTCACAGGAAGTTCGGAAAACATATCCAGCGGCGCCAGCTCGATCTCCCCGAGTATGCGGCGAGCTTCTTTAACTACAAAGCTCTCAAGAAGGTGAGCTCTTCCCCCGCGCCTCATGCTCCCTGGCCGATTGCTTGCTCGCCTACCCTGTCCCTCTTCTTAACGATATACTTGCTGATCATGTTTCTTGCGCCATGGTTAGCTTATCAAACAGCTGAGCGCGACTCCGACGATCCCTGCCCAGGGAGCTAGTACGCCTACGTCGGATATCATCGACCCGCAAGCTGCTCTCCGTGCGAACAAGGAAGTGTTCTTCTTTCGGCTGGTATGCTCCATTGAACCCCCTCCGCCTGCCACTGGCCAATGCTTGCGTGCACCTCCGCCTAGGTATACAGTTTTGTCTTTCAGGAGGCTTACACTCTTGCTACAGGAGAGAGAGATAGAAAAGGTCAATGTGTTTTACCTGCAGAAGGAAGCCGAGGTTTGTCCTCTTTCTCTGCCCGTGCGACCGGGTTCTTCTGTTTCCCGCAGCGTGTCCACTGAGTGCTATCCTGTCATAGTTCTCTTTACGTCTTAAAACTCTTCTTGATAAGCAAAGAGTGGTTCAGTCCAAACGCTCCGTGTCGAATTCAAAGGCGCCCGCCAACTTTGTCACCTTGTTCGAAGGCTTTCAGCAGTTCGACGGGGACCTGAATAAACTTCAGGTAGGTCCGGCTGGTCGATGTGCTTTTGAAGTCCTTGTGCTAACGGGGGTAATCCCACTTAGCAATTTGTTGAGGTAAATGAGACTGCAGTCTCAAAAATTCTAAAGAAGGTATGCTACATATTCTTGCATTCGTTGACTTCTGGGAAGAGAAGCTAATACGATTGCATGGCAGTGGGATAAAACATCCAAGGTATACAGCCCTCATACACTTTGGTCTCTGTTTGTGCTCCCTGTTATTACGTGTGATTTCTGACGCACGCTCTCTAGTCCCGAACAAAGGAGCTCTATCTCCAGCGTGCAGTTGAAGTGCAGCCGTGCTTTAATCGCGATGTTCTCCGAGATCTCTCCGATCGTGCCACAACAGCACGGCTGGAGCTGGAGGCTTGGGCAGAGGGCGAAAACATACAGTTTGATACTTCCCATGCTGTGGAGCGATCCAATATAGCCCCCCAAGAAGATGATGCCGATCTCCATGCCCTTCACACTGCATCTACCGGGAACCTTGGAATGTTGCGGGAGTGGATCTCGAAGCTGCAAACTTCCCAGGATGCCAGCTCCCGAGTTACGCGCATTTTTCTAGCCGCCATAAATGACTTTCCGGGTGAAGTACTCACTCTACTGCTCGACACCGGTTTGGTGGATATGCATGCTGAAGACGATATCAATGAAAGAAACTGTTTGCATGAGGCAGCCATCTCCGGCCGCGAGTTTGTGCTACATGCTGCGCTGGACCGTGGAGTTGACGTTTCACACACTGACGTCTACGGGCGGATACCGCTACATTATGCATGCATGCACGGCCGGGTTGAGATGGTCCGAGCCCTCATCAACGCTGGTCCAACCACCATTGACTTTATGGATCACGATAATTTCACGCCTTTAATTCACAGCATCATACGTGATCAGCTGCTTTGCGTGGAGCAGCTCCTCTCCCACAATGCACGTATCAATCCGTCATCAGAGTCGGATCACATTCCTCTGAATTTGGCATGTCAACATGCTTCTTTACCGATCATACGTTTGCTCTTGGAACGACATGCCAAGCTCCTGCCGGATGCTGAAGGTTTATATCCTCAACATTTGGTGGCACGGTCCTGTCGAGCCCCGGAAGTTATACTTCTCCTGAAAAGTCACGGCGCTGACTTGGATCAAATAGACAAGCTCTACCAATGGACACCATTATTCCATGCCGCCAGTGAAGGGTGCGTTGGCTGTCTACGAACACTTCTGGACTGCGGTGTTGATGCCGATGCTCTTGATGAAAAAGGCCTCCCTGCAATGTATTATGCCGTCTGGGAAGGTCACCTGGAATGTATGATACTCTTATGGTCGAGGCGGACGGGTTCAAACCTCTCACAACCAACTTTTGATTCCCTTAACGGGTCTAATTTCCGCGATGCCGGTTCAATGACCTCTCCAGCTTTCGCAGAACGCCCGGGTCCCGGCGGAATGGAGGCCGATGGCATCCCCGACCTATCCTTACCGCCCCCCATCATACCGTTACGTCGTTACGGCCATAATTTCTTGGATAACAAGACGTTCCTACAAATCGACTTTGAGCCCGCTCCATCGGAGCCAATTGTGTTCTATCAAGCTGGTCGCTACGCGGCCGCCAGGCTTACTATATCATCCAAGATGTCAGACCTGATTCCGCGAAACATTATGCTGCCGCTGCAAGAGGATTCCAGGTCTATATCGTTCCAAATCGACCGGCTGGACAATTTCGCCCTTGAATTCGAGATCTTCCCTACTTTTGGATCGAAAGTGATTGCTAAGACAGTCGCATTACCCAATCTCTTCACGAGCAGCAACCAAAGTTCGGGTTCATATTCTCTGCCTCTCTTCGACCCACGACTACGACCAATCGGCGAAATAAAATTCAGCTTCCAGGTGATAAAGCCATATTACGGGGAGCCCCTTGAAATAACGCATTTTGCGACATATTGGAAGGCGACCAGCGCTTTAGATTCTGACCACAACGGGCAAATAACCGGATCAAGTTTATCTGGAGACTACGTTCAGCTTTTTATCCAGTTGACAGCTGATGGCGTTCCAGTTCTATACCCAGAATTTACGGTAAATCATCATGGAATCGACATTCCCATCTGCCGCTTAACGCACGAGCAATTCAAGGTTGCAGGGAATGAACGCCATGCTCAAGAAAACTGTAATGAATCGTCTTTGCTCCGATCATTGGAGATAATGAGCATCGATGATTTGGCTCATGCCCACCGCGTCCTTGCAACATCGTTTCTATCCTTGCGAGAAGTTCTTGCGCACCTTCCGACTAATATACATGTCAACCTTTGCATCTTATACCCTTCCGCTGCAGATGAGAAAGAATTTGGTCTTGGCCCACAAATTGACGTGAACACGTTGGCAGATTCTATTCTCACAGAAGTATTCAGCCATGCCAGGTCATCGAAAGAAAAAGACCCGTACTTTATGCGATCGATTGTCTTCACTTCCTACAATGCTAATATTTGCATTGCTCTCAATTGGAAGCAACCCAACTGTACGTTTTAGAACTGTCATTTCTAGACTTGCTGCTGACTTCTTCGTGTAGATCCAGTCGTCCTCTGCAACGATCTAGGCCAGATTAGGGAGCTAACACAAGATCCCACCTCGCAGCCACCGATATGTTGTAGCGGGCGCTCCTCGATGTCTATTAAAGAATCAGCTCGAATTGCGCAGAGTAATAATTTCATGGGATTGATGTGCCGCTCGAGCCTACTGGTAGGTTCTTTCAATATCTTTTCGTTCAGGACCCTTTTGATTCGCTTGCTAACCGTGTGCTTTTGAAGAACGTTATGCCCGCACTTGTCGAATCCATCAAAGAACAAGGTCTTGTCCTTGTTGCGGATACATCGGATGAGGTTTGCGAAAGAAATCGACCTGGGCTCTCGGTTAGAGCTGAGTGGGCCTATCGCATGCCCCTAGGCGTCAATGGCGTAATGAGGGGAACCGGCGTGTTGCGGTTTAACGACTCTATTGATATGTGATTGCGGTTCTTCTTTTTTACCTGTTTCCTCCCAAAACTTGAAATGCTTTTTTCAATCACGACAGAGTGGTTGACTATCTCTGGGACTGATAGCGGTGGATTATGCATTTTTGTTTCTCCAATGGTCATGGTGGAATTTTGCTGTTGATAGAGTTGCATGCGGGTGCCATTCCTCCTAATTCTCAAGATGTTAATTTCCTTGTGAGCCTTCACCTATTGTTCTCCTTGCTTACAGAGCATAGAACTAAATGGATGGGCATTGAATGAAGAGTAGCCAGTTGCGTGGCCTAGAGCTCATGCTTAGGACCCTGCTCTGCTACTGTAAAGCTTCTCGCATATCTTTTACCTTTTTGTCCAGATATGCAATTTTAGGGTTTCATTTCTAGTAGGCCATGGTGTAATATACATGTAAATGGAGTATAGATGTCCACAGGCAACAAAAGGTCTACCTACTACTGACATAGCAAAACAGCGCTTCAAAATGGCTAAGAGTGAAGAGATTAGAAAGCGTCTATGGCGAACATATCCTGACGTCTCAGTATGGGTGCGAAGTCGACTACCGACGGTTTAGAAGCAGCGTTTCCAAGCAGTCCCATTTGCGAACAACCCAGCCCAACAACTACCCGCTTTTAGGTTTCCGCTTCCCAATGTCCCAACCCCAGCGTCTTAACGTCTTCACGACTTTAGGGGTCACGGCAGCAGTGAGGGGTACTCGGAGGAAGATGAGACTCTTGTGGACTGCATATGCCAATGCGAGTTGGGTCCAAAGACCTAAGGACGATAAGAGACCAATTAGCCATGCACATTTGTTTTCAACAGTGAGGAAATGACATCGAGATAAAATGGAAAGTACGCACTAGCTCCTTCACCGGTGATTTTGCCTTCGGTTTTGACTACTCCATGGTCTAACGCTGTAGTTTCAACGCCCGTCGCCATCGCGACGTCCCCAGTGTCCAGGTTTTCTGTGGCATTCTTTCCGGCGCCCAAAAGCGGCCCGAAGATACCCTTTATGGATTCCACGGCCACATGTTCGTAGTGGCCGATTCGTTCGACACCTAATAGCCTTACAGCTGCGAAACACAGTGGAAAATCTAGCGCTGAAAGAAGTAGGTATATTCCCAATGCCGACCATCCGTACTCTCTGGAGAGCTTTTTCATGCGCTCGGAAAAGCTGGGTGGTTTGGGAGGAGTCGAGCTGGTGGAATTCCAGCGGCGCGGGCGGCGGAAAGAAAACCTAAGAGGAGAGGAGGACGGGGATGAAGAGGGGGAAACTCGGGATGCTATCAAACGCTTGCTGAAGGATTGCGGCAATTGGGTATTGAGAAGGGGTCTGGCGGAGGTGTGCTGGGACCGGAAGATTGTTGCCAATCGCACCGGCCGCCACGTACGGCTAGATATATCGGACCGAAGCAAGTGTGAATATCTGTGTTCGGCGAAGGAGCGAAAGAATTGGCCTGCGCTGGGCGGCGTGAAAAGCCGCGGAGGTGGCATCGCGCTTGTCCAGCCGTAGAGTCGGTTTCACTGGCAGCGCAGCTTGAGTAGATCTGTGGCAAGAATTCAGAGCTGGTATTGAGTCAATCCTTCCAACGAGCCACGGCAAGAAATGCCTTTTTGATAGAGTGCAGCTGCTTAGCTCTCCCGCTGCGTTGAGAAATAGATCGTGTTGTTTGAGCAGCTCGAAATATCTCAATAATTATTGCTGTCGGGAGAAGCTGCGGAAGCCTCATTACATAATTCCCAGTGCCTAAGGCTTGGCATGGGGAATAGTTTGTCCGTAGCTAGAATTTCGGAAGGTTGCTGTTGAAGCACCGCATGCAAAACGCATCAAGCATTCAGAACGCGCGCGAGAGCCTTGCAAGGAAGTGGTTGGCTATTTTATTCTACTTACTACTGCTAGCCATGCCTCCGCGGTTAGCGCAGAAAAATGTTCAGCAATTGTTTGCACCAATCCTGATCCCACAGCCCATCCTCACCCACCATGTCCCTCAAAGATCGTTCGGCGTCAAATCCTTATATCCACCCAAGACGCATCGCTTCAATGTCGGCCTAGATATTCCCATTCTCACATCGTCCCCTTCTGCGGCATATGAACGTAAGGTCAACACACTCCCTCTACGCACTGGGGCCCTCGCCATAAAGAAGGGTATGTCCGCGGTCTACGACCCAGAGACCGGAAAGAGAACGCCCTGTACCATTCTACAGCTGGACAGGGTGCAAGTGATTTCGCATAAAACCCGCCAAAAACATGGCTATTTTGCGGTGCAGATCGGCGCAGGATGGAAGCATGAACGCAACGTTACGAAGCCAATGCTGGGCCATTTTGCTACGAATGAGGTTTCGCCAAAGCGATATATCCAAGAGTTTCGAGTCAAGGACGAAAGCGGTTTGCTTCCAGTCGGTCAGATAATAAATGCAGATTGGTTTCAGGAGGGCCAGTTTGTGGATGTACGGTCGGATAGTCGGGGTATGGGGTTCACAGGTGTCATGAAGCGATGGGGCTTTCATGGACAGGACCGGAGTCACGGTGTCAGTTTGACGCATCGTTCCCTAGGTACGACTGGCCCAAGTCAAGGCGGTGGTTCCAGAGTGTATCCGGGCAAAAAGATGGCGGGAAACATGGGAAATGAGCAGGTGACCATACAGAACCTAAAGGTTCTCAAGGTCGATGCCGAAAAGGGGATTGTGGTCGTAAAAGGTATGTGGAAGATCTTTCCGTGTTTGGTTTCCATGTGGTTACTTACCGATTCCTTTCCGTTTGTAGGCAGCGTGAGTGGACCAAAAGGCCGTTGTGTTAAGATACAGGATGCTATTAAGAAACCATGGCCGGAGGTCCCATCCCAACCGGTCGAGTCAACGCAATAGTTATGGGTTCAATGTTTTATTCCTGTACTGTACATTATTTTGATGAGCGGCAATGGTTTTTTTTTAAAAACTCCGAAGTAGAATCGAGGCACTTTAGGACCGTAAATGTATCATAATCCCCCTCTCCAAGGACCAACATATTTCGCCAAAACTCCAGCTAAGATCATGAACGGAAACAACAGACACCATGCTGGTCGTTCATGGAATGAAAATGGCCTGGTAAGGTTTTCTTATGTTGACACCGCAGTCTGTTGACTTCCCTCTGTCCCAATTGAATGCTGGAAGGGATCTCCTTCGCTTGCGTTCAGTAGTTGAATGAAACTTCCGTCCTCCATTTGTAGACTCCAGTCTTCTGTGCGGAACTGTTCAGACCAGTGGATATTAGCACGGTGCAGGGAAACTAGTAAATTTGACACATCCAGGAGAAAGAAGAGATTCAGGAAATCAACCCAAAGCGCAACTGGATTAGGAGAAACTCACGAAACCCATGCGATTTTCTCTAATACTCCTAAACCGCATTTTTCCTTTTCCACGTGTCCCCTTGACCCAGAACGAAATATCGATCCGTCCCTGTAGCTGGTTCATTTCTCCGCTGATCCACGGGATCTTCTGCGCAAAGTAAATCTCATCCCCTAGAGCTGCCCGCGCTTTGGGTGAGGTTCGAAGCGCATACATAGTGCTGTTGACGACACTCGATGACGATTTTTGGTAGTTGAATATACCAAACATTGAAGCTCCAATTATCAAAGCAAATAAAGGAAGCGTCCGTGCCCATCGCCGTTGGGCATTCACTGATGGAAGCTCGCGATCGGCCCTTCGTGTTAGAAGGGGCCCGGAGTGAGGTCCCGGGGCTGCAACAAGTGTACGTCGGAACGATATTACATGACGGCGGACGCGCGCAACATTCGAAGGACGACCAAGTCCGATAATCCGAGTGCTATTCATGATTGAAGGCTAGGACTTTCACGCTATTCGCAACTATCCTGTCGTCAAAAATGCCTGGGAGGTAACTTCCAAGTCGGCTTATCTAATGCGGAGCTATCTTGCTCACGTGGAGATAACCACCAGCTCCCTCGTTATCGTCGAGTAGCTACCTATACCAGTTGGCAAGCTTGCTGCATTGCTGAAAGAGAGACTCTATGCGAGATTGGCAAGCGGGTAGTCATGGCGTCAGCTCGTCTCCGAAAAACGTTCCGCTACCCGGACTCGGATAGCGACGATGACATGCGGGCGGAAATGGATGAGCAAGGTTAGTATGCCCCTGGCAGCTCGAAGGGCCTTCGAAACCCTTGTTAACAGATTGTAACCAGAGCAGGAGAATTTGATACAAAACCTTCGCCTTCAGAATGAGGAGCGTAATTTTCAATACAAGGTAGCTGTCATTTCGCGCTCCTGATAGTATTGGCATAAGGCTAACCGTTCTCTCGCCGTAGCTCATTTTCACTATAATTCCTCTGGTTCTTTCTATAGTCTATCTTCCAGTTTTGCTTGAGCGAGACCGTACTGGACTCCAAAGGATCTTCTGTCTATCAGGAGTTGTGTCCCTTGTTTCAACCGCATATCTCATGTGGAGATTTGCGGCATCTCGCCCAGATCAGAAGGGAAAACGCTTAATAAGGACTAATGAGCAAGAATATGGAGCTATGGAAAGATACCTGGGCTTGAGCAACGCCGTGGTTTGTGTACTTCTTTCCGTAGCTGCCTATTTTATTGGTCCTCCCTCTGTTTATGGCAGTTTGCAAGTATTATACATTGTGCCAGGTGGTAAGTGTAAAACTTCCACAAGGGTACTGTGAGAATCAATGGCTAATAGAATTTCACCAATGCAGTGATTTATCTCATTGTATACATGGCGCAGAGAACAATGCTATCTGTCAACATGAGTGACCTAGAATGTCTACGGTACGGATTTAAAGGGGCATGATATGTGGTCTTGCTGTTAGAGGCAAATGGCCATAATCAATGTTTTGTTCCGCTACTTCATCATTGCCCTTGCTTGAAAAATGGGCTGGGTGATGTTAAAGAGACCCAGATGTCCTGGTTGCAGCACACCTATAGTATTCTCCGGAGTTAAGATGCAATATGTCTGGAATTGTTTGCATATATGCCCGATTGGCTCCCAGAAGTTCACTATTTCATGTGCTGATAGCTATTTTCACTGGGCTCTAGCACTGTACATTGGTGGACTCAAGGATAGCTACAATATTTTGCTCTCTGTATGGTTGCCTCTGATTTTGCCCTATCATTTGGGATAACTATATTCTCTGATGCCTGATGCATCCGCACCACACAACAGGATTCGGCCTAAGAAGAGTGCAACGGACCAAGTGGACAAATAGATAATATTTCTTTCGATTCTTTGGGCTTTCTCGGACTATCTCAGTATCTGATAAGCTCTTGACTTGGGATACTACAGATAGTCTAAGCACTCAGGGGAGCTTAGTTTCAGTCCTTTGTGACAACAATGCAAAACAACAAACGGCATTAGCCGATTTGATAAAGTAGTAGATCATAAACATCGCTTTCATGAGGCGAACAGAATTCACAGCGTAATGATTGACAGTCAACTCGGGGTAACAATCCCAAAACCGAAAGCCCAAAAGGGTCTTCTGCCACACGCGCAATGCTAATAAAATTGACAGTTGACGGAAACTAGGAAAGCTTCGTATGACAAATCCCCGAAAACGGTGATTGGGCCTTATTATATCCATTCTTCGCTGTCCATATCAGCATCCCCTTCTGCCCACTGCATAGCCATCAACTTTGCTCGTCGGTTTTTTTCGGCCTGGGTCAGCGGCTTTGGCTTTGCAGAAGTAGGTTCTCCTGATAAAGATTCAACAGAGGATGACGACTCTCTAGATTCGAGTATCTGTTGCGCATCTAAGGAAGTGGAATCAGAACTTGCGTTGCTGCCGGCCTCAACAGCAATACTATTGTCGGGTATATCAGAGTTTGCAGATGCTTGGGTCGGTTTCTGTGCAGTTTGATCTAAGTTGACCGGCTTAAACCCTCTACTCTCTGTCCCCCTTGGTTCGTCTTCATCGTCATCCTGATCACTAAGAACAATTGGCTCTTCTGTATACCTGACACGGGCCCTGTTTCGTCTTGTGACGGTTCTGATATCACTGTGCTGTATATGTTGAAGAGATCCTGGGTCAGGCATAAACTCCTCATCTTCTTTGACTCGTAGAGCCTGAGCTTTCTTGGGCATCTTGCCGTTCGCGGGCATGCTGGGGTCATTGAATAGGACATCGGAGTGAATAATTACCGTATTAGAAACGACTCCAGTACCGTCCAAACCAAAGCCAAGCGGCAAGCATGGGTCTACTTCTTGCTGCGCGACTCCAATCTGCGTTTCGTTTCTGGGAGCGACAGTACCTTCAGGGGCATTCCGGAAAGTCGACGCGGAAGTGTCTAGATCCGCGAACTCGAAAGTGATAGCCTCCGTGAGCTCGTAGCGGTTCGCCATCTCCTCCCTGAAAACTGCGTTGCTCGGCACGACTATCTCCCTCGGTTGACCCGGAACAACTAAATCGGCAGTTAGTGTTGGGTCGACAGCAAGCCCGTTATCATCCGGTGATCCTGAGCGGCTTGTGCTTTCCATAACCAAAGAAGGATCAATGGGATTAGCGTCAGTAGAAGGAGGTATCGCAGCATAGGCCTCATCGTGGTCAAGGTCATGATCATCAAGAACAGGGTCCTGCTGCTTGGCTTTTTCTGCCTCCTCCAACCTTCTCTTTATCCTCCGGGTTTCGGTGACATTTCCTCCATGATCCCCTGCTTTGATAATCCATGTAATGTTTGAGTGGCTAAAGTCCACAAGACTTTCCACGCTTCTGGGATCAGCCACTTTCCTAGTATCATGTCCAAGCAGTGTTCCAGTGGGCTCGTACGGTTTAATGGTGGGATCGCGACGGCACGCTCCACAAGAGCAAATTTTACGGCATTTTGGGCATTTCCAGCTCCGTTCTTCCAGGGTCTCACGTGGAGAGATATCAAACGCTCTATGAAGACTGCCATAGCAATAATTCAGTCCGCAATCGCCACAAGTAGCAAGCTTCCATTTTGGCTCTGGTGTTTTGCAAATATGGCAGCTCCCATGCTGTTTTCGAAATTTCTCTGACCTACGGATCTTCCGCCGTTTTCTGACTGAGCCGTCATCATTGACTTCAACTACCTCGTCATTTTCTTCGCGGACTGCTGGCTTAGAAATGTCATTCCAGGGTCTTCGCTTCAACTCCTCTTGACAAATCTCAGCAAGTGTCTTCTTCCCGAGACGTTCTCTCTCTACCAGGAGAGGTTCCCAGGATCCACCAACACTAGACGTGCGACTTCGAAACTGTGATATCTGATTTCGCCAAACCTCATGATGCTTCACGAGGTCTTTCCATTTAAATTGTTCAACCCACTTGAGTTTCGAAATACATGCACAACTCCTGCCAATCGAGTAGCATTCCATGCAGATGTCATAATTATCATCGTCTCCATCTGCTAGCTTCCCTATACATGAAGGACATGTCAGGAAGCGATTGAAAATGTTGCATCTGCAATATGAGCATATGACATTGCTACTGAACGGAATATATTCCACGTTCTTAGGCTCAGGTAGGTCCCTGGAAAAACTTTCAGAAAGAAGAATTTGGGTATAAAGGGAAAAGAGGCGACGGAAATCCTTCTGTATCTGTCGAACTTTCGGATTGGCACGCGGATCAACCCCCCGCAGAATTCCGGAATATTTCATAAGAGTGTAGTAAATAATGGCCTTGTTTTTGTATTGTTCGTCCCGACAGACCATCCGAGCTTTTGGTAGAGCTTCATTCATTGCCATTTCAAGCGTTTCTACTGTAGTCCTATTCCATGCGACCTTCATCGTCCTAGTGCCACGATTCCAGACTTGATGGGGTGCAAGAGGAGGGATGAGTATAAAATCGCCGACCTTCTGCTCCACCACATATGTTTTGAACGGAGCAAGCTTCCATGCGTTGATCTGTGCGAAATGGTCTTCGATCTCAATGTCATGCCCCAGTCGAGAACGCCAGTACTCTGAGACCAAGTGTCGATCTTTCGTTTCTGTCATGAACCAAATGGAAGAACCTGGCTTGGTTAGTTTTCCCTCTTCCGCGGCGCCTGTTGATGTTTCTACCATGATATTATGGCCCAACGTTGCGCACATCTCCCGGTGAGACGGGGTATATGTTCCTTCATGACCAATGTAGCACATCAAGTTCTCTGCTCTCATTTCCGGGGGAAGGCTACTCATTAGGTCACCAGACTTAACAACGCCTGTATGGGGGCTTGTCGTTGATTCGTTCAGGTAGCATAGAAATGGCGGGAGAATATTTTTTAGCTTCTCATGCCAGACCGGAGGGCAGTCGATATCTTTTAGGTAAATCCGCTGTCTATCCGGGTCTTTGTAATTTGTTGCAGTCCATTGGTCCGTCAGCAAGGCCATGTTCTTTAAGTAATGTTGGATAGTCAATGGTATGTTAGACTTGGTGGTAAGATTCCTCGCATTTTCGGCTGAGATCGCTGCAATGTCAGCAATGGTAGTAATATGGGATTAACTATTGCTTACTTTTCTTCCCATGGTTGTCTTTTAACCACTGCAACGAAAATATCCATTTTTCTAATCGATCTTGATATCCTTCGACAATAAGGGGTTTGCCCCCCATGATGACGTGCAACTGCACCAACTTTTCAAAGTTATCGATACCTTGCTCATCAATGGCATCGCAATGAATCCTCACGACATATTCGAAATTGGGCGTCGATTCCACTAATGCTGCAAGATCAAGGTCAGGGGATATCGGTTCGAAGGAGGCTCTTGGTTGTCTCCGGGAAGGCATCGCTAAATGCCTAGAGATGACGCTGCATCAAAAATCGAAGAATTGTCGTAAATCGGTGCAAGCTTGATTCAAAACAGGCAAGAGGCATGAGAGAAACGATTTGCGATGACCCTTGTTGCTCGATTCGCGGAAGAAGCTCCGGGTGCATGGGCTCATCACGTGATATAATTAACTCGCCGCTAGTTACTGGAGAGCTCCAGTTCGTTGTACTGTACCTGAACTGCCCTTTGTGAGATCGCGACAAGGTTCCTGGCTGAGCTCAGGCAACGATGATAAACAAAGCTTGCGCGACCTTTACGCTTCGGGCTAATTCAAGTTGGATTATTGAGTATGGCTCAATGCACCTAGGGTACGCAGAACGCATATCTAACTCAAGAACTTTGACAGGCTTTTTCTACTAAACTTGAAGCCACAACTGACAACTTCACGGAGTCCATTATTCCAACAAAGTTCCTTGAAGAAGCTATGCGATCGCTCGCCATTGGAAAGTCATTTGCCAGAACCGCAACTATCCCGAATTACAATCCCTGCTACGGACATGGAACTCGAACCAGCCTTAGATATTTCTCGTCAGTCCCCGGGTTAAAAAGAGGGAAAAGGCGTGCCGCGGTCATGCTAGTGCCTCCTCAAGGGACTGCATTTCCGGTTATCATTTCACGCCGAGTAATAACATCTACGGGCCCTGTCAATCCAACGGCGGAACAACCAGCGGCTAAATACACCCCTCCAACTCACGGGTTCATCGCTTGCCTTCCCAGATCATGGATACCATATGCTGAGTTGATGCGCCTTGACAAACCGACTGGTACCTATTATCTATTCTTCCCATGCCTATTCTCAACGCTTCTTGCTGCGCCGCTGGCCATGCCGATGGCAACGCCACTAGAAGTGGCTTCTTATTCAGGCTTATTCTTCCTTGGTGCCTTGATTATGAGGGGAGCTGGCTGCGCCATCAATGACTTATGGGACCGCAACCTCGATCCTCATGTGGAAAGAACAAAATTTCGGCCAATTGCAAGGAAAGCCATTACACCACGGAAAGCCATTATTTTCACCGGTACCCAACTCCTTGCCGGTTTAGGAGTCCTTTTGCAATTTCCTGCGGCTTGCTTCTGGTACGCGACTCCTAGTTTGATTCTGGTGGCAACATACCCGCTCGCAAAACGAGTCACCAACTATCCACAAGCAGTGTTGGGACTGACATTTTCATGGGGTGCGATCATGGGATTCCCGACACTGGGCGTCGATCTTTTAGCAAATGACGCTGCGGCAATGGCCGCGGCTTCCCTCTATTTGAGTTGCATTGCGTGGACTATATTGTATGACACAATATATGCGCACATGGATGTAAAGGATGACGCCGCTGCGGGTATCAAATCTATTGCGCTAAAACATCAGAAAGATACAAAGGTGATCCTTTCCGGTCTGGCGGTTGCACAGGTTGCATTACTTGCGGGTGCTGGGGTAGCAGCTGGTTCGGGTCCTATTTTCTTTGTAGGTAGCTGCGGGAGCGCGATTGTAACTTTAGCGACGATGATCTGGCGAGTCAGACTGGATGAAGTGAAAAACTGTTGGTGGTGGTTTAAATACGGCTGTTGGTTCACGGGCGCTGGTATAGCCACCGGATTGCTTGGAGAGTACGCTGCGCAGAGATTCGGACTGTATAACTCGGTCCATGATGATACGGAAAATGGTGTCTAAGGCAGTACACCTCTCGCAAAATAGATGCCGATACCCCTTCAAGAATACAGACCCACGTCTTGTTCGATGAACTTCACTATTACTCTCCAATCTCGCATTGCACCATCGCCGGTATCACCGCATGCAAGTTCTTTCTCCATTGGCCTAAGGACCGTAATCCAGCCCTTCCCTTCCATAGAATCCATGTGCCATCCCGACTCTAGTGTATTGATCTGACTTTCGGTAAGTGGGTGTTTCCACATCATCGTATTCATGCTTGGAGCAACATAGATCTTTCTTGGAGGTTCAACCGTCCCCTGTACGTCCCAGGCCCGGACCACTGAAAGAAGTAGATTGTCCGCCAGCCCCAACGCCATCTTGGCCAAGGTGTTGGCTGACAATGGTGCAATGAGCATAAAATGCGCCCATCGCCGCAACTCAATGTGAAGGATACTAGCCCCTCTCACCCATGGGATTCTCCACTCATCTATGTCCTGATATATCCCGTCGACATTGGGGAGGCGGCGGATCTGTTCTAAAGACGGCTGCTCCGCACTTTGACCAGCAAGGAATTTGCTAGATGAATCCGTTAGGACGATCCGAATGGACACATGAGGATGGCGACCTAGTGCTTCGGCGATATTGGGCAGCTTGATTGTAGCGACTGAACCGCTCGCGGCAAGGAGGATGTGGAGCTTTCCGTCGTTGGCAGAATCGGCAGCCCGAAAAGTAGGCGCTAGTTCTGGTACAATACCATCTGCCATGTCGATATTTGCAAAGAGCGGATAACCGTGGTTATAATGCCATGGATGCCTGTCAGTTTAATGTGCTATTTCAACGTTGTGAGTATGATGCCAATCGCCATGTCGCCCGAGGAGGGGACAAAACTAAACATTTTAACTTTTGGCCCACCAGGGATTAGTTACCAGCAGCTGGCCTGACGTCGAGATTTAGCTAGTACCGAAAATCTTCGAATCCTACTATTTCGAACCCATTCGCCGCGTGAAAGAAAAGCATTCTTACTAGTAATCGCGAAAATGGCTTTTCTTCCCGTAAGTGACTTAATCGTTCCGCAACTAGTGATCTTGCCAACTGACTGGAAAATGCGTAGCTATTCCGACAGTCTCTTCGGCCGGCTTCTCAGAACCTTCGGCCTCTTTTCACGTCCAAGTTCTCGCCGTTGCAAGTTCGTTTGTTATCAACTGAGATGAAAACTGCCATAGACAAGGCAGTTGCATCGGCCCCCGTTGTACTCTTCATGAAAGGAACGCCGGAGACTCCTCAATGCGGATATTCAAGGGCTAGCATCCAGATACTTGGGCTCCAGGGGGTAGATCCAAATAAATTCACGGCATTCAATGTCCTCGAGGACATGGAGCTAAGGCAGGGTATGGCACCGCTTTGTATCGCGCAAAGAGGGCATCACGGCTAATCGCGAGTGTTTGGGTAGGGATAAAGGAATATTCTGACTGGCCAACCATCCCCCAGCTCTTTATTGATAAAGAATTCGTTGGCGGATGCGATATTTTGATGTCTATGCATCAAAATGGGGAATTGGCGAAGCTACTCGAGGAGAAAGGAGTTCTGGCTCCTAGGGAGTCAGAAGCTACAAAATAAGCAACATGGCGCTCGTCTTTGAGTTGAATCTAAAAGCAATCCAGGCCTGGATAGAGTCATGGGCTGCGCCTTCGCTTTTCGTTTCTTATGTGTATTGAAAGATTCCTACGTATCTTTCTGTATGTTTGATCCGATGTGTGCAGCTGTATGAGATATCATATCACCCCTGATGATGAAGGCCATAGAGACACTCTGCTCCTCGATAAGAATCAGCTCACATACACCTGCCCGTTCCGGTCGCGGGGAGGTCAAGTGATCGCCCCACCTTGCCCAGCCCTGTTGGGAAGGCAGATTTCCTGTATTGTATTACATACCGTGACTTCAGGACATAGGTCAGCGTGCTCGCCGGGCACAATGGAATACTCCAGATCCTTCGAATGATCCATTAGCTTATCATGGCTAAGCAGGCACTAGCCACTGGACGCCCTGGGAGGACGACGGTATCTATATCCGGGATTTTCAAACGAAAATCGCACCTGCGCATGTCGAATCCCAACGCAAGGAATCCAGCTTTGCAAATGCGTCTGGGAAGAGCTCCCCTGATAAAAGAGAAGGATGGGAAAATTAAAGCGGCAGTGAAAAACCAAAGTACTGGCAATTCAGTCAAGCGCACTATTGCGGATGGGTTCTCTCGTAAGTCCACATGGCCTGCAATCGTAAATTTTGTTGCGCGCGTTGACATTATGCACCCAGGTTCGCTTGAAACTACGCGAGACGAGATTGTGGAAGACGCATTCAATTCCCTTTTCAAGGCAGAGCAGCTCCTTATTGACCGTCTTTCTAACTCGAATACTACTTTCTCTCAAAGAATCGACGCTTTAGGCTTAGCCAACTCGGATTCCATGGACCCATTGCAGTTGGCCCTTGAGTCTCGATCGTCGACCTGGGGTAAACAGCCACGGCACCGTGGAGGGATTTGTTCAATTTCAATTCAGGAGTTTCGCCAGAAACTGATTATTTTAGAAAAGACCCTCGAGGAACATTGGCAAGAATGGGTTAGCATCCAAAATAAGGTCATTTGTCTTGGTGCAGAGGTGTTGGGCACGCGCTCGCTAGACCTTTTGGCTTCGAGCGCCCAGGGTCCAATGAAAAGGAAGGTTAGCCAGGCGATTGGGAAATATGAAAAACGGGTTGTTAAAGGTGAAGAGATGCGAGGAACGATAGAGCAACAGCGGGAGAATATCATGTCGATGACCAGAGATACCCTGAAAGAGCTGGCTGTCCAGGAAAAGGTAAGACGCTCTTCGATCCTCCGCCGATATGTTGCTGATGACATCTTTTCTTCTACCAATACAGAAATGGAGGAATGATACTCGGCAGCAAAATGAGGAAGTCTGTCGTTTGGCCAGAAAAATGATTGCTGGGATGTAAATCAGTGTTATATTCTCAATATTTCCTTCGAGGTTTCCTTGAAGTTCGGTGCAGCGACAGGTGGAAGCCAACAACAGTGTTTAGCTTGAACAATTAGCCAAATGTTTGATGTATAACTAATATAGAACTCTCGTTTTCAAAGCCAAAAGCTCGGGAATCGCGCTCTCGACCGCCAAATTTCTTTTGTGCATTAGCTAGTATATGTACTACAACTCCGACTAGAAGGTGCAGACCAAGTGTTATTAAAGCCAGTGGGATGCATAAAACCCTCTTCCTGGCAGCGGCCAAATCTGGTCAAGAAATAGAAAAAGAAGTCTCTAAAGTGTTTAGTCCATATGTAGAGCACGGGAAAAAGGGGAAAGGACTAGTTTGCACTCTGAAGCAGTTCTTGCTGTTCTTTCTGTTTCAAATCTTTTTCATTAATCCCCTTGAGTAATTTTGCTCGTTGACGAGCTTCAAATGCCTCTCTGCTTTTCAAAATACGTTGAACAATTTCGCCGGCATTCACGTGCTGGAAGGCATGGGATCCGATCTCCTGGAAGATACCTAACCTTTTTGGGTCGATATAAGGGTCGTATGTTAATGGAATAAAAGTCGTAGGTCCGTGATAGACAGCACTAGGCATCCCGAGTGGTAGTAATCGAAGAAACGACTCCGATGGTGTAAAAGGGGCTCCGAAGACGACAGCATTGACATACTGTACGTAAGTGTTAGTCTAATAGTCTTAGATATTTGATGAATGTCATAAAGGGTACAGACGCGACATTGGAGAACACAAAGCCCGCGTTCAAAAATGTTCATAATAGGATAGTTTAGCCCTTTCCAGTAGTTTATCACTTCGTCATCGTGAACACCGGCGACGACGTAGGCGGGGCCATAGTCTTCTCCGCATTGCTCGATTCGCGCTTTGGTTTGCTCAGGTGAATACCATCCCCGTCGCACGCTTTCAGTGTTCTCTATGTCATGGACTCGGCGAAGGAATTCAATATGTCCCGAAGAAAACAGATCGAAGCCTCCATCAACATAAACGACCCGTTGGCCTGGCTTGGGAGCTTTTCCATGCACTAAATGGTCAAACGACCCCTCTGGCTGTGAGATTGGGCCATTGCCAGGCGACACTGAGCTCGTCCAAGTCCAGACATCCGGCCCCGGGTTAAGACCAGTCTCATCGGTGGCATAGTCTTTGATCCTCTGGAGAGACTGTTTTGCGATCTCCTTAAGCTCTTCAGGCGAACCTGAACCTTCTTGGCCGGCTAAAAAGGCTGGCAAAGACTTTATGAAGTGCCCGCGAGTACAAAGGAGCATACGGCCAACTAGGTCTGTCGTTGAAATCCCGGGAGTTCGCTTCACCACCAGGAAACGCCCTGCAGCTTTCACGAACCGGTAGCAGTCGTTCCCATCGCTGTCTGAAGTGATATCATCGCCGTGCACAACGTAGTAACAGCCATAGTGAGATATCCAAGGCAACGATGTCACGTATGGTGCGTGTGGAACAGACTTCGAGGCCCAGCGACAAGCATCCACTGCTGCCACCCTTTAACCGGAGAATGTCAGCAATGGATTCCGTTCCAACTAGGAGGACCGAACCGACCGTTCTGCGAGCGTCATAACAGTTGGGCCCTTATTCTCTAAGATTTCTTCGTCGGAATGAACCCCAACATAAAGTTCTTGACCCAATCTCCTGGCTTGCAACATGGCTCCCGCGTGACCTGATCAATCTAGATTAGACGAATGGAACCCCGATGTAAGCAAAAGCACAGGCTACTGACCATGATGGCTGAAATCAAAGCAGCCATCTATCCAAATCCGTTCTTTCTTGATGGGAACGTCCTCCTGAGGGTCAACAGGCCATTCGCCAAAACGGGGGACCGAAGCTTGCTGCGAGGACTCTGCTGCCATGTTGATCAAATACTCTTTGAAAAGATGGAATATTGTGCCTCGATAGTCGTGCAAAAATAATAGAGTCTAAAGTTGAACGAAGCCTCTGGAGCGTCGCCTATTGGCAAGAGCATTGATCAGCATTCTGCGTCCTGGAAGCTGGAAGCTGGAAGCTGGAAATAGGGCTTGTGGTCAACCTACCAGTCTCACTCTTAAGTCATACACAAGAAATTAAACCTAGAAGGAATGAAATTAAGTGGTCTCCTCCAGATGCTCAAAATACGGATAAAGTCAAAGGGTATTTAAGGAGAGTTTTGCCAAACTAGGTATATGGCAATCAACAGAAGAGATATGGAGATTAACTGAACAGCTTTGGGATTGAAGGACATGTGAATGGTGATCAACTTTAACTCCACCTTGCATGGTGTTGTGGAGGCCCCTGAAAGTTAAACTGCATGGTTCAGCCAGACCTCGAGTTGAACACAGCTCAGAACCCATGACTCAAAGACGATTTCGACTCTTGAGAGAAGTAAGCCCAATTACAATTTGGGGGACGTTGGATAGTCCAAATCCATTTCGAGCATGATAAGGCAGGAGAAGCCATAACTACAGCCGCTGGTTATGACCATCGCCTTTTTTTTCCTTCGCGGAATCCCAATTGAACACCTCCCGAGTCTTTAAACTGGGGCAGCTACTGGTCAAGAGGAACGTGGCCAACTTCCTCCCATGAGCACGCTGATGCGGCCAGGCCTATTAGAATCGGATTATTACGTTCGCTATCCTCCAAGGAACCGACCCTGATGAAAATATGTACACAGCGTCCTCTGCCTTTGAACCAGTTAATGGTATGGCTGGCGTAACCCCGCAGACTCCTGCTACAGCGTACGGTGTGCAGAATGCAAGCGCGATATATCTCCATATCCATGAAACGTCGAGCAAGAGAATACAAACTCTAGATTATTTGCGAAAAGCGTCAGTATCTGTCTTGTGTACTTGAAAGTTCATTCCCCACGATGGGAAGAAAACTAATAGCAAACCTGGTATAGTCATGAAGGCCGCGTCTACTGGTTTAATACAATCCATTTCACCAGGACTGACATTTCCCGACTGCCGTATTTCGAAAAGCGGAAGCTCGCCCGCCGAGCTATCAACTATCTTCTATTAGGACTGTCTGTACCTTCGATTCTGGATGTTAGCTCCAACCCATTCGAATATCTCCGCTCGTTGAACGCGCTCCTCATCGAATTCGAGGCGTTTCAGCAGATACACTCTGCCGATGGTGGTTCCGCCTCGACCCTCGCTCGAGCGCGAATACCGCAAATGTTCAAGCGATCAACTCATACCGGTGCCAAAGCTCGGCGAGCAAGCTCAGCAACCGAAATAGGACTCCCGATGCAATCAAGCGATCCATCAGATCTCAAATCGATGACGGGCAGTATTGCGTCTTCAACAAATGCTACCTCCTCGGTAGCATCCTTTCCATCCAACTCCGAATCTTCAGATCTGCTCCCAGGAGAAGAATATACTTACTTGTTGACACCCACTTTACCTTTCGATCCGGATTTTTTCGAGACGTTTGCCACACTATGTGATGTATTGATTGATTGCTATAGCAGGCTGATGAGTCTCGTGTCGAGTCCTTCGCTTTGCACAGCTGCATTGGGGGAAATGTTCGCAAAAGCCGATTCACGGTTACGCAAGGTTATCATGTCGAGTGTTGTGCGTGAATTTGAAGATGCAAGTCGTAGCAGCGTCAAGGGGGAAATAGCCGGAGTTAGTCGAGTAGTACTTGGGGGCCTACTAGGCTAGGCCTGGTATGGGCTCCAGTCCAGCGTGATGAAGCGAAGCAAAGAACACAATTCCAAGGGCTCCGCCTTAGGAAAGGCATTGCCTGAGGGCTTGCTAATTGCTTTTGAACTATGAGGGCCCGTGGACCCTCTTGAGCGAAAGGGGAACGACTCTGTGAATGGTGAAATCCATATCCATTTCGAAAATAAATCTAGAATAATGATACAATATATACAATAGTGCAATGCTGTCATGTCACATTTACTTATCATGCCACCAATAACGCCTTTTTTCATTCGACTGCGCCATGTCGACTGCGCAGGAAATTGAAAAAGGAAATCTAAACCCCTCAAAACTCCGAACTTTTGTGCCGCTAGGGGGTATGATGATATCAACAGTCGCTTGGTGAGTAAAATCAGTGAGGAACCGAGGATTGAAGGCAACCTCGTCGTCATTGGGCTTGCTTTACGGCCTCCAGTTCCTTCTGCTCTCGAAACACCCTCCGACTCATTTCGAGTACAGCCTCAAACCCTTCTCGGCCCTTCTTTGCATTCTGACTAAAGGTCTCCACGCTGAGATCTTCGATTTTGTTCTTTAGCTTTTGCCATCCACCGCAAAGAGCGGTTATCTGTGCATCTTGTTTAAATTCGGTTCTCGAGGCCGGCATTGATTGGGAGGGTTGGTAGATGACGGTTTCTCTAACACTGAGGACGTTCGACCACGTTAAATTCGTGGAACACATGGTGACTTTCTTCGATGCTGGGTCAACATAGGAAACCTCGTAGACATGGGAGGTCGAAGAACCTCCAAAGAGGTTGAGTATCCATTGAGGTGCAGTCTGATTGCAAGTGATTAAGCGCTCCGTTCGTAGCTACCCGTACACACGTTAGCTTTACTCGCAGGGGCATGTTGGTATCAGGCTCCGTGAAGACTTACTATGCCAGTTTTCTGATCTAACGTACGCGATAGGATGTCGACTGCGACGACATGCGTGGATTTGTTATTCCACGGGCAGTATTTGCGCCAATTGGCTGTAGAAACCTCCTCCCACGAGTAATCAAACGTGCATTCCGATGCAAAAACTTTCATAGCGATGGACGGTTACCAAGCGATTGACGCCGAGGATGAAAGGGACAAACCGGGAACGGTAATAGAAATTAGCGATTAAACGACACGCAGGGACGGCGACACAAATGGGTGTAAATTAGAATGGAGAACGAAGAAAAACACTAAGCAAATAAAAGTTTTCTGATAAATCGACAGCAAAGTGACCAGACTTCCCAAGGCATCTGTGGAGTAATATAGGCCACAGAAAGATTCCGACTTCAGTCTTGCGGCGAAATCGGAAACCTGCCCCGAAGAGAAAAAAATTTGGGTCAAAGCCAAGTGTACGCTGAGTCAGCACCAGTCATGGAGCAGCGATAAGGTTTGGCTGATAACCCAGACATAATTCAACCACACAGTTGGCGCGAAGCCGAGGTTGGGCGCACGGGAGTAAAGGGTACCGCACAGGAGTTACATTTGCAAGCAATTCTTCCAAGTTCCAAAAACAACCACAATGATGGTACCTGGGAGTGCCTGAACTAGCCACCATCATTGCCACAACTCGTCATCCAAGTTCCAACCCGCTTTGTCGCTGATCATCAGATAAGATTAGTGCAGGGGTAACTGCAAGGGTGCTGACTAACACCCCTGAAATGAAACAGCTCTGAAGGAGGTCCTGACTTTCCACAAAGTCCCCAGTCCAACACTTCTTTTTTAATACCAGTGGTCATAATGGGTTTAATAGAAAATTGATAGCTGTTATTTATGCTTTGCTACAACCTGTATTGGATGCAACTGTCTAGTTTTTGAGTATTCCTAACCTCTTGTGATCATTAGCATTCAGGAACTTCCATCCTTCTTTCCTTCCAACCTCCCCATCAGCCCAGCACTGGATGCTGTCTACATGTCAATGTGAGGATACATCAGAGGCCACTTTTGATAAAAGTTGTTTTCTGTTGCTGGTTCAATGGGAATCTGTACTTGAACATCTTTTATGTCATGGCTTCTAATGGTGGCCACGGCACACCCCTCATCGCTTTGGACGATGAACCGCAACAATGCTCGGCAAAGCCCCCCTCAATAATCAATCAAGTCCTCTCTTTCTTATCTAGCTGCAGCTCAGGCTCTCTTATTGCTATTGCTGGTGGTGTTCTTGCCTGCCTCTACTTTGTGTTTGGGCGACTAGCCTTACTTTTTATTGGAGTTGTCACTGGTGTCATATTGCATGCTTGGTGGGAGGATTGCGGTAATGATTTTCGTGGGAGTTCGGAGAGCGAGTCAAATCGCAGACGCCGGGAGTTAGGAGTTGAACTCGCTGACAGACTTATGCGACTGGAAAGAATCCCGGCGGCGGCGCCAGTTGCTTGCTTATCTATTGGAAACGAACGGACTGGCGAAATTCACTTCTCTAGCTTGCATCCTGCCTTAGCTGCAGCCTTGGAAGCAGTTGTTGATGCCATAATCAGAGATTATGTACGGTGAGTTCTCTTAATAGCGCTTACCATTGTTCAGTCAAGGCTAAAGATGCCCTAGATGGTGGTATGAGCCAATCCTGCCCTCCGAGGAGTACTTTCCTCGCGCATGCAGGAAATATCTTGTGCGTTTCATTTGCTCCATATATACCCACCTTTCACGAAAAAGACCTGCCGAGCTTTTCATCCAGTTCGTAATGAATTCTTCCTCGATTATGATCGTATTTCTGAGCGAGATATCTGTTGCTCTTGGCTCGAATGCAAATTGTGTTTCCGTACCCGATGCTATAAACGCATACTTAGAGCAAAGTCCCGAGAGCGGTCTCGCAAATATCCTCTCCGTGGAAGAACAACGGAAAAAACTGAGTGTTATGGCTAGCGAAGCACTAAAAGCTTTCCTCGATGTCAGTGCATACGACTGCGAGCCAGTACAAGTTTTCCTCCGTGAAATACTTAACAGTGTGGTCCTTGAATCTATCATAACTACATGTTCGGCGCCGGATTATATAAACAGCTGGATCATTCACCTTCTTGAGGGAGGAGAGCCCGAATTTATGAATGCGATTGACGCTGGACTGGATAACTTGGAGACAGTTGGTAAGAATCAGGTTGAGCCTACAACAGGTGAACATTACCAAACTTCTCCCAGCTCCATGATGATCCGAGAGCTGTCAGCCAGGGATGCATGCCGCAACAGGGTGAAGACACCTTTAGCCACATCCGAGTTGACAGGACTAGGTGCAGTTAAACATAACAGCGCGGGTTACCTATACCGAAACTTGGATGGTACGATCAGCGCTGACCGAACCACTGACAATGACATTGAGTCGTTTGATGCTACGTCTGAAGTAAAAACTTTTGAGGCGATTAGCGGGGAAAGGGCAGATTCAACGGTTTTCAGATCGCAAAATTCGGCGTCAGTGGAAAATATATCCACGTCGCTTGGCTCTATGGATGGTTCCCAATTTTCAACATCTTTTCATGACTCCTCTATTCCCACCCCAAATGGCCATCTTAGTGGCTCTCCAGAAAATACTGTAACAAAACTGCACCAAGCATCAATCTCAATTCTTGACGACTGCGCCACAAATGAAAATGGAATTCTGCGTTCCAAGCCTAATACCGAATACCTTATACAGATTGAACTGAGGGGCTCGCACCTTTCAGGCTGGATGATTGCGAGAAAATACACCGATTTTGAGTCACTCCATGAGACTTTACGGCGCATATCGGTTGTTTCCGGCGTTACTGAGTTCTCAACCCATCATCCTGATTTGCCGACTTGGAAAAATCGCAATTTTCAGGGTCTTCGTGAATCTCTTGAAATCTATTTGCAAGACGCCCTACATCATGAAACCCTCGCTGAATGTGAAGGCATGAAAAGATTTCTTGAGAAAGGTTGGGGAACGGGTTTACAGTCCACGTCTGGCTCTACAAAGATGGGCTCCGTGTTCCGGAACCCTGCAGTACTCGAAAATATGGGGAAAGGAGTTTTGGGAGTAATAAGCACCGCCCCCAAAGGGGTTGCTGAGGGTGGTAAAGCGGTTTTCGGAGGTGTATCCGGCCTGTTTGGCTCCGCTGCTGCTGGGGTGAAGAGGGCGGGAGCCGGAAGTCCACTCTCTCAAAGCCGTTCAGGGTCTAAGATTATGGTAGAGGACCAAACCAGGCCTGTTGAATCCCATCATTTTCGTTTAGGCCGTGCTGGACTGGACGGCCCCGGGGACAAGCTGCCGACATCTTCTCCTCCCTCGACTCAGGCCTCAATTAAAACGCCGTCTATTCTCTCTCCCTCTTCGGTGATAGCCAGTGCCAATAGTTCAGAAGAGCAAGAGCCCGAGCCCGATCCAGACTGCCCAGATCTTCCTTCCAACGAATCAACGTGTATGTCGCCGGATTGCTTGGTAAACGTGAAGAATACCATACATCATCAATTAGAAAGCGAGAGCGCAGCGCCAACGACATTTGAGGATGGCAGTGGTGACGGGATTACTATTTCTAGCGTTCGCAGGAAAGTTCAGGAAAACAAAACTTCACAGCCTGGGCCAAGTACGCATGCAGCACTTTCAGAGGACGAAGCTATTATGGTCGTTGAATTGCTGTTTGCCGTCGTTAATGAGATATACGGCCTATCCTCCGCCTGGAAATTTCGCAAACGTCTATTGCATGCAGCTAAAACCTTTCTTCTACGACCTGGAAACCCAAGTCTTGAGGCTATCCGCCTTCTTATCCAGGACTCGATCATTGAAAACAATTCCAAGGATGAAAACCTTGCAGATTACATTAATGTACTGCGCGAGTCATGCTTTCCTGCACAAAACAACGCTGAATCCCAGCTCTCACCCACAATGTCTGAAGTTGATCAGAGAAAACTGCGGGATAGAGCTCGAAATTTGTTGATTGCAAACGGCATGCCTCCTGCGTTGGTTAGTTGTATGGGCTCGAATGCAACAAGTGATGCTCTCGGACGGATCTTTGATAGCCTTCAGATAGAGTCTGTCGCCAGAGGCTTCGTCTGTGCTGTTTTGCTGCAGGCAATGAAAGTCATCGTCCAGTGACGGACTCCACCAGATGGATGCGCCAATGTAACCAGCGGTTAATTGCCTGTTAAGGGATTTGAATGTGTAGATTATTCTCTCAGATGCCAGATTCTCTTCATTGTAACTGCTATTATCACAACATTTGAAAAGGTCAAGTAAATACCTGTCTACCGCTTCTATGCTTGCAGAATCAACAATGATCTTTCTTTATTGATACAGTCCATTAGTGGTCTTCGGAGCCACGTTTAGACCCAGAGCCAAAGAACCTATTGCACCGCCCACAAGAAGCACCTCTACACATAGCACATCTAAAGGCTCTATGAAAATTTTTCCAAAACCAAATGAGCAGGTTCATCCCGTGGGATATATTTCGTGTTGCAGGCGGCGGAAAATTCGAATCGGGATCGGCGTGAATCATGCACTCTTATCCCCGAAGCTGATAATAAGGTCGCGTGTCAATTCAAAACTGAGCCAGCTGCTGGCCATGCTCGGAGCCACTTTTAGCAAGTTGGGGACGATTCCCTTATACAATCCTCGAACGCCCTCTTGGGAAACAATAACCCTGACCGCGTCCCAAATCGAAGTATATCTGTAACCCAGACCCGACATAGTGTTGATTTGAAATCGCCGTCGAAGAACGTCACTATTTCACCCAGTTAGATGTCGAGTGTCACTAATGGATAAAGATATAGGCCCAACTTACAATGGATATGTGCATGTCTGTGCCACGGCACCGGAGATAGCTCCTGCTAACAACTTCCGGTATGGACTTGGATTGGCATCGCCTTCAGGGGTCAAATACTTCCGGACCGATTCGTACGTCATAAAATTTAAACCGACCTTCCCTTTACATTAGCAGAAATTCAGCTAGCGCGAAGTCAATAGCGGGGGGCCACACACATAGGGTGCCACTCCAGCAACGGTTGGGAGAATTCCGCGATAAAGCGCAATCACCCCTCCTTCGGTTCGGTACATGATGCGCATGGTTTGGAACATGCCTGGAAGCTTCCGGCCTGGATCGTGTTTGAGTTCGGAGAATGATGCGGATTGTATTGATAAACGTGTTCGTACAATGTCCAAAGGATACGTGACTGTGACAGAAGTGATTCCTGCTAGACCTCCGCAAACTAATCGACTCAAGGGAGTCATTTCCCCTCCCGGGTATGGCTCTGCAAACTAAGAAAATATCAGCAGGTATGTTGCGAACGGCCGTGGAAATATTCCTAACCTGCTTGTATATGCTATAGCTTCCAAACTGTACAGCTGAATAAGGCACAATCCGAATACAATTGGTGCCATTGCCACGCATGAAGCCTCTCCACCCTTCTTCTTTCCACATCTTGATCAAAGCCTTCGATATTGATAACTTGTAGTCATTTCTCCCGGCGTTTTGGATTTGAAGGAGAATTTTCAGTCGTTCAAGGGGCGAAACGATCGTCCGGGAGACCGCGCCAGCTACTCCACCGGCTATGAATGCTGCGACTACAGGATCTGCTAGGAAATTTCTTGTATCCGCATACCATGTAGTAGGATTCGCCTGCAGTGACACCTAGCTGAGAATTAACCAACGGCAAATCGAAATGGAGCCAATTTTTGACAAGGAACACGGGTGGCTTACTTGCGATGACAAGTTAGACAAGGCGCCGCTTGATTCGTTTGGAGAACGCTCAGGCGCAGGGCCCTTCTTACCGTCGAGACTCATCGTGAGGGAGCCAAGGAGTTTGCGAGGCCTATCATGGAAAACGGATGTCAGTGATATTCACCGCAAGCTAACTGGGTAGGGAGAATAGCCAACCTTGACCATCAGGTAGTACTGCACACAAGTGTATTGTCAGAAAGCCGCTATCTGCACAGGTCTTGGTGTTTCAATGATGGTGGATTAATCTGGGAGCAATGATTGTAACAATTTGATCTCGGCATCACCGAACAGGCCATGGAACAGAAGAAATCAGTTGAGCACGATGCACATGAGATTCCAGTCACAGATCAGCATACAACTGAATTATTGGTGGTGAATCCAAATATTAACAGTCTGGGAAATTTGCTTCAGCTGTCAGATGGCATGTGGAACAGAATACAAGAGACAATGAAACAGGAAAACTAGTTGATGGAATTGGGGTGTGCTGTTGAATCGGATTGTAACTCAGAGGTTTAAGCCGGTAGGACTATACCATAGGAAAAGCTGTCAATGCCCCTGCTCTCTAAAAACCGATGCTAAGGGAGGAGAATTCTTGAAGTGCCGGCCTCTATCCTTTCATTTTTTGATGCCACCACCTCTCGAATTCCCAGCAAGTCAGGCTTACATAAGCTGGATCGCGGCTGGTCCTCCCAGGTTTTCAGCCTAACTTACATAAGGCACAGGTGAGGAAAGGCTTTTTTCTCTTCACTCCATCAAAACAACAACCTCCTTCACCTGTCCATCAGCCAACCATCACTGCAATCCATCGTCTCCTTGTTTGCTTTAAAAGCTATCTCGTGGATTGCATCGAATTGACTTCCTTAGATTCTGCCTTGGCTACTTCTTTGGTTGTGTGCCAGCTTATCTCAACAGATTTTTCCCCTGTCACTCAATACAAATATCTCCATCATGTCTCGCAGCGGCACCACTCTCTATGTCACCGGTTTTGGCCACGGAACTCGTGCACGAGAGCTTGCGTACGAATTCGAACGGTACGTCCTATTCGTGGATGCTCTCCTCCATCGATCTCCCACGAACGATCCTCTTGCTTCCGTCTTCTATCTCGAAACGTGATTTTTCGATACAATTCCCTCCTCTCCTGTACCTATCGAGCGCACGTTGTTACCGACGTCCTGGATGCCTGGATTATCCCCTCATGAATAATTCTCTATGATAGCAGCTTCTTACCTGCTCTTTCCCGTATTATCTGGCTAACTACGCGTCTGATTTCCGACCTGGACGCCGAAACCTGGTCACCTGCGTATTGATGTACGTAACATGCTGACAATGTTCTAAAAGATATGGCCGCCTCGTTCGCTGTGATATTCCAGCTCCTCGAACCGCTGCTAGTCGACTGTAAGTATACCATTGTCTGATCTTGGTTACTTACACTGAGCTAATATCTGTTATAGTTTTGCATTTGTCGAGTATGAGAGCCGTCGCGATGCGGATGACGCTTACCACGAAATGCACAACAAGCGTATTGGTCGGGACGATGTCTTGAAGATCGAGGTAACACCCGTTTTCTTCCCTCCCTAGTTTTTGGGAACGTGAGTGACTTATTACTGTCTAGTGGGCTCGTACGCCACCCTCCGCCTCGTGGCGGTTTGACTCTGGCCGCGACCGGCGTCGTGATCGCACCCCACCGCGTCGTGTTCGCTCACCTTCACCGCGTCGTGGCAGAGGTGACTATTCTCCCCGCAAGGAGGAACGTCGGGATCGCGATTATGATCGTCGTGACCGCGACCGGTCTCGTAGCCCTGATGACCGTGATCGTGAGCGTGATCGAGACCGCGAGCGAGAGCGAGAGCGTGATCGGGATCTGAGAGATGATCGGGATAGGCGAGATGACGATCGCGAAAATGGTGCGAATGGTGATGACAGGAAAGGTAAAGTCGCCTATAGCTTGTTTGCTTTCCGATCTCTCATGTTGCTAATACCTCGTCAGTTCCCTTGGATTCTCCCACCCCTGCTCATGACGAGCTAGATACTGCTGAGTAGGTCATGTCGGTTAAATGGTAGTTGCGCCCTAGTTCCTTCCGAGGGCCATCTCTTGTGTGCGCCGTCTTCAAAAGCCACTCACCCACCTTGAACGATGGTTGGATCAGTTTCCAAGCGCGTTAGTGCAGGGACATTGGAATCTATATCGTCTTCCGAGACACAGGTCATCCCCCAGTTTCGTCCCCCTCCTTGTGCTTTGAACCTTTATGCCTCATTTCGTTTGTGTTTATGTTGTCTCCGTTTACTTGGCGGTTGTTGTATGTGGCATACTTTCAAAGGCCAAAAAGCTTGATAGTATAGGTCTATCCCCCGCGGTCAATACGTTCCAAGACATGGCGAAAGTCACGACGGCTTCCTATCGCGAACCATCCGTTTTTATTCCCATATTTGGCGCCCATCCCGTTCTCGAACGTTTGTTGTCCGTCCGCCTGACTATCCTTCGTTGGTTCGGAGACTAATGGCGGTTTATCTTCTTAACTGTGTATCTTCGTTTCCCTTCGCCTAGCTGTAGGATTTAATTGTTTTTCGGGCCTGGAGATTGTCAATTATATGTATATTTGTAGAATGTAATTGTGCCATATTTTAGGCGGATGTTGAGGTTCTTGTTAAGCATATGCTACGTTTAACCGTAAACTTTGTTTGCAATATTGGGATACGTACTCCGTATGTGACCCGCTCCGGAAGGATACATGATCAATTATATCAAACGACTACGGCAATAGAAACCGTTAGTGAAGTTTGATGTGTCCTACAGCTGTAACCTGCGGTTGGTAGCTCATTTTTGGTAGCAACTGCAGAGTATGTAACAAGCACCTACTCTTGGTCGCGAGCAGATTCAAATCCACACATAACAAAATTCACTTTCATACTTCACCACGCCAACATCATACAGCCATTTAGGAACTGGAGGGAATGGGGACTCCGTCGATAGCTTGTATCGGCATTGTTGGGAAATCGGTAAAGCCCTAATGATGTTTTCCCTGCTTAGAAGCGAGGCGCTGATGGTTTGAGCTGTAGGATAATCTGCTCCATATTTCGGTATTCCAGCCTCATCAAAACGCTCAGCTTGAGTTTTCCCTGACCCTTAATTCCTCTCTTGATATACTTGAGCTGCGCCAACGTGAGACCTCGGTTGACCAAGACTTTGGATTACTACACGCCTTGGATGAGCGGTTTGCAGTTTATGGCTGGCTAACAAACACGGGAGTGAAATTCTTGATCATTGTTGACCTGGAGGGGCAAAAGGCCGCTCAAGGGAAATCCACGCCGCTTGTTGGCCTCCGAGACTCGGATTTGAAACCGGTAAGATTTTCCATCACCGTCAGCAGTCTCATCATGATCTAATCCGCATGCCCTAGGCCTTTCGCGCATTACAGACTGCGTACGTGAGGCTATTGCAAAATCCATTCTATGATTTTGAAGGAAACAATGCCGATTGCGAGGAGCCCACAACCAGTAATGCGAAAATAAAGAACCGCCATTTCATTGCTGAAGTGAACCGTATTGGTGAAATGTGGGCGCCTGGGATCAATCTTTGAGTTCTTTTCCAGCTGCAGTGCAGAAGATCTCTTGAGGCGGAAAATATGACACCAGGTTCGCTCCATCGTACCGCTAAGCCACATTCGGTTGAGTCTTATAGCTTCATACGGACTACATGTAGTCTGAGGGCGCAAGGAATCATGTTATCATAAGCCTTGGGCGATTTGCGAGATGGCTTCACCGACCTGCGAAAGCAAAAATACACAATTTTGGCACATTGGTTGTAGATAGATTACAGAATACGGTATACGGCTTGCGAAAGATTACGCACCAAAAGTAGCCTAGCGCCAGTCTCTCCGGCGTCAATCCAGAATGGGTCTAGCGTAGGGCTTCGCTCACACACTCCACATCAAATTCTCTTTAACGAAAACCTCAAGAGAGCATCTTGGATTCCACGGTGGTGTGAAAAAACTGCCTAGGAGCGAAGAATACGTTTCCGATAGCAGCCATGGGTAAGTTACCTTACTTTCTTCACAGTATACTGTCTACAGAGCAGAATTTTCTGCTAGTGGAATGACAGAGTGCTGACCATTATTTTGAACTCGTTAGGTATCGATTTGGACCGTCACCATGTCCGCAGCACCCACCGCAAGGCGCCCAAGAGCGACAATGTCTACCTTCAGCTCTTGGTGAAGCTTTATCGCTTCCTTGCCCGTACGGATAGACACATTCCACAAAGTGTTGATTTAGCTTTGCTGACGACGAGCTCATGACCACAGGCCGCACTGATTCAAATTTCAACAAGGTTGTTTTGCGCCGCCTGTTCATGTCCCGCATCAACCGGCCCCCAATGTCCCTTTCTCGCCTAGTCTCCATCGTGAAAAAGGACAACTCTGATATCAGCAACAAGACCCTCGTTGTTGTGGGTACCGTTACCGACGATGAACGTTTACTTGTCGTCCCAAAAATGTCCATTGCCGCACTCCGAGTCACCGCCACTGCTAGAGCCAGAATTGAGAAGGCCGGTGGTGAAATCTTGACCTTGGATCAACTCGCTCTTAGAGCACCAACTGGCGCAAACACCATCCTCCTTAGAGGAAAGAAGAATGCGAGAGAGGCAGTCAAGCACTTTGGATTTGGTCCACACTCTGGAAAGGTAAGTCCCGCTATTTTTTCGAAAGTCGGTTCGTGGTTCAGAAGATTGACTGTTTTGTAGAAACCAAAGGTTGCAAGCAAGGGCCGGAAATTCGAGCGAGCTCGAGGACGCAGACGATCGCGTGGTTTCAAGGTTTAAAATTGGGGTTGTTTCTTATGTCGTCCGCCGGTGGTCTCTTCATAGCTAGTTGAGCCCCAGATTCAATCGAAACGAGTTTCCTATCCTCCAGCCCCATTTAGCGCTATGGTGCCGCACATAGGGAGCAAGTCTTGTATTGAAACAAGCATCTCGATTATCTCTGTCCGAAATGATTCTATTATCGTGTATGGAGAAGCTGATAACATGGATGGAAAAATGAATGGTAGCACTATCCATTACTGTCTAATTTACCCAGAGCCCTAGACTCTACTTATTGCTAATGGGAAGTTTTTGGTGCTTCCATTGCTTCCCACCCTCACCCTGGAACTCTCCTGCAGTATGCCCGCTTCCCCTGATCAAATACTTGTAGATTGTTAATCCTTCCAAACCCACTGGCCCTCTTGAGTGAATCTTGTTCGTGCTAATGCCGACTTCCGTGCCAAACCCATACCTCATACCGTCAGCCAGTCGGGAACTTGTATTCCAGTATACTCCTGCGCTGTCAACACCAATTAAAAATTGTTCTGCCACCTCTTTGGAAGAAGTGATAATAACATCGGTATGTTTCGACGAATGCGCATTGATATGTGCCATGGCTGCATCGAGGGTAGAGAGAGACGGAGTAGAGGATATTGTTTTGACAGCTAAGATCAGGTCCAGAAATTCAGTATCATAATCCTCGTCTGTGGAGTTCTGTAAAACAGCTGCTTGATTCGGTGACAAGGCTTGCGAAAGCGCAGCCTTTGATTTTTCATCACAGCGCAGGGAAACGTTATTTTCAAGAAGTAATTTAGCGACCGGGGGAAGGAGCGAGGATAATGCTTCCTCATCAACAAGGAGTGTCTCCACCGCATTGCAAGCCGCAGGATAATTCGTTTTTGCGTCAAGTATTACTTTCTGAGCCATCTCCATATCTGCATCAGAGCGAAGGTAAATGGAACATAAACCATCTGCATGTCCAAGAACCGGGATTTTGGTGTTCGCCTTTATGAACCGTACTAAGTCATTTGATCCCCTAGGGATAACGAGATCAATGTATTTATCTTGAGCTAGTAAGGGAAGTATGACATCCCTCGATTCCACAAGTTGGACAGCGGCGTTAGGAACATCCGTGGAAGAAAGCGCTTCTGACACGATGCGCGATATTGCTTTAAACGACTCAATGGATTCCTTCCCCCCTAGAAGCAATCAGAAACCGGCGTCGGATACATGTAGTCTGGAATGGTACCTTTGAGTATTGCCGCATTTCCAGACTTAATGGACAGCGCGGCAATGTTGGCAATGACCTCCGGTCGAGCTTCGAAGATTATAAGCAAAACACCGATCGGGCAGCTCACTCTTTCAAGGACCAATCCATCATCTAGCAGAGTTCGCAAGGAGACCTGACCCACTTCATTTCAGGGGAAGAATCAGCTCGGTTCACAGAGTCTCGAGTGAGGATAAGACAGCAAAATAGCTTACATGGGTTTTCAAGGTCCCGAACGTCAAGGATTCCTTGTAACATGTCATCATATTTCCCCGGACGGCTCAGGTCTAGCCGCTTTAGGATGCTTTGGCTGAGCTTCCCTTCCTCAACAGCCTTTGTCGCATTGTCAATATCGCGTGCATTCGCTTGGAGTATAACGTCCTTATTCTCGCGGAGGCGCGAATGAATTGCAGATAAAGCGTTATTACGAGACTCAACTGGAAGCGCACCCAAATGCCTTGATACCCGCGCGGCAAGCTTGGCTATCTCTGGCGGAGCAGATGCTGTTAGGGACATTATGTAAACGGTAGATACAACGGGCACAGGCAATTTGAAGGAGACAATTCTCAATGGAAAGCCTCCAGAGTCAAAAGACACCACATTTATCGATGGAGTAGCCTTGGCAGCCAGGAAAACTCAACCCCTCCTTGACTCAATCAGTGTGGGTCTCGCAGCTTGGGAGTTAGTTACTTCTTGCTGCTCCAGACCAACCACTCCCATCAGTTAGTGCCAAAAAGGATCAATTCAATGCCTCTCATTCAAGTATACTCGCACCTAAAAGGACAGTCAGCCGTGGCCCAGCCACTCAAGGAGCGTATGTGGCTGCTTGCAAGATTTTGGAAGATTTAACCATAGAATCGCGATGGCACGTAAAAGATAATCATCTGTACGTTCATCATACTTGTGCGGCTTCCGCTTTACTGCATATTCTTAGGATATACTGTCTCCGAAGAAAGCTTGTCCCAGAAACTGTGACGACAATCCGAGAGCGAGAATCACCTTTGGTATGGCACGCTCAACGTATGTCCTGGATGTAGTGTATGGAGATACGAAGAATACACAGCTGCCTGTAATATATTTCGCAAAGGCTGACTAAAACCGACATCACCAGCATGACTAACCAACGGAGATATAATATGGACATAAAAGGAATTAAGCGGCGAAACCGGAAGCATCAAACTGCTAACAATTATCTCTCACTTATTTCTCCCTCATCCGCTTCTCATCATTGAATATCTAACAGCTGCCCTTCAACTGGTATATTTTGTCTATATTTCTCCTCACCCTTGTCATCAGAATGTTCCGCCGAGCGATCACAACAGTTTCCAGGTCAGCTGCGGGACAGATCTTGCGGCGCCCGATCCGACCGGCCACTCGCAACAATGCCTTCACTCCCATTGTTTCGCAGCAAATTTCCAGAAGTTATCATGAGAAAGATGAGTTTTTGTTCCTTCTATTATCAATGGAGCCTTCCTGGCTAACTTTCCCGGCACTGCTGGACCACTATAGCAATCCACGCAATGTCGGATCAATGCCAAAAACTGACCAAGACGTTGGCACCGGCCTCGTCGGAGCCCCTGCGTGCGGAGATGTAATGAAACTCCAGATTCGCGTCGATAAGAACAACAATACGATCAGCGATGTGAAGTTTAAGACTTTCGGTTGCGGCAGTGCCATTGCCAGTTCTAGCTACTTAACGGAATTAGTCAGGGGCATGACTTTGGAGGAGGCTGCGAAAATCCGCAATACAGAGATAGCGAAGGAGCTCTGTTTACCGCCAGTGAAACGTATGTACATTGTGACTGCCCAGTTTAATCACAGATGCTAATTATTTCAGTCCATTGTTCCATGCTCGCCGAAGATGCAATCAAGTCAGCTATATCGAACTATTACACTAAAAATCCTAAGCCTGCGCCCACAAATTTGTCCGGGACTGGCTCCACTGTTCCTCGGCCTGACGCTCCAGCCTCCGCTAGTTCCAGCTCCGAAGCAACAAGCTCTTGAATAAGTCGCCTTTCGATCCGTTTTCCGATCTTGATATCAAAATGATTCTCGACGAGTTTTTCTGCCTAAGAAACTGTTTAGTTGAACGAGAATGATAACCCGAAGTCTTTTTCTCTTGTTTTCTATTGATTAAAATCTTGTACTAAATGCTACAGCTTCTTATTCTGTTCTCCTTGAGAGAGTACGGATATTCATGAACGTGTTGCTTTTCGAAGAAAACCATCAATCGAATTGTATGAATAGTTCTCTTTCAAAACAAATCATACCATCGAACATTTCAGTCTTCGTTTGACTGTTTTCCGTTACTGTAAATCGGTCATGATGTCTTCTTCAAATTCAACCGCACCATTATTCCCTCCCAAAACATTGCTTTCGAGGTCACCTCCATTCTTGCGCCCCTTCACCTTCCTCAGACCTTCGATGTACTCTTGTCCCAGCTCTAACTTTATATCAGTTCCACGTACATTGTGCAGTAAATTATCCATGCGTTCCTTTTGCGCCATCAACCGATCCCACAGTTTAGCTTCCATCGCGCCTCTCATAGCTGGGAAGGAATGTCCGAAACGAAGAATGGTTGGCTTTGAAGAATCCGTAGATTGGATAAGTCGTGCATTCAATTGATTTGTCGTAAGGAGCTCAGCTACAAGGAGTTCCATATCTCCGTCATAATGGTCGCCAAGAGATAGGCGTGACACATCAGGTAAAGAAAGAGCCACAAAAGTCCTTTCGAGCTTAAGGACAGAGGATTGGCAGAAAGCGCCGAGAATTTGGAAAACCAGACCAGTGTTATTATCCTAAAAAACAGTCAGGGCAACGCTCGGCAATCCTGAATCGCAACTTACTCTACGCCATATTTCCATTCCCGCATTGATTTCATCTTTCAATCTTGAGAATGTACATCTTTTAAAAACTAGAGCGAGGGCAGTATACGGTTTGGCAAAGGTTTTGTAGGACTTTGCTGCCGGAATGCTAACAATATGCGGCATTGCTGACACCTGTAGGATGGATACATTTGTCAAGTCACCTCAAGTCACGAGAATAGCGCATGAGCAGTTCCTCTTACCGTGCCTTTCTCCAAGAGGTTAATAAGAACCCATTTTTTGTAAGCTTCGATCATAACCATGCTAACAATACTGCGTGCAGGCGCAGTAATAACGATATCAAGGAAATGACGCGCGTTTCCCCACCGCTTTAGACCAATATAAATCATTGCACCATAAAGAAAGTATTCGAGGTAGGTTTTGTAATTAATCGTTCCTGGCAGTCCAGAGGACATCGTGATGTATGAGTTGCTAAAGGGTTGTTGCTGAGACGGAAGTAATTGAGACCGTTTCAGGAAGGCTTTGTCAACAGCTGTAGGAAAGTGGCAAATATCCTGGTCAAGGATGCGTGTGGCTGGTAAATAGCACCGCGAAAGAAGGCATAACCGTGCAAAAATTGTATGGGTAGATGTGAATGTTGAACAGGACGGGTCCAACCGAAGCATTGCTTGTTGAATGGGTTTCACAGCTGCAAGTGGCTTCTATATGTCAATATTTACTAGCAAAGAAACCCGCAATAGTATAGCCACTTACCTGCAGAGCAAACTCACTGGCCTTTGCAAAACACTCGATGAGTCTGGTGAATTCATGACCCGCGTATCTCATTTGAATTGGGTCAAATGATTGCAGAAACGATGCGGTTTTGCACCATATCCGACCCCCGGGGCTTATAGCATCTGGAACGCTCGCTGCAGTCTTCCATCCCTGGTAATGAGCCAACAAGAGGAACAAATACCCTAGGGACTGCGTTGCAGGATCAAGAATCTTCTCACGGAGATATTAGCAAAAGCCAGGGCTATGGAGTATCAAATTTCGATAAACTCACATCAAGTGGATTTCTAGGGCCTGGAACATCGGTAGTCAAATCTCTGGGAGAGATCTGGCGGAGATGAGAAACCAAAGCTTGAGCCTTTTGGTCATATTCACTTTCAATTCCAGTCTCAGGTGCAGGGGCATTTGGGGGGAAGGATGACAAGATAGAGAGTAGATCAGCCATGCTGACACGAGTAAGATGTGAATATTTCTGCTCAGGAATTGTTCTGCAGACTAGATCGCACCCTAGATACTAGGCAGTTGCAAAAAGGCAGGGTGTAGCATGAAAAACTGAAGGTGATGGGCTCAGGAACTTCAGGCTGGCTATGCCCTGTAGATAGTTACTACCAGTGTGAATAGCAATGAGATAATTAGAGGTTCATGGTACCTCTAGTCAGTTGTCTAGCAGCACCTATACTTATGGGATATCAAGTATGTGAGAACATAAGGCTTATCTATACCTTAGTTGAAGCTGTAGCAATACAGGGCCATGCAACAGACTTTGACAAAGATTCCCACAACAGGTGTAGCAAAGACACGGTGTTTGTTATATGTCAACATTTGGTGTGTAGTAGGTAGCAGTGAGTTGTGGATTGCGCAGCTGTGCATTAAAGAGAGGAAGCTGATTAGTACACTCCTTGTAAGGTTGTATTGTATGTATGTACATAGTATTATTACTGTTAGCCCTCTGTGTATTTTACCTTCGAGCAGTCAATGTCGGGTTGTACATACGTATTACCTTACAAACTTACAGTAAACTTTATTATTAAATGCAATTGGCCACTTGCACTTTGCCGGGCTCGGGGCAATAATGTGATGAACTTGAACCTCAAAGGCCCGGATCTCCAGTGATAGCGGAGAGAAAGCATTGGGTTCCAATCTCAAGGTTATCGCCCCGAGCAACATACTTCCGGAGTCATGCATTCCTGCTATCGTGCGAGGGCAATGGCCCTATATAGAGGTACTCCCTTTTTGTGCCTTCAGGTTCTCACCAACTGACCATCGTTCTATTGAAGCCCGACCAGCACTCCCCACCTCTCAGATGCTGGCTTCGGCTGGAATCTCCACGACATCCTCAGCACAAGCCGCAGCCCCGGTTGAGAGTCATACGTCGTCTCCCATGCCTTCCATGAGAAAACCGAGAAGAGAAGTTCCGCTTCCAAGCCAGCAGAAGAAGGAGGGTGCTATGCAATTTGCCTTGTTCGTCTCGCACAAATCCTTATTATGATAGTTGCTCATCCAGTTTGCTTATGCCTCCACAGGACAACCCTCGACCAAGTCGCGAATTGGGCAAGGCAAAGCTCACTATGGCCTATGACTTTTGGCCTTGCATGCTGTGCAGTGGAAATGATGCATCTATCGACGCCCCGTTACGACCAAGACCGCTTAGGAATTATTTTCAGAGCTTCTCCCCGTCAATCAGACGTTATGATAGTTGCTGGAACCTTGACAAATAAGATGGCTCCAGCCTTGAGACAGGTGTACGATCAGATGCCTGACCCACGATGGGTTATAAGCATGGGCAGTTGTGCAAATGGTGGTGGTTATTATCACTATAGCTATTCTGTTACACGAGGATGCGATAGAATTGTCCCTGTGGATATCTATGTTCCAGGCTGTGAGTTGGAGCGTTGTGACCCTGAAGTCTAGTCCTGCTGACCTCTTCCAAGGCCCGCCAACATCGGAGGCGTTGATGTACGGCATTTTTCAACTGCAGAAGAAGATGCGACATACCCAAATCACCCGTATGTGGTATCGTAAGTGATCGTTGACCTTGCTCGACCAGCACTTCAAATTGGCGTGGGTTTTGATTGTGCGATTTCGAAACTGAAGAACGGGCGATCTATCCTTTGTTTGATCTGAATCAACAGCGGCACTCAGCAAGGCAATTTGACTGAAAAACTACATTCACTGGCACTGAATATGCTCTACAAAGTCATTTATTGTAGTTGCCTGTCTATTGATTGAGACTGCAGTCAAAGTAGGCTTTGAATTGATGTATGTACAAATTTCTCTTGGCAGGAGATTGTGAAGACCACATTACCAAAAACAACACTGTTCAACCATAATCAATGCCATGAATATCTCTAGAGTTCCCTGTAATCACTTGGTCTTAACCTTCTTTGTTTTGCCTGATGCCGATGCGGGTTCACCGGCTGCCGGAAATAGGCATTGTCTTCTTCTTTGGCAAATGGTTCGCTGAAAGTCGTACGCTGTTGGTTAGAAAAGGCGGCTGTTCCTTGAGGTTGTTGGGCCGGGAATGGAGGAAAGAATTGATTAGGGAGAGGCATATAATTAAGAGAATTAGCTTGGTCCGAGAACAGATTAGGCGAGGTATGACCTCCCACAGGGGCCAGTGGCTGGACCATATTGTTCGGGTAAAAACCGGAGTTCCCTGAAGCGTAATCGATAATAGGTTGCTGATTCCACAAACCTCCAGTGTTGGAGTATGGATTGAATGTTAGAAAGCCCTGGCTAGCCAATGGAGCTGCTGGCAATTGCTCAGCCACGTAATTTGGCGAACTGTAGGGCTGATTGAACGCTGGGATTGGGGCGGCGGTTAAGTCTCGCGAAGGGATACGGCTTTGTGCAAGGTTTGAAGGATCTTCGGATCGTTGCTTCTTCATCACCGGTGCAGTATTGGAATCGGGTCCGTCGCTCGCTTCTTCGTCTTTTGCAGGACGCTTCTTAGGATTTTCTAGACTAGTCTGGTTTGCAAAATCTAATGAATGATCTGAGACTCTTTTTGAATCGGGTTTAGGGTTGGGTTGGGTTTCTTCTTGTTTCACGTCAACCACATTTTCCGCTTCATAATCCTTAATTCTCGCAATAGCCTCTTCATCAACCGATAGGTTATCGAGCAGGACCCCCTCAGCGTTGCACCCTGGACAAACAAAGTCGCTCTCAATCAATGCATTTGTGATACAATCATTGCAATAAGTTGTGCTGCAGCACGGAGTCTTCGTCGGGGCAAGAAACATTCGCTTGTCAATAGGACAAAGAAGGTTGAGGGATTGGAGATTCTTGCCAGTTTCAATCGCTGCGAGTTCTGCTGCGGCGGCAGCTGCAGCACTAGCCTTCTCTTGATATAGCTCCCATGACGCCTTATCTGGTTCGGCTATGACGAAATCCCCATCCGCATTGACCATGACTCCGGATAGCTTCGGGTCTTCGTCGGAACCATCCAATGCGCGAGACTCCAACTTGTCTACTTGTTTCTGAAATGAGCGCGGAATTCCCGTAGAACGTTTCACACGGTAACGGCCGTCGAACCTCGGATCGTTATTGGTGGGGCATGCCTGAATCCAATGCCCTATTCCCCAATTAATATAGATCCAGGAAATAAGGAAAGGGGTCCGGTCAATACCTTTTTGCCGACAGCGATAGCACAAGTAGCCCGGAGGCGGGGGGTGTTCCGGCACGGCGGCAAGAGCTGCTCGGGTGCGGTTGGATGGCACAGGGGTGGCGCTTGAGACAACTGTCAGTTAGCAACGCAAAGAAAGAATTAAGATTCGTGTATTGAAGATGGACGAACGTAGCCATGTCCTCTTGCTGCTCCCTCCATTGAGATTCCTGCAGATTCAAGACAGCCTTGATCTTTTCATCTTCCGACTGCACGCCGTTCAGATCAGGTCGTAAATTGCTACCGCCACTTCGAGGGCGGTGGCTGGTGTTCGGTTCAATTCGTGAGGATGGACGGCCAATCACAGGCATTTTCCCAGACATGTAACGAGCAGCAGATCCTTTGCCGGGTCTCGATGCGGGGAGCCTGCGAGCAATAATGGACGTTGACCGGGGAATTATAGCCGTATCATCGTGATATTCTAGTCGCGAGTCAACAACAGCGCATTATGCAAAGCAAAAACACATACCTTCGCTAGTATCCTCATTATAAATGGCAAGGTCAAAATCAGAGCCATCGCCTAGGCGACTTTGGCTGATTATTTCTCTCTTGAGCTCGAAAACAGAGATACCAGTGCCATCAAATGTTACCCTGGAGGGTTCTCTTTGGGATTTGAATTTGAAATGGACAGAGGAGCTCATAGTGAGGGAGTTCAAGTTGCAAACAATTGACAGTATTTGATTGTTCCAAGCTGGGTGTCCTAGAGCAAAAGCACAAAAATGTGTATACAGCTGTGATATAAGGGTGCCAGAACACTTTTTCTTTAGTGCCACTGATTGAAACAAAGACAGGATCAAATGACAGATATTATACAGTAAAAAGGAGAGGATTGGGTTTTCGAGAAATGGTGGACTGCGTACACAAAAGAGGTTTGAGGCTCGGAATGGGTAATAGGCAGCTTCTCAGGGCTCAACCCTCACAGATCACTGAATAAACACAAGCCCTGGTGTGCCGCTTTTCTTTTCTTAAAAGCCTTCTGGCTAGTTATAGGGAGGCCAACCGTTCAATGATACGGACACACAATAAGCTGTTCAAACTGAAGGTAAACCTGGATCTTGCAGGGGTGGCAAATTGGATTTAGCACAGTGCAAGGAAATCAAACAACTTTTATAGAGCCATTCAGTTGCAGGTATCTTATTTGTACATAAGCAAGCATCAGTTATCAAAGTCCCGAAACAGACCAGGGTTGGAGGAGGAACATATAACAGAAGAAGTGGTGGATGGCAAAGGAATCTGGACGTTGATGCTTTCACGGCTTGGTGGTGATGTCTTGTTGCTGTTTCAGGATTAGGTAAGCCCCTTCAACCCTCCAAACCAAGCAAAGCCTGGGGACCTACTTCTTTTGATCATCCTGGCCCTGAGGAGCTATTCATTCAATCAAGCATACGACTTTACAGATGGACCAAGCAACTTTGGATTCCCTTATTTCGAAATAACAACTACGTTAACTCTGGGCCGCCTGACCTAGCAATGCCAGGCCTTGCCATGGACAGCTCCAGCGCAATCGCGTCCGGGGTAGCAGTCGCGGATGTACACTGCGAACCATCCCCCCTCTCACAGGGGACCAACGGAAATATATATTCAAACGGCGCTGGAAAAAAGTCTCACTCTCCTATGGATGAATTCGATGCGCTACGTGACGGCTATCCCGCATCCCTCAACGAGCTACCTCCCGAGCTTGTCCACATAACTCTTGGCTTTTTCCCCTTTGCGCAGCTCATTAGAAGAGTTGTTCAGCAATCGTGGAATGACTTGAATGAACTCCTAAACGAGCTAGGTAGTGTCCCAGCATCACAGGCTGGCCTATCTTCACAAGTACCTTCAAATAAAAGCCTGATGAATGAGAAACCTCGCAGTGACCTAGCTGTCGAAACTTCTTGGAAGAAACTTCAGGTTCTCGAATTCGCCCATTCGAGACGAGCAGAGTTCATCAAGCTATTGGTTCTTTCACAATGGAGTCGACAGGCAAACGAAGTGAGCAGGCTTATTGACATCCAAGCGTTTACCCGTATGCGGGCTGGTTGTTATGGGGCCGCACTATTCCACATTGGAAGTATGAAACAGAATCTTGTCGGCGCCCAATTGGCAAACCCAGATCTAAAAACTGCTTCGCATGTCTTGTCTACCGGAGAAGTTGACTCAGTGCCAGCGGTTAGGAACCTTCCACTTTTCCGCATCGTTCTTAAAGCTAACATTCTCCATATAGCTTGGATTTCTCTCTCCACAGTCTCTGAGCCCGAGACGGATGCTGAAAGTGCTCCGACGAATCAATAAGCTAATCGACATGCGACTGACACTTTCTGAAAATGTCCCTGATCCCTTGAGTAACTACGTGGTCCATGATGGAAGGGTTACTTTCATTGTGGCTACTGAGTTCGAGGTAGACCTATCCGTTGCATCTGAAATATCCTCGGCGCAGTTTTTCTTTGTCGACATGAGGCTTTTATTCTCCCCTTCATCATTTCCGCAGGGAAGGCTGCGAGATATTGTGGACCAGCAAGCGAACTCTGCCCTTATGAATTCTGGTCTCGTTGGGTGTTTCAACTTGTTGCATAATCTTGTTTTGACACATAAAATAATTGTCCTTTTCAAACAGGCTGTGGAACTTACCCGGACTTCCTGGTCGGGGAATTTGCGTGTCGAATTACTCCATCGCACACTGGTTTTGCACTACTGGAGCAAGAAGCCGGGAAGCAAAAGTTGGATTGAGATAGGGATCCGCAGTGGCCCAAAGTGGCCTGTCCAAGGGAGGAGGACAGACTCGTCCTGCTTACATTTACGTTGGATTCGTGACAATGAAGAAGTCGACGCCAGGCAGATAGATTTCAACTTAACGACGCTAAGTGCTAAGTCAATTCTTTTCAGCACTATTTCTCTGCATATCACGCATATTTTACGAACCACCTTCGAAAGGCTGCGTGAAAACCGCTTGTATAGCTTTGGCGGACTTTACATTGGTATGAACGCTTCCACGGTTGAACCTGGGGATTGCTATCTCGAGCTGCAGCTCACCCAAACGAGCCACCTAAACATGATGATTGAAGGTGTATCCGGCGATGTAGTTTTGCGGATGACTCCATCGCCCTTAATCCGGTACGACACGGAGGTCGTGACCGAAAACGGGCTCGTCGAAGACCTTGTTGAACGGGTATCAAGGCTTCGTTGTTTGGCCGCGTTGGAAGAAGTTGAACGTCATGCCAGGGCAGTTGGATGGGTGCCATTGAACCCGAGACGTGTAAACCCAGATAGCCTCAAACGGGGGTTTTCTTTAAGCGCTCTTCGCTCTATGCTCCTGTTTCGAGCGAAATGCTGGGAGCTCCCCTGGCTCGTTGCTTTTACCAGTGCGATGGACGGAGACAACTGGTGGATTATCCAGCTACAAAGTCAAGATTCACTTGCGCCAAATGACAGCAGATTGTTGGAGGTGCAGGAAGTCAGACTTGTAACCGGGTGGTTCACTGGTTGGTCAGGACGCCTACACAACGCGACCTTTTCCAGGCTCGTTAATGCTCTCTCTGGATTGATTATGATGCAGTCGATTCTCGTTTTCCTCAATGAAACAGATGCGATCCAATTTTACCCATCCGCCAAAGATCTGGTGCTGCAGCCATACCTCCGCGTTCCCAGTATATATCTGCGAGTTCGTTACGACTCTCTCCCTTCTCGCTCCCAGGCAATATTCACAGGCGGGACGCTCAAATCAACGTTTGTAGACGAAACCCTGAGAATTTCATACAAAGGAATCGACCAGCAATCTGGCCGCACTTTGGCAATGGTTTTTGGCCGCTTGAAGGCTGATCTTGGCAATTTTGGCTCACTATATTCGAAAGTTGTTAGAGACATCGTCTTTCAGGGCAAACGGCGGGGCTTCGCCATACTACTTTCTGCCCCAGTTGGCGCATCGATCATTACCCCTCTCCTTGAAAGGCTGCAGCAGATCAACAATGTTGCCTATGTTGCGGAATCTATGAAAGAAAACGGGTTTGAACCTCTTTCATTATCGCCCTTGCAAATAAAATTTGCCTATCCGTCGAGCAGAGAATTTGGTGGTAGCATCAAATTCTTATACCATGATGAGACTTCTCGTGTTGGATCCGGAGTAACGACTACGGTGTCAAATACTCATTCAGTGTTCCGCCCTCGTATGAGCATTGATTTCGGTCGTCAAAATCCCCATCGCCGCATTACAGAATCTCTTTCATCCATCATCAATTCCCATAAAGATGGTATTGGACTAGTTTTCAAACTCCTGAACATTACCCTTCCATTGCTACGCGCTCTTGAAAAAATATGTGATGAGCCGCATCCGGGAAATGCACGATGTTTCCGAGCCCAGTATGCAGCTCGGAGCGCAAAAATATATCAAATTCACTATCCGTTTCTCCGTTATCGATTCAACATCAGCGCCAGCCAGCGGAGGAGTTCCGTAATCTGGGTCCTCCAGAACTCCACTGCCGGCCCTGAACGATCCAAGCACACTTCCCTGGAGCTTCGTTTAAAGAACCAGATATATATTTCCCAGGGTGATGGGTGGAGGGGAATCAATGAAGGAGGCATTGCAGATTCAGCAAATGTCTCCCACCTCATTATGCACCTTCACGAATTGATTAAGTCTTACATAGGGCAGATATCACAGTCGACTTCCTATGATGGAGCTCCAATCTCAGATGCTGGCTGTGCCTTCGGAAAACATCCTCCCGAGAATAACAATGATGATGGACAAGCAAGTCATTCTCAAACAGTGTTTGCTCCCACTACTGATCACCCTGATGAAGGATCAAGGACTCTTGGAAGTGTTCAACAAATACAAAACACTGCTCCTGATGTAGATGTAATCTCAATAGATTGAGGCAAGGATGGCTGTAGTCCTCTTTGCACACATAAAATTTAGGCAGAGGAAAGGAGTCTTTATTCGGGACTCAACAGCTCAGGACCTCACCAAGAATGAAGCAATCAGATTTTGTAACTAACATGTCTATGCTATAATGCTGGTTTCTCATTGTGCAGTTCACAGTGAGTGTTATCTTGTTGGCCTTTTTGCTCACTTCCTGTGCCAGAACTAGGATGCTACAGCCTAGATGATCAGTGAGTATCATATCCCTAACCTCACTAGACATCCTGTCTATTTCTAGAGTCGAGAATCCTGGCATATGGGAAAGAAATAAGTCTAGCTGGGCAATTCGCGCATGTGCATGAGAAGGCTCTTAGTTAGTTGATTTCACAATGCTTGCAATATAAGATCTAAGATGATGGGGCAGGCAAAGAATGCAGGCAAAGTCGATAGTAGTAGAACCAACTTGCTGCCAACAGATCATGATAAATTGTCCCCTAGCTCCTACTTCTGACATAAGGCACCCAGGAATGACAGACATGATACCCCAGAGAGATAAGTGTGAACTTATTGCTTGGATTTTGCGGCAGATACTCGGCCAAGTGTATATTATGCACAGGTCTCGTTCTTCTAGAATTGCTCTTCACGTATACAACCTTTGCAGGTGATAATATCATATTCTGCCCAAGTAGCTCGGGTGGAGGAGCTGCTAGCCACAAGTCTTCCAGGATTTATGACGTGGCACCCTTTGTATGTAACCGAAAAAGGACCCGTGGCTGGATCAGCCAGAACTAAACATGTCGGTAACGGGTATAGGTGCAAAGCTGATGCATAATCCCAGGATACACCCCTAGCGGTCGGGGGGAACGGCGAAAGGTAGCCTTGGTCAAGTAATGATTTGACAAGCTTTCGTGCAGCATCGTTTTTACTTAATTCGGCGCTTCTTCTCGTGTTGCTGTTGTCGACTGACAATGATTGCCCCAGGACACTATTGGAAACCTGTAAATCGTGAACGACATCATTCGAATGTGCACTGTCATCTTTAAGACTGGCCGTAGAGGCTGCAGGGTTTGATTGTCGGAGGGTTCCATCCTTGAAGTGAAGGGACATTCGTCTTAGCCGTTCTGAGATATCATCTCGAAAAATAACTAACTCTTGGACTGGGCCAAACACACTGAGTCGTGCAGGGTTCGAGGCCCAAATAGGCCTACCTCCCGGATTTGCACCTTGGAGATTGCCGGTTTCTTCATTTGCTGCACTAAATGTTCGACGCACTCGAGAGGTGAAGATGTCCGGAATAGGCTCTCGAGGTACGGGCGGCGCAGATCCAGCACAAAAGCCGGATGCCCATGGGTCCTTGTCTCCGGGTACAAATACGAAAGTACAACTTCGTAACAAATGAGAACAACTGGATAGAACAAGGGCCAGACGGTCAAAAAGCTCTTTATACTCAATACTCCCTGCGCCTTCTTTCCCGCCCATAATAACTTGCTGGGCAAAATCACCGATCAGCACGAACATTAGAGGGGTGCGCTCCATAGGAAGTGAATCATAGAGTTTAAGAACACTCCGAAGAGCCTCTAGATTGCTTGGGTTATCCAGGTTAATCTCACTCATGATAATAATCTGTGTTCGGGTTTTCGTCAGCGCAGACTGGCAAAAACGCTGCTTGATCTTCCTCATGCGGCTGCCTTCTGCACGTTCGCTTCCAACCCCAAGAAAATCTGTCCAGCCGAACCCCTCGATAGGAGTTGAGGCATGCCCAGATGACGCGTGTGTTCCGAGTGACATTTCACGTCGTTCACAAGGGGGGCCGGCAACCGACAGGGCAACAAATTTTCCACCAATATTACCACCAATTCCGTGGGTAGCATTAGGCTGACGCTCTGAGGTCGTTTGCTCTTCATAGATACCGTCGACAAGAAGTATCATGCCTGGTACAAACCATGCCTCACCTTCAGGCACACCTTTTGCAAATTGTAAATCCAATGTAATACTGCCAGTTAGGTCAGACAGGCAGAATTCTCCAGTTGGCGATAGATGAAGTAAACCAAGTAGTAAGTGTGATGTGCCCGCTCGTCCTTGAAGACTAGACACGAACGTGAGGGTATAACTGCCATTAATAGCTGGAGACGATAAACCAATTGTCCGAGATGCGGTCAAAACGTTTGATGCCTGGCGAAACGCGCTGTTCCTTAACACACGCTGATACACGCGATTATATCTATCTCGGGACATATCAACTCTTTCAGTTGACGACGGGAACAACGATGCCGTAGATGGCAATACCATGAAATCTCGTTTATCCGCATCGTATATTAGTCGGGGTTGGTCAAATGCGTTGACCACCCGAATCCATTTTCCCGGGTCGTTCAACAGGGATCTGTCGTCACAAGCACTAGCCTGGGCATCGGTGCTTTCAAGCGTACTGTGCAAAGAATGTGAAGGCTCAATCGACTCACGGGATTCTATTCCGTTATCGACATTGCTCCCGACAGGGTGCTCCGCTGCACTGGTATGTGATGATGGCAGAACTCGTCCGTTGCTAATTCGGCCGCCTAGATCGTCTAGAATCCTCGCTAGAGATGGATGAGTGGCCACGTCAATTATAACTCCACCGGCAGCATTCTTCCAACTCCTTGCGACTTCATCCAACAAGAGTTCCGCTAGACCATCTTCGCGCCATCCACAGCCACAATTGCTGCCAATGAAACTCGCAAGTGTTTCAAGGGCACCAGCTGTAACACTAAGAGAGTGCTTCCTGGTAAAGATACGAAAGACAATCGGCCTAAGAATCGAAGGAGGCAACAGCACTGGAAGGTTGGCTTGCGGCGTCTTGTTCATTGTAGCTCCGGGGCTAACTTTTCCAAAAGATTTGCTGCATCAAAGCCCAATCAGAGTGAAATATATCCAGATGCTATTTACAAAAGGGAACAAAAAAATCTACCTCCAATTGCTTCCTATAGTGGCACTTCAGATAAACTTCCATGTTCTGAGTAATGGACTTGGAGACTCAAAACGTTCTCGTAATTTGTAACAGCACATTCCAGGGCGATGTGTGGGGTGTTGGCTTTGACTCTGGAAGTACGGAGTACAGTATAAACAAACTCGGCAAAATACTGTTGAAGTGCCTAGCTCTCTTAGCCACTACTTATTCTCGGAGAATAGAGGCTGTGCAGGCTTTTTGGCGGAGTTGGTGAGTTAAGTTAGTGCTTGCTCCAACAAATACGCCAGAGTCTCGAAATCTCAGCCAACCAGCTCTCACTGTTTCCCCTGAATATGATTCCTCACATTAACACGCGTTGCTACGCGTCAACGCTATGATGAAAGGTGCTAGCGCTTCAACAGCTCAACAACCCTCAATCTTGTTCCAATTCTAGTTTCCATTTCTTTTATTTGACATTGCTGATTGAAAGATTGCTTGTGACTTAGTTTTACATGAGAAGCTGTTTAATCATGTCCTCAAACAATCTCAAGAGAAATGCAGCCCATTTGGCAACCGCCCGGGTCAACACAAAAAAGCCCAAATCTGATGGGACAATCACATCATTCTTTGGTGTGCCGGGCCCTAAGAATGCCAATAATCCTCTATCCGCCGGGAACAAAGCCACACCGGATCTTACTACTATGTCAAAATTCAACAAGGAAAAATGGATGGCTAGTTTGACTCCAGAGCAGAAGGAGTTGCTGCAACTTGAGATTGAGACACTGGAAGAAAGCTGGCTTGCTCACCTCAAGGATGAGCTGCTAACTAAGGAGTTCTTAAATCTAAAACGGTTCTTGCGCAAAGAAATAGCTTCCGGGGCTCAAATTTTCCCTCCTCTTGGAGATGTCTATTCTTGGTATGTTTTTCCTAATTGATAATCTTTACCTTCATGTCATTGCCTAACGCGGATTGAACTCGCAAAAGGTCCCGCCACACACCATTACACGCAGTGAAGGCTGTTATTATTGGGCAAGACCCTTACCATGGGTATGGACAGGCCCACGGACTGTGCTTCTCGGTCCGCCCTCCGACCCCTGCCCCCCCGTCACTGAAGAACATATACATCGCCCTCAAAAAGGACTATCCTTCCTTCCAACCGCCACCGAATAATGGAGGTTTACTCACCCCTTGGGCGGATCACGGAGTCTTGATGCTCAACACTTGTTTAACTGTTCGTGCTCGAAGTCCGAATAGCCATTCCAAGCAAGGATGGGAGCGCTTCACACAGAAAGTGATTGATGTCGTTGCCAAGGTTCGAACCCATGGTGTGGTGTTTCTGGCTTGGGGCAGTCCAGCTGCGAAACGTGTTGCCAATATCAACCGGGAAAGGCATTGTGTTTTGCAATCTGTGCACCCAAGTCCATTGAGCGCACATAATGGATTTGTAAGTCAATGTTCTCATAGTATGCTAAGCCAAACATTCTATATAAAAACACTAACAATGGATGTCTAAAAGTTCAACTGTGGCCATTTCAAAAAAGCCAACCAGTGGCTGGAAAAGAGATATGGGCCTGGAGGTGTTATTGACTGGAGTCTCACTCAGCTTACAGCTGACAATCAAAAGCCCAGGAATGATGATAATATTTCAGCGCCCACGTTTGACACAAATTCTTCTACCTCATAATAGGTCCTTTGACATACTATCAATGTTTGTCGCTTTTTTCTTCGACTACTTGGTTTTGGATATTATTAGTACCTATTAGTGTGGAATCATTACATCGCTCGTTGCTGATGGAGAGCAATAACAATCTGCTCAGCTACCTATACCTCTCATTCTCCCTCAGCATGGCCAACACCGTAAGAGTCGATCAATTCTACAAGTTTGGACGATTCGTGCGAATAGTTGATAGGTGAAGCGCTAATAACCTGGTATCGAACTCTATACTCTATTTAGCTTCAAGTATCAATCGCTCGATATTTTGAGGACTCACCGTTGCTGATTTTGGAATGTATCCAATTTGGCTTTGCACTTAAGGTTCCACATGTGAAATGTGGCATCAAGCACGGCCTCGCTTCCAGCCTTCGTATCATTCTCTCTGAGTTCCGTGAGAGCGTTAGCTGTCAATCCAACGATTGTTCGCCCAACTTCATCAAAGCAGCTCAGCCATAGTTGCCCCGTATGATCGGCAACGTTTGCCGAGAGAATGTAACGATATTCCGGCTGAGGGCTTGATTTTTCACAATGTTCGCAAAGCCACTGTCCGGAATCCAACTGAATAACTTTCTTGTTGCATCCCTCCTGAACACAAGCCGGATAACTGATGTTGTCTTGTTTGATGAAAACCACTGTAGCCCTTAGAGAGAAGTAATCTGGCTTCTCACTCATTCCAAGTTGGTTTCCTCTAACTTCGGCAATGGTTCTGTAAGGATCCTGCCGGGTACCCGTTGAAATTGAATTTTCACTCAAAGCATGAGTTGCAAAGTGGTCAAATTTACCCTGTGCATCGTACCAGCCCTTTAACTTGTGAGCATCTTCGATGTCTGGGTCCGCTGTAATTGTTCCAGAATTCATGAGACTCAAAGATCTACCACCAAAATCGGACACTTTGACGCCTTTAAACGCAATAACGGAATCGGGGCTAATGTCAAATGAAGTCGCTATATTTCCCCAGATTGTGAGACGAACAGAGTATCCGCTATCATCCACAAGCGTCAGCTCACGTTTCGTGTACCGTTTGCCGGTTGACTTTGACGGGCCTTCTGTAACTGGTTCAACATTTTTTAAAACTCCCAGAACATCGATCGTTGTGCCTTTTTCCACAGAGTGGAGGTTACCAATACTTGTGAAATTGAAGCGCATTTGTGGAACGTCGTCATTATCCTCGGCCTACGTAACCCAGTCAGTTCCCCGAGCGGCGATCAATGAGAGGACTCAAGTGCAGCCTCACCTTCTCAACAACAGTATCCTTGTCGAAAGTAAGCTCATAGTCATTGTTCACGTTGCTAAATTCTCTTTTCGCCATCTGAACGCGGCAGGGACTAGATATGTAATATACGCTGCCTTCCTCAAAAAGTGGGTAAAGCAAGTCGCACTGTTCTTTGAAAGCTGTTGCTCGAATTTCGCCGCTATCGTCCAGCAAATTAACACTAAAGAGCCTTCCCTCCCCGTTCCTATTGAACCATTTTTTGATGGCAGATTTGTTGGTACATCGGGCCTTGATAGTCCATTTATGGGAGTATGGCGACAGCGCCTCAATCGGATAAATATTGGCATGGCCAGGAGCCATCGTTGGGACAGCTGGTCGCGAACGCTGCTGCGGCTGTGGCCCAGGATGCTGCAGTGCCATTCCATAGAAGCCATCGCTGGAAATGGTCGTGGGTGCTGGCTTCTCGGCTTCAGAGGCTTTTGCTTCTAAAGGTTTCGGTTCTCCGAGTCTATCACAAGTGCCCAGGTCTCCCAACACGTCGAGATCTGTAATGATGAGGATCCTGATAGTGTCAGTAACACGAGTGGTCATGTCATGGGAGGCAGATACCAACCGTTTGCCCTTTACAGAATTTGCCTGGAAGGATTTTAACCGTACAAAACACCCCCGCTGTAGTGCCCCGCTGGTGACAAGATCATTCAATGCTAGTAGAATATCAGTATCAACTTGATTGCCCTGGCACAACGCGACACTCACGGCTTGAAAGCATCGTTTGTACAAAATTTGTGACATCACTGAAGACAGCCCGGTATCTATCAGTTCCTCCAGAAGGGGAAGATAAAAGCTTTACATGGAGACATTGTACAATCGGATGAGGCACTTTTTCCTTCGCATCATCGAAAATAGCACTATGATGAAGCAGTCAGTTTTGACGCCTTGTTGCCATGCCAGGCGAAGGGATAAGGGGGGTGGCTACCTAAGCGCGCCAACAGTGATATGACCTGCCATGCTTCTTCGACTGGTAGTTTCAGTTGTAAGAGAGGATGGGTGACTTCAATCGAAACCGGATGAAGGAAACGCGTCTGAAGGCGGCCTTGATGCGTTATACAAATGCGCTTACCTAATGAGGAATAGAGCCATTTTAAAAAAAGATTAGCGCGCTTTTCTACTGACAAGTTTAACAAGGTTGTGTGATCATCTGGTACGCTGTCCTACGGAGCACGGCGGAGATCCGAGAGGGTTTAATATGCACATGGCGTCAAAAGCACTCACACAGGCGCTCGAATAGCCGCAACCATGACCGACGCCTCAGACCAGTGCGGCGTCAATGCCGACCCGTCAGAGCCAGCGACAAGCGGAGTTATGTATCTCATTAGCATTCAGGTTCTCTCGCGCGCAGTGACATTTTCTGCGAATCAGATTCTTTTGCTCCATGTCTCTCCGGAGGCTTTAGGTATCGCCATGCAATTGGAATTGTATTCCATCACAGCCCTTCATTTCTCCCGCGAGAGCGTAAGAGTCGCAATTCAGACGGAACCTCGAACGCTGCACAACGCCAGGGAAAAGAAGGGTTCCCACCAAGCAGACAAGGGACCGATTTCTGGGAACGGCATCTCGAAGTCCGGTTCCCAAGCAGTTGTGAATATGTCTTACCTTGCAACGCTCTGGGGTTGCTTTTTGCTGTACTGTTTGGGGCTTTTTTATCTTCATGTTGCGTCAGTGGATATTTTGCGAGCTTCTTACTTCAGAACCAGTCTTTTTTTGGTTGGTGTTGCGACGAGTTTGGAACTTTTTGCAGAACCTTCTTTTGCAGCGGTGCAACGCAATATGCTCTATCGATCCAGAGCAGCAATTGAAACAGTTTCGTCTCTTGCAAAAGGTTTTGCCAGCTGTGGCACCGTCCTATTTGCAAGCAGAATGGGCCTAAATCTAGGACCATTGCCATATGCCATTGGCCAGGTTGCTTATGGTTTTGTATTCTTCTGTGGATACCTCGTTGTTGCAAAGAGGCTTACTCGACGAGGTGGTTTCTCATTATTGCCAGTTTCCATCTCAAAGGAGTGAGTGCTGCCATGGAGACCAGCTGCAAATAGTGAACCTGCTGACAGTCCATAAGGAAACACTACTCGTATTTGCCACACCTTATACCACTCCCCCTATTATCTAGGAGCGCCAACATCTTTTTTCACTCAACTGTGAAGCATATACTCACACAAGGTGACACCATGGTCCTTACAGCTTTCTCCACCTTGGAAGATCAAGGCCTCTATGGTCTCGCTTCGAACTACGGGAGTATAGTAGCCAGGATGGTGTTCCAGCCTCTTGAAGAGAGTAGCCGCACCGCTTTCGGCCAGTGGGTGCAAGGGCAAAGGGGGCGGGCAACAAAACCGAATCATGTCTTGCTTGCTAAATCGTATCTTCAGGGCGTCCTTCGCGCGTATTCTCTCCTTGCCATGGCATGCTGGGCAACCGGACCTTTCCTGCTTCCATTGGCCCTGAGAGTTCTTCTAAACCCGCGATGGGCTTCGTTGAACGTCCAGGAGTCGTTTCTGGCATATTGCTACTACATTCCGTTTCTGGCTATTAATGGTATTACTGAAGCATTCGTGTCTTCTGCCGCCAGTAATGCGGAACTTCGCTCTCAAACAATTTGGATGGGAGCATGCTCAATGGTTTTTGCACTTGCGGCATGGTTTTTTCTCAAAGCGGCACATTTGGGTGTTCGTGGTTTAGTATGGGCAAATATCGTCAATATGGCACTGCGCATTGTATGGAGCTCTTGGTTTATCAAGAGATACTTCCGCAACAATCACCGAGAATTTAAATTTCGCGATATGCTACCACGGCGCGAAACCTGTATCGTAGGTGCCGCCGCCTGGGGTTATACGCTAGCCTTGGATACTACAACATCTCGGACATATGATTTGGCTAAGATGCTTGTTGCTGGACTCGCCGTCAGCCTTACAGTGTAAGCCACTACAGCGGCCTTCCTTGTCAGCCTACTAATATTGTGCAAGTCTATACCTGGAGCGAAATTTTCTAAAACAGCAAATCAACAATTACAGAAACAGAAAACCATCAACCCAACCCACGATGCTTCAATGAGTTCCGCTATCACCCGTTAATCATCGAATTTGATCTTTGACGCCACTTTGGTTGTATCGACTTCACGAAAAAATGCCCCATAAGAGTCATGCTGCTTCTTCTTGACAGTCGCGCCAAATTTAAGGAGGTTTTCGGGTACATCCTGCTTAGCCGCCCGGAGAACGTTTATCAAGCTTACAATTGTGAGTCAGTTGCAAAGCAGCAGAACCTGGGCGAAAGGAGCGGAAGAATCGGAAGTATGACTTACGGGCCCGATAGCGCTTTGTCGTGTTCCGTGAAGAGAGTGATAGCGAGTCCTTCAGCCCCGGCACGGCCAGTCCTAAAATAGACAAGAGGTAAGCATTTAGGGAGCCAGTGAGGAAATCAGCACATGCCTTCCAATACGGTGTACATAGTCCTCTATGGTCAAGGGAAATGTGACATTGAGTACAAGCTTGACAGCAGGAATATCTAGTCCGCGGGCTGCCACATCGGTTGCGACTAACAGCGAAATGGAGCCCGATTTGAAAGCCTCAAGGCTTCTAAACCGTTCTGTTTGGTTCATATCTCCATGAATGCCTGCAACTTTGAATCCCTTGGAGCGAATGAAACGCTCGACTCGAGTGGCTTCCTTCTTGTAAAGACAAAACACCAATATCCTATGACTGATTCTCTCACCTTCCTGGTGCCTCCGGAGTATCTGTAGTAATCGGCCATCTTTCTCGTGAGGTTTTAAGACTTCCACAACCTGCTTTATGCGTTTGTTTGCACGAATTTCCGACGCGCCGTTCTCCCCAACTGTAACGGTCACAGGGTTCTTGGTAAACGATTCGGCAAGATTTCTCACACTCGCGGGCCACGTTGCAGTAAACATGATGGTTTGTCGCTTCTGCGTCGACGGCATGGTGGTAATGATGTCCCGGATATCCTGTTCGAAACCTTTGTCCAGCATTCTGTCCGCTTCATCTAACACTAGATATTTGACCTTGGCCAGATCTATCGATTGATCGCCTTGAAAATCTTTCAGTCTCCCGGGGGTTCCAATGACAATGGATGCCCTTTTTATCTCCTGTCGTTGTTGATCCTTCGGTGCGCCTCCATATACGCATGCGATGCCCACATCTACAGTGGAACTAAACTTCAAGAGTTGATCGTATATTTGCATGGCAAGCTCCCTCGTAGGTGTAATTATGAGAGCATATAGTTTACGGGATTTCCGAGAACTATTTAACTCTATAACTCTTCGCAAACATGGTAAGCCAAAAGCAAGGGTTTTCCCGCTTCCAGTTTCTGCTACTCCGATTACATCCCGGCCTGCGAACGCCAATGGCCAAGAAACAGCCTGGACGGGGGTGGGCGACGCAAATGCTGCAAGCGGGCGATACAAATTGTTCGGCGCTGGTGGCAGAAAGGAGAAAGATATGATCGGTCGGGTTGCCTGTTCTTCCAAAGTGTCGGAGATATGAATGGAGTTGGTCTCTAGGTACTTGTCGATTGTAGATTGCGGTAGTGCATTGAGTTCCAATGTTGGAACGTACCGAGATGCAGAGGATGCAGTGTCAATCCCCTGAGTGCCGATGAGCTGCCCGTCATTCTGGCCGTGATTAGAGGTACGTTGATTGTCAAGCGTGCTTTTCTTCTTTTTCCTTCTCTTGGGCTCATCGGGTATCAGTTCCGCGATTGATTCAATAGGAAGTGAGCGCTTGGTCATATTTGGACAGCGAGCTACTCCGTACACAAAAACAAAAAATAATATCCTTTAAACAGGCAGACGAATAGGGAATTAAAGGGCTTCACTGGGGAAAAAAACCCAGCAATCCAAAAATTCAAGATTGCTTCAGTTGACTCAATCCCTCCCAGCACCTAACCTAAAGGGGAATAGTATAAATCCTATCTTAGCGTATAGGCTAAATAGGTCAAGCTTGCTTACACAACATTCTGGGGTTAAACTGAATGAATCATGATTGGTTGAAGGCTCCTATTGATAAAGCGTCAAAGAGGAGAAGCTCGTGATTCGGAAGCTCACATGAAATGGAACAACAAGCACTTTGCCTGCCATGGAATTGTTGCAAAGTCATCATAATCTTTGAATATTAACCAAATATGAGGCAGCGGAGTTGCACTTTTCATGTTTTTCTCCGCCCTGGTATCCGTCCTATGCCTTGCCCGTTTCCCTCACTGCTTTTACGATTTGTGTCCTCGAAGCAATGGCAAGCAAGGCAGTTTAGGGACACCTACTGGAGGGAGGCAAATCTCAGGAGATTGAAAAGCCGAGCAGCTTTCAAATTGTTGCAGGTAAGCCCCCTCTTTTTACTAAGGTTTCTTCCTTGCAGGAATCATAACATGCTTGTAGATTGACAATCGCTACCGCATATTTGAGCCTGGGCAGACCGTCGTTGACTTGGTATTTGCACTGCAACAAATCATCACGTGAAAACACTAACAAGCGGTTCCAGGGCTATGCTCCCGGTTCCTGGTCTCAGGTGAGTCTTCGACCGCACGGATTCAATTTACCATCGGAAAATTGTCTGATGATTGATCACTTCATGTACTATATCTAAGGTTGCAGTTGACTTGACAAAACCAAACGGCCGAGTCCTCGGGATCGATATCATTCCGGCCCAACCGCCTAAAGGCGTCTCGACCATTCAGGGAAATTTCCTCTCCCCGCGAATCCAAGACTATGTTCGGGAGTTCCTTCGGAATCCAGAAAGAGGCAGGCCGCGTAAGGTTGAGGTTTTTGCCCGAAGAGCTTGCGGAGAATCTACAGGGAAAGGAAAGGTAGAAGATTCTGAAGCAGGGTATATTGATCGAGAACGAGGCGCTAGCGGACATAATGCAAAAGATCGCTTCGTTTCTGAACCACCGCAGGAAGCTGATGGAGACGGAACTGTCGACGTTCTTCTAAGTGATATGTCTGCTCCCTGGCAGCTAGCCTCTGGTTATTGGAAAAGAAGCCTTAATGACCCATATAATAGGATGATGAATACTAGTGGGCTCACTGTCCGGGATCATGCACAGAGTATGGTATGAGAAACGATGCGTGTATGAGTGGAGATTCTAAGTACTCACGGAATCACAGAATTTATGCGGCGCAGCGTTGAAGTTCGGTTTCGACGTACTAAAGCCGGGTGGCCATTTCGTCTGCAAGTTCTATCAAGGTATCGAAGACCAAGAATTTGAGGCCCGACTAAAATTGCTTTTCCAAAAAGTATATAGAGAGAAGCCAGCTTCATCAAGAAAGGTTAGGATAACAATCTTCAGTGTTTCTCTCCAAGCTGAAGAAGGTTTTAGGAGTCCAAGGAGGCATTTTTCGTCGGGTTAAACCGGAAGAGAGACGTTGCCAAATCAGCCGTTATACCTTAGCAGGCTGGACGCTTTGAGGCGGACTTCCTCATGGAGATGGTCGTTTCGTTCGCTCTTTGGACTTGAAATGGATTTTCCGAAACCAATAAAATAAAAGCCCGGTTTAAGAGAGATTGGGTGGCCACTGGACTATGCGCTACGGTATTGTGATGTGTCTCTACCTCTCTATTGTTCATTGCTTTAAGACATGACACTAACAAAACATCCTAGTACAGTATGCATTCACTTGGAGTCCAGTATGATGGGACCAACCACCCACAACCCCACATTCCAAACCCGCGCAACTTAGTAAGTGGCTTTGTTGCTGCCTTCACAGTGCCATAAATGAGCCTGGATGTCCACAGCAAGTTTCCTAGATTTCTAGCTGCTAGAAGTGTATGGAGTGCAGTAGAAAATGATAGAGGCTATGAATGATACATTGGTTGCTAGCTAGGAAGGAATGGATTGATCTAGGCTCCTATCTACAGGCCATAGCAGATTTTGAGGGGATTCGGAAACCGTAGATCCACCAGTTCCGATACATAGATTTTGGGATCAATGTATATCCGAAAAAGCCTCGCGCTGCTGAGTTAAGGAGTATTTCAGCCTATGTCTCATACTCATGCTCACGTCTGAATTTGCTCTTGAACTCGAATCACGATTTTGTTGGCCAGTCTCATAAGTGGGAGGTCATTCAAATATTACTTGAGAAGTCCCAGGATTTGTTTCTTTTCTTTGTTATTTTCATTATAACTTTTCAAAATGAACACCCAAATCAACACCCTTCGTCAGGAGTTGACCTCCATGTTCAGTGCTGAGATTCAGAGACGTCTAGAATCTTATAACTAGTGGATATTTTTATCTACATTTCCAGCTTGGAAAGATTCCACACTACTCTCAGTTTATAAACCATCTCAAGTTGTGTACAGTGGATTACAGAGTAACATAATTGCCCCACCAACAC